>OZ024805.1:24207198-24807198 GCA_964017045.1 Omphiscola glabra
AAGGTGTGCCTTGTATAGAGCTGTAAAAAGGAGGGCTTGCTGTCCTTAAGGGCTTCCTAGTGTGCCCTTGATAGAGCTGTAATAAGGATGGCTGTCTTATGAGCTTTCCTAGTGTGCCTTGATAGAGCTGTAATAAGGAGGGCCTGTCTTATGAGCTTTCCAGTGTGCCTTGATAGGCTGTAATAAGGAGGCTGTCTTATGGAGCTTTCCTAGTGTGCCTTGATAGAGCTGTAATAAGGGAGGGCTGGTCATATGAGCTTTCCTAGTGTGCCTTGATAGAGCTGTAATAAGGAGGGCTGTCTTAGGAGCTTCCTAGTGTGCCTTGATAGAGCTGTAATAAGGAGGGCTGTCTTATGGGCTTTCCTAGTGTGCCTTGATAGAGCTGTATTAAGGAGGGCTGTCTTATGGGCTTTCCTAGTGTGCCTTGATAGAGCTGTAATAAGGAGGGCTGTCTTATGAGCTTTCCTAGTGTGCCTTGATAGAGCTGTAATAAGGAGGGCTGTCTTATGAGCTTTCCTAGTGTGCCTTGATAGAGCTGTAATAAGGAGGGCTGTCTTATGAGCTTTCCTAGTGTGCCTTGATAGAGCTGTAATAAGGAGGGCTGTCTTATGAGCTTTCCTAGTGTGCCTTGATAGAGCTGTAATAAGGAGGGCTGTCTTATGAGCTTTCCTAGTGTGCCTTGATAGAGCTGTAATAAGGAGGGCTGTCTTATGAGCTTTCCTAGTGTGCCTTGATAGAGCTGTAATAAGGAGGGCTGTCTTATGAGCTTCCTAGTGTGCCTTGATAGAGCTGTAATAAGGAGGGCTGTCTTATGAGCTTTCCTAGTGTGCCTTGATAGAGCTGTAATAAGGAGGGCTGTCTTATGAGCTTTCCTAGTGTGCCTTGATAGAGCTGTAATAAGGAGGGCTGTCTTATGAGCTTTCCTAGTGTGCCTTGATAGAGCTGTAATAAGGAGGGCTGTCTTATGAGCTTTCCTAGTGTGCCTTGATAGAGCTGTAATAAGGAGGGCTGTCTTATGAGCTTTCCTAGTGTGCCTTGATAGAGCTGTAATAAGGAGGGCTGTCTTATGAGCTTTCCTAGTGTGCCTTGATAGAGCTGTAATAAGGAGGGCTGTCTTATGAGCTTTCCTAGTGTGCCTTGATAGAGCTGTAATAAGGAGGGCTGTCTTATGAGCTTTCCTAGTGTGCCTTGATAGAGCTGTAATAAGGAGGGCTGTCTTATGAGCTTTCCTAGTGTGCCTTGATAGAGCTGTAATAAGGAGGGCTGTCTTATGAGCTTTCCTAGTGTGCCTTGATAGAGCTGTAATAAGGAGGGCTGTCTTATGAGCTTTCCTAGTGTGCCTTGATAGAGCTGTAATAAGGAGGGCTGTCTTATGAGCTTTCCTAGTGTGCCTTGATAGAGCTGTAATAAGGAGGGCTGTCTTATGAGCTTTCCTAGTGTGCCTTGATAGAGCTGTAATAAGGAGGGCTGTCTTATGAGCTTTCCTAGTGTGCCTTGATAGAGCTGTAATAAGGAGGGCTGTCTTATGAGCTTTCCTAGTGTGCCTTGATAGAGCTGTAATAAGGAGGGCTGTCTTATGAGCTTTCCTAGTGTGCCTTGATAGAGCTGTAATAAGGAGGGCTGTCTTATGAGCTTTCCTAGTGTGCCTTGATAGAGCTGTAATAAGGAGGGCTGTCTTATGAGCTTTCCTAGTGTGCCTTGATAGAGCTGTAATAAGGAGGGCTGTCTTATGAGCTTTCCTAGTGTGCCTTGATAGAGCTGTAATAAGGAGGGCTGTCTTATGAGCTTTCCTAGTGTGCCTTGATAGAGCTGTAATAAGGAGGGCTGTCTTATGAGCTTTCCTAGTGTGCCTTGATAGAGCTGTAATAAGGAGGGCTGTCTTATGAGCTTTCCTAGTGTGCCTTGATAGAGCTGTAATAAGGAGGGCTGTCTTATGGGCTTTCCTAGTGTGCCTTGATAGAGCTGTAATAAGGAGGGCTGTCTTATGGGCTTTCCTAGTGTGCCTTGATAGAGCTGTAATAAGGAGGGCTGTCTTATGAGCTTTCCTAGTGTGCCTTGATAGAGCTGTAATAAGGAGGGCTGTCTTATGAGCTTTCCTAGTGTGCCTTGATAGAGCTGTAATAAGGAGGGCTGTCTTATGAGCTTTCCTAGTGTGCCTTGATAGAGCTGTAATAAGGAGGGCTGTCTTATGAGCTTTCCTAGTGTGCCTTGATAGAGCTGTAATAAGGAGGGCTGTCTTATGAGCTTTCCTAGTGTGCCTTGATAGAGCTGTAATAAGGAGGGCTGTCTTATGAGCTTTCCTAGTGTGCCTTGATAGAGCTGTAATAAGGAGGGCTGTCTTATGAGCTTTCCTAGTGTGCCTTGATAGAGCTGTAATAAGGAGGGCTGTCTTATGAGCTTTCCTAGTGTGCCTTGATAGAGCTGTAATAAGGAGGGCTGTCTTATGAGCTTTCCTAGTGTGCCTTGATAGAGCTGTAATAAGGAGGGCTGTCTTATGAGCTTTCCTAGTGTGCCTTGATAGAGCTGTAATAAGGAGGGCTGTCTTATGAGCTTTCCTAGTGTGCCTTGATAGAGCTGTAATAAGGAGGGCTGTCTTATGAGCTTTCCTAGTGTGCCTTGATAGAGCTGTAATAAGGAGGGCTGTCTTATGGGCTTTCCTAGTGTGCCTTGATAGAGCTGTAATAAGGAGGGCTGTCTTATGAGCTTTCCTAGTGTGCCTTGATAGAGCTGTAATAAGGAGGGCTGTCTTATGGGCTTTCCTAGTGTGCCTTGATAGAGCTGTATTAAGGAGGGCTGTCTTATGGGCTTTCCTAGTGTGCCTTGATAGAGCTGTATTAAGGAGGGCTGTCTTATGAGCTTTCCTAGTGTGCCTTGATAGAGCTGTAATAAGGAGGGCTGTCTTATGAGCTTTCCTAGTGTGCCTTGATAGAGCTGTAATAAGGAGGGCTGTCTTATGAGCTTTCCTAGTGTGCCTTGATAGAGCTGTAATAAGGAGGGCTGTCTTATGAGCTTTCCTAGTGTGCCTTGATAGAGCTGTAATAAGGAGGGCTGTCTTATGGGCTTTCCTAGTGTGCCTTGATAGAGCTGTAATAAGGAGGGCTGTCTTATGGGCTTTCCTAGTGTGCCTTGATAGAGCTGTAATAAGGAGGGCTGTCTTATGAGCTTTCCTAGTGTGCCTTGATAGAGCTGTAATAAGGAGGGCTGTCTTATGAGCTTTCCTAGTGTGCCTTGATAGAGCTGTAATAAGGAGGGCTGTCTTATGAGCTTTCCTAGTGTGCCTTGATAGAGCTGTAATAAGGAGGGCTGTCTTATGAGCTTTCCTAGTGTGCCTTGATAGAGCTGTAATAAGGAGGGCTGTCTTATGAGCTTTCCTAGTGTGCCTTGATAGAGCTGTAATAAGGAGGGCTGTCTTATGAGCTTTCCTAGTGTGCCTTGATAGAGCTGTAATAAGGAGGGCTGTCTTATGAGCTTTCCTAGTGTGCCTTGATAGAGCTGTAATAAGGAGGGCTGTCTTATGAGCTTTCCTAGTGTGCCTTGATAGAGCTGTAATAAGGAGGGCTGTCTTATGAGCTTTCCTAGTGTGCCTTGATAGAGCTGTAATAAGGAGGGCTGTCTTATGGGCTTTCCTAGTGTGCCTTGATAGAGTTGTAATAAGGAGGGCTGTCTTATGGGCTTTCCTAGTGTGCCTTGATAGAGCTGTAATAAGGAGGGCTGTCTTATGAGCTTTCCTAGTGTGCCTTGATAGAGCTGTAATAAGGAGGGCTGTCTTATGAGCTTTCATTGTGTGCCTTGATAGAGCTGTAATAAGGAGGGCTGTCTTATGAGCTTTCCTAGTGTGCCTTGATAGAGCTGTAATAAGGAGGGCTGTCTTATGAGCTTTCCTAGTGTGCCTTGATAGAGCTGTAATAAGGAGGGCTGTCTTATGAGCTTTCCTAGTGTGCCTTGATAGAGCTGTAATAAGGAGGGCTGTCTTATGAGCTTTCCTAGTGTGCCTTGATAGAGCTGAAATAAGGAGGCCTGTCTTATGAGCTTTCCTAGTGTGCCTTGATAGAGCTGTAATAAGGAGGCCTGTCTTATGAGCTTTCCTAGTGTGCCTTGATAGAGCTGTAATAAGGAGGGCTGTCTTATGGGCTTTCCTAGTGTGCCTTGATAGAGCTGTAATAAGGAGGGCTGTCTTATGAGCTTTCCTAGTGTGCCTTGATAGAGCTGTAATAAGGAGGGCTGTCTTATGAGCTTTCCTAGTGTGCCTTGATAGAGCTGTAATAAGGAGGGCTGTCTTATGAGCTTTCCTAGTGTGCCTTGATAGAGCTGTAATAAGGAGGGCTGTCTTATGAGCTTTCCTAGTGTGCCTTGATAGAGCTGTAATAAGGAGGGCTGTCTTATGAGCTTTCCTAGTGTGCCTTGATAGAGCTGTAATAAGGAGGGCTGTCTTATGGGCTTTCCTAGTGTGCCTTGATAGAGCTGTAATAAGGAGGGCTGTCTTATGAGCTTTCCTAGTGTGCCTTGATAGAGCTGTAATAAGGAGGGCTGTCTTATGGGCTTTCCTAGTGTGCCTTGATAGAGCTGTATTAAGGAGGGCTGTCTTATGGGCTTTCCTAGTGTGCCTTGATAGAGCTGTATTTAGGAGGGCTGTCTTATGAGCTTTCCTAGTGTGCCTTGATAGAGCTGTAATAAGGAGGGCTGTCTTATGAGCTTTCCTAGTGTGCCTTGATAGAGCTGTAATAAGGAGGGCTGTCTTATGAGCTTTCCTAGTGTGCCTTGATAGAGCTGTAATAAGGAGGGCTGTCTTATGAGCTTTCCTAGTGTGCCTTGATAGAGCTGTAATAAGGAGGGCTGTCTTATGGGCTTTCCTAGTGTGCCTTGATAGAGCTGTAATAAGGAGGGCTGTCTTATGGGCTTTCCTAGTGTGCCTTGATAGAGCTGTAATAAGGAGGGCTGTCTTATGGGCTTTCCTAGTGTGCCTTGATAGAGCTGTAATAAGGAGGGCTGTCTTATGAGCTTTCCTAGTGTGCCTTGATAGAGCTGTAATAAGGAGGGCTGTCTTATGAGCTTTCCTAGTGTGCCTTGATAGAGCTGTAATAAGGAGGGCTGTCTTATGAGCTTTCCTAGTGTGCCTTGATAGAGCTGTAATAAGGAGGGCTGTCTTATGAGCTTTCCTATTGTGCCTTGATAGAGCTGTAATAAGGAGGGCTGTCTTATGAGCTTTCCTAGTGTGCCTTGATAGAGCTGTAATAAGGAGGGCTGTCTTATGAGCTTTCCTAGTGTGCCTTGATAGAGCTGTAATAAGGAGGGCTGTCTTATGAGCTTTCCTAGTGTGCCTTGATAGAGCTGTAATAAGGAGGGCTGTCTTATGAGCTTTCCTAGTGTGCCTTGATAGAGCTGTAATAAGGAGGGCTGTCTTATGGGCTTTCCTAGTGTGCCTTGATAGAGTTGTAATAAGGAGGGCTGTCTTATGGGCTTTCCTAGTGTGCCTTGATAGAGCTGTAATAAGGAGGGCTGTCTTATGAGCTTTCCTAGTGTGCCTTGATAGAGCTGTAATAAGGAGGGCTGTCTTATGAGCTTTCCTAGTGTGCCTTGATAGAGCTGTAATAAGGAGGGCTGTCTTATGAGCTTTCCTAGTGTGCCTTGATAGAGCTGTAATAAGGAGGGCTGTCTTATGAGCTTTCCTAGTGTGCCTTGATAGAGCTGTAATAAGGAGGGCTGTCTTATGAGCTTTCCTAGTGTGCCTTGATAGAGCTGTAATAAGGAGGGCTGTCTTATGAGCTTTCCTAGTGTGCCTTGATAGAGCTGTAATAAGGAGGCCTGTCTTATGAGCTTTCCTAGTGTGCCTTGATAGAGCTGTAATAAGGAGGGCTGTCTTATGGGCTTTCCTAGTGTGCCTTGATAGAGCTGTAATAAGGAGGGCTGTCTTATGAGCTTTCCTAGTGTGCCTTGATAGAGCTGTAATAAGGAGGGCTGTCTTATGGGCTTTCCTAGTGTGACTTGATAGAGCTGTATTAAGGAGGGCTGTCTTATGGGCTTTCCTAGTGTGCCTTGATAGAGCTGTAATAAGGAGGGCTGTCTTATGAGCTTTCCTAGTGTGCCTTGATAGAGCTGTAATAAGGAGGGCTGTCTTATGAGCTTTCCTAGTGTGCCTTGATAGAGCTGTAATAAGGAGGGCTGTCTTATGAGCTTTCCTAGTGTGCCTTGATAGAGCTGTAATAAGGTGGGCTGTCTTATGGGCTTTCCTAGTGTGCCTTGATAGAGCTGTAATAAGGAGGCCTGTCTTATGAGCTTTCCTAGTGTGCCTTGATAGAGCTGTAATAAGGAGGGCTGTCTTATGGGCTTTCCTAGTGTGCCTTGATAGAGCTGTAATAAGGAGGGCTGTCTTATGAGCTTTCCTAGTGTGCCTTGATAGAGCTGTAATAAGGAGGGCTGTCTTATGGGCTTTCCTAGTGTGACTTGATAGAGCTGTATTAAGGAGGGCTGTCTTATGGGCTTTCCTAGTGTGCCTTGATAGAGCTGTAATAAGGAGGGCTGTCTTATAAGCTTTCCTAGTGTGCCTTGATAGAGCTGTAATAAGGAGGGCTGTCTTATGAGCTTTCCTAGTGTGCCTTGATAGAGCTGTAATAAGGAGGGCTGTCTTATGAGCTTTCCTAGTGTGCCTTGATAGAGCTGTAATAAGGAGGGCTGTCTTATGAGCTTTCCTAGTGTGCCTTGATAGAGCTGTAATAAGGAGGGCTGTCTTATGAGCTTTCCTAGTGTGCCTTGATAGAGCTGTAATAAGGAGGGCTGTCTTATGAGCTTTCCTATTGTGCCTTGATAGAGCTGTAATAAGGAGGGCTGTCTTATGAGCTTTCCTAGAGTGCCTTGATAGAGCTGTATTAAGAGAGAACACTTTGTTGTTGTCGTCTGACCAGAAGAAGATGAATCCAGTGAAGTCACCTTTGATGAACTCTCCAGCAGGATAAAAGCAGACTGACGTTATGAACTGGGGAACATTTTCCTGAAATCCTCTCTAGACACTTGTAATTTGACAAACAAACAAAAAAAAAGAATGTTTCGGGCTATGAATAAAAAATTTAGGTTTACAATTTTATTGCCACAAAATGAATTTGTAATGAAGACCTAAGCCTATTAAGAATATTGCTTATTATGCTTAAATGAAAAATAATCCAAATTTTAAAAAGATGAATCACACTAACACATGGGAATTATTTTATTCTGGAATTAAAGTATTTTTATCAAATTCTTATGAGGATTATTTAAAAGTTTAACTCTTGGACATACAATACAACTTCCTCGGTGGGCTATACAAAAATGTTTCAACATAATAGCCTTTTCATAATGGGGAAGACATATAAGAAGAACATTATGGAATCAAGGCGGAGGTGTCCAAAAAAGTTTAAAAATCACTAGTTAAGAAGAAGCATGTCGAGTATTGTAATCTAAACTAGGCCAACCAAGTGTTAAATGCAGTATAAAAAAACATGAGTACCCTGGATGGGATGTTGAGGCAATTAATACGGGACCTTTGGAATAGGTATCGTTCCCTTTAAATGTAAAGGTCGGAAGCATGAAGGTTCCTTAGATTGTGCAACTCAGACGATTTATATCATGAAATTTTATCAAACAAGTTTATAATATATTACAATCAACTGCCTATCACATTTCATTAGTAGTGTGGGTAGAAGAGATGAATGATAACTTTGTGAATAAAAATGTGTTAAAATTTAATCAAGGTGGTGATAAAATTGAAACATTAATTGGAATTTGTGATATAAATAAAGAAAATCATCACACCTTTTTAAGGTAAATAATAATAAAAATTTAAGTAACATTTTTTAACAACAAAAAATTAAATTGTGTATTTTTCATTCAAAAGCATTAACAAATATTAATTATAACAGTGAAAACATAAATGTGTGCAAATTTAACTAAAGAAACAGATGATGAATTATGTGTAGAGTTAAATCTATTTAAACTAAAACAATCAACCCTTTTACATTCTGGGGATAACTTGATATTCCTTTCACTAAAATACCAAAAACTAATAGAAAATGAAACCAGAATCTTATTTTTAGGTTATATTTTGTAATCATTTTTCCTAGGTCTAAATATTCTTAGAGTAGGTACTTTGACAGAAATTTTTATTATTGTCCTATACCCATAAATGAAACATCATTTTAAAGGGCTTGCTATAAGCTTTTCAAAAATACCAATTTCATCTTTCTAGCTTTTATAGAAATGAATTTATGATTTTTTTTGGGGTGAATTTTTTAAACCCCTTTCTTTATCTCTGTATTTAACTGTAAAAACTTGTGACCGACTTTCCAAATTTCTCCCTTCGTTTGCCCACAACTTTTTTATTTTAAAAGATAATGCTACCAAATTTTCAGGAGACATTCTCAATGCAATACACAACACAATGAACAACAAAACATTAACATAACATCAAGACTTTACATATTGGATAATTTTATTTGCGGGTATGTTAAGAACAAAGTGAATAGAAAAATTGAAACAATCATTAGTTATGAAGGAAAAAGCAAAAAAATTATATGTTTATTGAATTTAAACTAATTTTGTAAGGCTAGTGTTAAATTTTAAATCTATTATTATATTTATAAAAAGGTAAGTATTCTTGTAAGTAACATTGAATGAATGTATATAATTATATATAAAAATTACTCAAGGAAAAAGCAAAAAAATAATATGTTTATTGAATTTAAACTAATTTTGTAAGGCTAGTGTTAAATTTTAAATCTATCATTATATTTATAAAAAGGTAAGTACTCTTGTAAGTAACATTGAATGAATGTATATAATTATATATAAAAATTACTCAAATAAAATGATCCATAAGTTATAAAAACTCATCAATTTAAAATGTAATGGTGATGTTCTGCCTGCCATTTTCTACTTAGACCGCTCTTCACACTACTAGGTCTTGTTGATGAATACCAAAATCTCTCCTTCATAAACTTTCTCTTTGCCATCTGTGTCCATACATGCCTTATTGTAGATGGCAGTGGAAGGGATTCTACAGCGATCTTCAAAATGAACTAAAAATGTTCTCTTGTACATGAAAGAAGCTTAGAATTAACATCTAATGCTTTTCTATGTCCTAATAAAAATATAATTACTACAATGATGTTGTTTGAGTCTTGTTTATTATTTTTAAAACTTTTTTTATATAAACTAAAATATATTTTATCTAATTTTAAACAAGACTGTTATGTCAATAATTTTACAATTATCTGATTTTAATAATATCATTCAGTCTATATAATAACTTAATAGCATTAGACTAAGTCAGACTAAGTCTAAGACTACAGCTAAAGACACGCACTAAGTATTAGAATGTTACTACATTAACTTAACAATTATTTAAAATGTATATTTAAATACCTTATTAAATTAAAACGACACTAACTTTAATTAATTAGTCATTTACGAATGGTTGTAGTAATAGTAATAGTAATAGAATTTTAAAAAAGTGAAAAATATTAAGCTAAGGCTTAGGCCAGGCTTAGGCCTAAATAGACTATAAGATTATAATAACTGTTGAACTGTTCTTTATAATTATAACTGATATTGATAAGTAGGCCTAATTTTAGTAATATTCTCCCAAATGAGTAGTCATTAATAAGAGAATAACAACTATTATTATTGAAATTACTATCATAAAACTATTGATTGATTCAATGATGAACAATACCCGATACACTGAGTACTGTTACACACAATTTTTAACGTAATAAATAAAATTTAAAAGCAACCCTTGGTCACTAAATAAACTTTTCAAGTTTGGTTACAATCTTTTCTTAAATTATGTAAAATTATTCATTTTAAACTTCTTACAATTATTTAGATGTTTACCTTTAAGATTTAAAAATAATGAATCACTTCATAATTGACAGTAATAATAGCCATTTCCAGCTTTTCGATAAAAAAAAAAAATTTTCATACCCCCACTCCCTTGGCAGATGCATAACTTTTCAGGGAGACGATCAATGATAAAACTCAAAAATGAAAAAAACTCTTAGATGAATGTAGTTAGCCACCCACTACACCTTATTTGCCTGCCATTACTAATAAAAAAGTATTTAAGTGATTTATATACTAACCCCGTCATTATAATAATAATGTCAGTGATACAAAAAAAATCTCGTCAAATCACCGGAACACAAAAACTGAAACTTCACTGATGATATAAGCAACTATTTAATAAACAAAGGTGACATAGTATGCAATTTTCCAATGATACTGTGTAGCCGTAAGCCAAAATTGTAGAAATGGAATTTTAACATTTTGGGACATACGAAGAAGAATGCGCCGATGGGTATTAAAATCCCTACTTAGAGTAAAGTAAACAAGGAATTATTTATATTATGAATTTAAATTTAAAAATTCTTAATTATGAGCTATTTACATAATCATGATTTCGAAAGTGAGCAGGCCCTAGAAAGGTGCTACTACTATTATTCTGTCTTCAACTCACACCCACAGTGACACATTGGGTCCTTTTATCATCTCATCCTTTAAATATTTTTTTTCAGACACAGGAAATTCAGCAAACAATATTCGTTCAGTTTACAGTTTACTTAATCTTTGTTAAAAAATATTATTAGAATATTATATTATAATAAAGTTATTTTAATTATAAATAAAAATATTATCACCAATGGCGCCAATGTCAATGCCATTAAAATCATTAGTATTAGTTGGCTACACTATTCTCGATTCATTAACTAATAGAACTTGAGTTGATTAAAGTCAACTGATATTGATAACTTCCTGACTAGTGGCAAAAGTATAATGCTAAAAACTGAATAATAATAGTAATTTAATAAAATATAAATGTATAGTCTGGTATACAATATTGATTGAATATTGTCAGTATTTTCAGGTACTTACGACTTTAGGAATGCACACAGCCAACAATAATCAAATTAATTAATTAGGCTTTTTTGGAAGTGTCAACAAATGAGTCTTATAAGACTTTTTGACACAATATTTCCAAAAATTTCAGATAGCTATGTTTATTTTTAAAAGACAGGAACAAAAACTAGTTTACGAGAGTAGCCCCCCTTCAATATTTTAAATTTGTGATTCGCATTTATAAAATTAATTTGAGTTATATTTTTTTTTTATTATTACGGATCCTCTTTCGCACAGGAAAATGACCATTGCAATATTCGATTCGAGCATTAGCCTTTGCGTGTTCTGTATTTTGTTTATAGTGTTAGTGAGGGAAACTTGCTCAATTCATCACTCTCTCGTCCGTGTCTATTTGATCCAGTGGCAAGAAATCCAGGCCGACTGCATTAATTATATAAAATCTTTCAAGATTTTTTTTCAACGCAATGATCAGAAATTTATAAAAATGAGAATGATATTTTTACCACTGCTAGGAATATGTTCTTTAGTCTCAAATGAAATATGTTATCATAAATCTGCGGTGTAAATTAGGGTGGGATATTAAAATATTAATATAATTCTGTGGCGTACAAAAAAAAATGTGATATGTCTTACCTTTGGACATTATTTTAGGATTCTTATAAAATGTGTTACTTAAATGCATGTTTTGTCAAGTAACATATGAGATGTGAAGTTCACGCATTGTCACCGCTATTGATCGGCGGGCCATAATTTGTTTATGTTTATTTGAAAAAAAAAACAAGTCTGTATATCCGTTTAAAATAACAAATAATTCCCATTAACAAACTAGGCTAAAGAATCGACTGCATGGACAGACATTTTTTTCCAGACTATTTAATAGTCACATACCTTTTTTAACAGACCTGAGAGGGGGGGGGGGGGTGTTCAGTTTTTAATTTGTATTGTCCCCTGCCGTCGAGCTGCTGGCAAAATAAGAAGGTCTCAAATTTGGAACCAGGAAACAAGGCACATGGTTGTTGCCATCCCAATCAGCCATTATATAGACACACACTGCTGGTCATCCTACACCCTGGTCTCTTCCCAGTCGTCTTGACTAAGTCCTGTCATTGGAACAAAAAGGCAAAGGCGAGAGAGTGACGAATTGATCATGTCTCCCTAACTTTAAACAAAATACAGCTCAAGTAAAAGATGCTACTCAAGCCGGGGCGTCATTTTAGGTTTTTTTATCAGGGGAGAGGGGGCAAAACCAAAAAATTGACCGGCTTGTTAAAATGTTTATTACTGGAGGCGCCACAGTAAACATAGTAATTTAGATAAAACTGGCACAATGAGAGGGAAGGGGGGGGGGAGATGCATCACTCCAGGGTTTCTTTCAGGCATTTCTCCGGGGGGGGGGCAATGCCCCTCCGGGGAAAGTCAAGTGCCCCCCGGAGCAAAATGGGTAAAAACAATAGAACGATTATATATTTTTTAATTAAAAACTACTAAATTGTCATTTTAAACCGTTTAAAAGGTATGCAATCTGGCGCCTTTAACCGATTACAATTAGTAGAATCTGTGAAATATCGCTACGCTCGATATATTTGATGATCCGTATTTTTAAGGCAAATCTTCTTAGAAGCCTACAATGTTCGATTATAAATATCGCAATGTTTCGAAAATTTGCCTGGCCGATCATGAGACAAAGTGTTACCTCCCGTTCGCATTTATCTATATTTTTTGTTGAATTATTTTTTGCAACTCGCAAGTTTATAGATAATAACACTATATTAAACTACAGTTGCTTCAATTTTAAAGTCTTTACTTTGAATATAATTCTCACTAAGTATCAAACGTGAACAATATTTTCATGTTAGCAAATAATATTTTATAATAAAAGCATTACAGTGTTTCTTTCAGCTATCTCTATAGGAGGGCACTCCCCCCCCCCCCAGCCGCAGCACACTGTGTAAAACAATATAACAAATATGTATTTTTTTTATTAACAATGACAAAATTGTCATTTTGAAACAGTTTTAAAAAGCATAGTAACTGCTGCCTTTAACCGATTAATATTAGTGGAATCTATAAAGTATTGCTAGGCTCGATATATTAAAAAGTTGATGATCCGTATATTTAAGGCAAATCAAGTTATAGTATTTGGTTATAAAAATCGCACTGACCGTTCTAGTCGTTCTTCCTGTTGTTCGCCTATATCGCTATTTTATTTATTTTTTGCCACTGACAAGTTAAAAGACTTTACTTTAACGACAATGTATTAAAATACATTTACTTACCTATAAAGGTCTAAGGTTTATAATAGTTAGCCACGTACTAAACATGTGCAATCTGTTTTGAAATTATAGCTCATCGTAAAAGCATGATTATAAATAAGGATAGGTGTTAATTATAAATTGTATGATGACATTAAGCTTTTTTCTCTAATTATAAAAATTGAAAGGGCGCATACAAATAGTGCACGTTTCATCAATTATTATTAAATCGAAAGCGTTTTTGTTTGCTTTAAATGTGCTACTTTTGTTATAAACTTTCCCGAGTAACAGTTTTTTTTTTTTTTGAATACTAAGCCGATATTTATTTTATTAACTTCCCAACTGTTTTTCTATTTTTAATGTCAGAATAGCAAACAAAGTGCCCCATCCATTGACATTGCACTCATTTTTTTATATTATTAATTTTATTTTAGATGAGAATCCAGTAGAAAGCTAAGAATTTTTTTTTTTGTGAATTAGCAATTCGATTATCATGCCAATTCCTTTTTGGGTACGTGTTAAAAAAAATTCTTATTGCTAATTCGTCAATTTAAAATAGATTCTTTGGTTTAGATTAAAAAAAAAATTTAAGTATAACGAAGAGACAATTTAAGAAAGTTATAGTAGTTTGTAATTCCAAATAAAAATTTCAATCTACTGAATATTGGGAAATTTATATTTTATTTGCATACGAATTTCCCAAAGCCAAAGATAAAAATCACACATTAGTAAATATAATGTCTTCTCTAAACAACTCATGTCTTCTTAAACTAGATATGCCGTTCATAGGCAATTTATAAAAATGACTAGTTTTAAAAACTCATAAAAATGTATAGACCTTTCTAACAAACCTGTTTTGTTTTTCTTTTTGACTCTGGTAAAATTAGGAAATATTTGGATATGGTAGTCTAAGCATTAAGTAAGTTTGTTTTTTCCTTTTGAAATGCATATAAAATAATGTTTGCAGTATTTTTTAGTGATGGAATCCTTTTTAATTGAATTTTGTTTTTTACAAATTCATTTATTTATTGAGTAGCTATCTCTAATAATAATGTAAATAAAAAATTAACGCCACATAACTATTTTTAGTTATATAATAATTTTTTAAATTATTATTTTTTGCATAACACAAGCAGGTCGAACAATTTCCGTTTTGCCAAACCTGAATGGAAAGATGATAATTAATCAAATATACTATCATATCTTTGAGCCCCTAAAATATTCGAGGCACCATGCAGTCGAAGGGGTTGCTGCTAGCACACGATAAAGTTAAAGTTAAGTGACACCTACATTTTTTAACAAGGATCTCTTCCGTTGTTCTCCAATTATGTGTAGAATATTACATTACTAATTTCAGATATGTGATTAAATGCATTCTTATATTTTGAATCAATCAAACATTTGTTTGGGACTCTAATTTATAATGATTTAAAGGGGTAGAATAAGCTAGGGCAAAAGCATACCCTCAAGGGTGACACAACTAGAATGAATATAGTTTACGCCCCGCTGGTGCGAAATTTAAGATGTCTTTGGTCATTATTAGGGATAATTATGGCACTTTCCACCCGAATATTTGAAATGCCACCTCAAAATTGTCTGAAAGAAACAACAAATTCAAGTATGCACCAAAATAATGCATCCCTGCAATTTGAGTTTGTACGACTGTCTTTAGCACCCTAAATTATGCGCCCCTTTCCACACGCTGATCAATGGTACAGTATGGGGTTGATTATAAGCTTGTGCCTAATGATTACCCTGGGGCACGCCACAAATGGAGTGAATTCAGTTTATATATGGCACTGAGCTAAATAATGCCTCCAAAAAAACTTTAAAATGTTCTTCCTTTTAAAAGGTATAAAAGTAACATCGAATTCAAGTATACTCAAAAATACACCTCTTGATTTTAAAATAATCAAAAATTTTCTGGGGAGCAGGCTCCTCAAACCCCTCCACCGATCAAGATTTATCGGTGCGCACGATTTCAGCCCTACTTTGCGATGAAAATGATCACTGATTTTTGGTATCGATAGATACACTGCCTAGTAGCGTAGCTATTATTAGTGCTGACATGAGCGGCCAAGTATTTCCGCCCCCCCCCCCCTTTCCCGATACAAATTCTGCAGTTGTCCTAAAATGCCACATCTGCACATTAAAAAAGTGACATCTGGGTGGACCACCCCATCCGCCTATTTTTGACGACACTAGCAGGGGCGTATCTACAGTTTGGCGTCAGGGGACAAGATTCATTTTTACGCCCCCCTCCAACTCTGAAACCCATTATTTTCAACCAATTAATACCATCTAAGCCCATTCTTGCCCCCCCCCTGCTCTTCTGGCACCCAGGGACGTATGTCCCATCTGCCACCCCTTAGCGACGCCTCTGGCCACTGACAACTGGCACTGTCCCCCCGAACATCTGAAGCGCCCCCCGGGGGAAAATTTCTGAAAGAACACTGCACCACTCTGCCCTGCCCAAACGACGTCCCTGTACTCAATCGAAGCCATGGTCATCTTCGCATGCAAAGGACCAATAATAATAATAATAATAATAGTAATAATAATAATAATAGTAATCGTAATAGTAATAATAATAATAATAATAATAATAGTAATAGTAATAATAATAATAGTAATAATAATAATAATAGTATTAATAATAGTAATAGTAATAGTTATATTAATTAGTAATAGTAATAGTAACAGTTATAGTAATAGTAATAGTAATAGTAGTAATAATAATAATAATAATTATAGTAACTATAATAAGTATAATAATAATAGTAATAATAATAATAATAATAATAATAGAGCGGTTACAAACCGGAGGATGATTTTATTATTGTTCATTACAACCTTAATAAAAATATTTCGGTGCGTAGGATAGGTGATATTTTGTTGGTTTTTTTTTATTTGCGTGGGAGGGGAGTGGTTAATTTTCCCCCGGGCATCACAAGATACGATACACAATGAGTGGTTGCATTTTATTAGTGTGGCACGTGGGGGGGGGGAGGAGAGTGGTTAATTTTCCCCCGGGCATCACAAGATACGATACACAATGAGTGGTTGCATTTTATGAGTGTGGCACGTGGGGGGGGGGGGGAGGGGAGTGGTTAATTTTCCCCCGGGCATCACAAGATACGATACATAATGAGTGGTTGCATTTTATGAGTGTGGCACGTGGGGGGGGGGTTATTGTCGTTCTATTTATTTCTCTGTCATTATGAATTGCACTAGAGTCTTACGCATCTCGCAGTTACTGTCCCGGCTTGTCTGACTGACTGTCCAGTAGATCAACTGCCCAGCCGTTGCTGTCCCGGCTTGTCTGACTGACTGTCCAGTAGATCAACTGACCGGCCGTTGCTGTCCCGGCTTGTCTGACTGACTGTCCAGTAGATCAACTGCCCGGCCGTTGCTGTCCCGGCTTGTCTGACTGGCTGTCCAGTAGATCAACTGACCGGCCGTTGCTGTCCCGGCTTGTCTGACTGACTTTCCAGTAGATCAACTGCCCGGCCGTTGCTGTCCCGGCTTGTCTGACTGACTGTCCAGTAGATCAACTGCTCGGCCGTTGCTGTCCCGGCTTGTCTGACTGACTGTCCAGTAGATCAACTGCCCGGCCGTTGCTGTCCCGGCTTGTCTGACTGACTGTCCAGTAGATCAACTGCTCGGCCATCAGTCCTTCAAACAACTCTTGTCTCGCTGATATCTGATGCAGCCTTACGACTCGGCTCTGCCCTGCTCCCCGACTGAGCTCCCCGACTGAGCTCCTCGACGAATTCTGATTTCTGGCCTCAGACCCAAACCCCCCCCCCCCTTTTTTTTTTTATATTCCAGTTTCTATCTCCTGGAGTTGTTAACACTTGACCCTAATATCTCCCTCGCCATCAGCATAAATATCGGTTCTTAACTTCTCTTTCCCAATGGCTATGTGTTTAAAGGTACCAAAAACAAGCCTGGACATTTAACTGAATTAGACGACACCGACCCCCCCCCCCCACACACACACACGCGCACACACACACACAGCGGTACAGGTGTTTCCCCTCGGCTCACTGAGTTGTGCCTGGATAGATATTTTCTAGCTATAAAAAAACATTTGCCATGACGAACAGTAATCCCGCGCTCTTGTTGAGCTTAATTAACTAGTCGTAAATTACCTAGCCACTGACCACCCAAAGCTCCCTCTTCGTGCTTGCACTGACTTATTTCTTTAATAAACAAGCTAACCTTTTCTCACTTTTTCTCTCGCGTGCTCTAACATTTTTTTAGCTAATTAATTGTGCGGCTCAACATAATATATGGTTCGGGGCGAGGAGAGCCGAGGGGGGGGGGCGGGTTCTTAGGGGTGGGGGGCATATTCATGTGGATAACATGCGTATTTATATATTGTTTAAATGTTTTGTAAACATGTCGTTTAAAGTATATTTAAAATACGACAGAACGACATTGTGGACATTTTATTTGACTAATAACTTCTCAAAATACATTCCTCCCACAGGTGAGAACATTTAACCTTTTAAAACAGATACATAGTTTTCTTCATTTTCCGAAAGCAAAGTCTTAGGGGCATTTTATTTATTTATTTATTTATATTTTATTTATTTTTATTTTTTTTTATTTACTTTATTATTATTATTATTATTATTTAACTTTTATTTGAGGTTAAGAATTACAGACGTGAAAATCGGTTAAGATATTATTCTTTATAAATATATTATAATTCTGTTTTTAACGATTTTCCGACAGTAATAATTCAAGTGCGAGGCGCATATTCCGTTTCTTTTTGTCTTTTATTGTTGACAAAAATGTATAAAATAACCGTTAGGCTCAGTTCACACGATCGAATTCCTTTCAAATGTTCGTTCATACATTTGATGCGATCTTTGTATGAAGCCTTGTCACAGCTTTCAAATTTTTATTTGATTAAATTCCCATTTTTGTCAACAAAAAAAAAAAGAAACCACGCACAAAAATTTGACGCAACATTTGAAGCTAATTTGATCGTGTGATCTGACGCTTAATCTTACCGATCAATAAATCGATACATAGATTTTTTTTTTTTTTTTTAAAAAGCTAGTGAGATGTTCTTTACAGTTTGTAGAACATGAGTTTCCTGGTTGTATTTTAGGGCGTGAAAAATTTGGTGGATAGACATCTATTATACAGAAGGTGAAAAAATGTAGGATAGGCATCTATTATACAGAAGGTGAAAAAATGGTGGATAGGCATCTATTATACAGAAGGTGAAAAAATGGTGGATAGGCATCTATTATACAGAAGGTGTAAAAAATGTTGGATAGGCATCTATTATACAGAAGGTGAAAAAATGTTGGATAGGCATCTATCAAACAGAAGATGAAAAAATGTTGGATAGGCATCTATTATACAGAAGGTGAAAAATTGGTGGATAGGCATCTAGTAAACAGAAGGTGGAAAAAAAACAACTCAAAATTCAATGAAATGAAACCTCTATGCATCGAAACTTCTGAGAGTGTGTGTGTAAGTGTGTGTGTGTGTATGTTTGTGTGTCCTGCCTAAATTTTAAAGAATAGAAAAGAATGATAATTGGTAATCTAGTGAGTAAAAAAAAAAATGTTTTCGTAAAAACTTAGGATCTAGAGGCTAACTTTGAAACACATGCGTACGAATCATTTACCAAGCTTTCTATCTTCAGTGCTTAATATTTAAACAGTGAAAAGTTGGGATAAGCTCATGGAAAATATTTTATTTTTTCAGATTCATTTTTTTCATTTAAATCTCTAAAATATTTCTTTTACGCACGTCATCGTATTTCATGTAGAAGTGCCGCCATATATCCTTTATGCCAGCGGCTCTCAGCCTGTGAGTCGCAACTCATTTGTGGGTCGAACGACTCTTTTTCTCGGGTGGTCACTTAAGACCATCGGAAAAATACATATAAACTACGGTTATGAATTAGCATCGAAAATAATTTTGTGGTTGGGGGTCGCCAAAAAACACGAGGAACTGTGTTAAAGGGTCGCGGCATTAGGAATGTTGAGATTTGAGAACCACTGCTTTAGACGCTCTTGGTACTCTCCTAACGGACTTCTTACATTTCACTCTGACACTCAGTTAAATCACCCTTTACACGCGTTTCTTTGACACCCACTCATGCCCACATTAACACACCATGTGTTCTTAATTATAGTTCCTCATTCCATTCCCCTAGACATACGCCCTAATGCATGTTATGTAAATTTTCCAAAAACTAAATCTTTTTGGCTTTCTACAGTAGCATCCGTCTTATAAAATGTGCACTTGATTAATGAGCGCGTACGGGTTTTCTTGTTGGCAGAAATAACGGTACTCTTGTACTCGTTCATTTTTTAATGGATAAGTACGGCAAGCGTTTGGTTTTTTTTAAAGTAAAAATGATCTACTTCAGAATTCTACAGGGAGTAAAAATGATTCACTTCAGAGCACTCCAGTTTCCAGGTGGAAGCATGAGGTTAGAGCCTCTTTAAAAAAACACACCAGAAAAAGCATTGCTTAGTTTTGGTGCTATGACTGGCAATGTTCTATTATTAACTAATCAGCGGTTTAATGAGGCGTACACATAAACTGGAGCGCAGTAACACATGATATCTTCCTTTTCTTTCTTCAATAAGTATCACATGTCATCTACAGGCAGTCGTCTCAAACAGGATGTCACAGTCTCCAAACCTGCACTGAGAATATCACAATTAGTTTTGAAAGTTGCTGGTCATTGAGGTTATGTCAGCATTTAAGTATAGTGTTTACTCGGAGAAAGTAAATTCTTTATAAAAAGCTGAATTTTTTTGTAAGAACGACGTCGGTCCTGTGCCTATCGTAACAAAGACTCACTGAAAGCGGCGCTAAAGGCCTTCAGCATCGACCCTACTAAATGGGTGCAGACAGCCCAGGACAGAGTCAGGTCGAGATCAGCTGTCAAGGAGGAGGGCTAAATCTTATGAAGCCAGTAGGACAGCCACAGCTGAGACACGCAACTGGCCCAAAAGAGCAATCTTAGACGATCGACTGCAGCAACTATCCCCTGCCCGCGGTGCCAGAGATTATTCCGAGAACGGATCGAACTAGCAAGCCACCTACGAACTCACCGTAACACCCCCTCCCCCCCCCCCCAACCGGATGTATGAATGGTCCTAGTCGATGTCGACGGACGAACAACAGCAACTCGGGTAGTTTCAAACTCGTCGCTATGCAGCTCTCGGGTCAATACAAGTATTGGCTAGGAAATCAAAAACACATATATTTGTATTGAAACATGCCTTTATTCTTTTTATTCAGATTTGTTGTTTCGTTTCTTTCTTTTTTATTTTTTAATTTTCGTGATTCGTTAGATCAGTGGTTCTCAACCTTCCTATTGCCGCGACCCTTTAATACAGTTCATCATGTTGTGGCGACCCCTAGACACACAATTATTTTTGTTTCTACTTTATAACTGTAGAGTTATATGTGATTTCAGATGTTCTTAAGCGACATAGGTTGGGAACCGCTGAGTTAGATTAACTGTTAAAAACTGAGGATTTGATCTCATTATTTACTTTGTACAACAGGTAACACTGAAAACTGTGTCAGAGTCAGTGCGACAAGGAGCTTTGCTAAATGTCCAAAGCTGAAATAGCAAGCAGAACAAGTATTACATGAAAATTTGGGCTGAAAATTTAACAGCGTTTGTTATCTTCATCCACGAGTCTTTGTGCCAAGCTTAAGCCCGATAGCTCCACCGTGACGGATGGATGTGTATAACTAAAACAAAAATGGCTACGCTAAACCTGGTTAGCCAGGCTTCTACTACATGAATTCTTTTTTTAAAACCAGCTCTGAAATACATGTATTCAACGCGAGGATCGGGACATAGTTCAGGAAACAACGAATTCTCAAAACGTTTCTTACATTGGTTTAATTATTTAACATGTTGTAAAGTTCATGAAAATAATTTCTGTATAAAAAGCTGCATCTTTGGTAAGAGCGAAGTTGGTTCTGTGCCTAAACTTATCTCCAGAAACACTGAGATAGAGAGAGAGGTGTCGGAAATGAATACTTAGGAATTTAGAAAAGTGCTAAGAACATTCTAAATGAGAAGTTTCATAAGTAATGTTAATTTATAAAAGGTATTTGTTTATTGTGTGTAAGTTATGTATTTAGTGTTAAGTAGTTTTTTTTTACTTGTATCTCTAAGTAAAGGGGGGGGGGTGCTGTTGCTGTGCCGTACATAATCAGTGATGCGATGTGCATTCTTAAAAGGTCCATGGCTGAAACTTCACGCGAACCAAACTTTGCACCGTCTTGTGGTATATAGGCCATGTTGAGGTAATCAAATTTTAAGATCTAGAAAGTCATAAAAAAAAGGCCCACAGTATTTAAACATTATTATTTGTATTATAAGATCTTGTATATAATATTATCTCCACAGTGACGACGCATTACCCGGACCAGCGTACCATGTCCGGCCAACTAAAATGCACCCGGTCCGTTATTGCCCAAGTTGTATTGTACATCTTACTAACGATTGACCAGACGTTAACTCGCTCTGCAAATAGCGTGAACGAGAAGAAGATCTACGGCAACTGGCAAGTGCGACAGGTACGCTATAGATATATTGACTAAGACTGATCGATACAGACTAACTTGGGTGGTATAGACAGATTGACTAAGACTGATCGATATAGATTAACTTGGGCGGTATAGAGAGATAGAATAAGACTGATCGATATTGACTAACTTGGGCGGTATAGATAGATTGACAAAGACTGATAGATATAGACTAACTTGGGCTATATATACGATAAGACTATAGATAATAACATGGGCGTATTTGATATATAGAAAAAGACTGGTCGATATAGACTATAACATGGGCGTATTTGATATATAGAATAAGACTGGTCGATATAGACTATAACATAGGCGTATTTGATATATAGAATAAGACTGGTCGATATAGACTATAACATGGGCGTATTTGATACATAGAATAAGACTGGTCGATATAGACTATAACATAGGCGTATTTGATACATAGAATAAGACTGGTCGATATAGACTATAACATAGGCGTATTTGATACATAGAATAAGACTGGTTGATATAGACTATAACATGGGCGTATTTGGCCTATAGAATAAGACTTGTTTTATATAGACTATAACATGGTCGTTATTGACATGTAGAATAGGACTGGTCGATATAGACTATAACATGGTCGTATTTGATATATAGAATAAGACTGATCGATATAGACTATAACATGGGCGTATTTGATATATAGAATATCTCATTAGGAAATGGCGTCAGCGGGCCGTCGAGCTCGCGCTCCTTATGCCCTCCCCTGCGCCCACACACACATGTCAGCCGCCGGGTTTCCCCGACGTCTGGCCGTGCGGGGGAACGCCAGAGACCTCCCCGGGCGTGAAGCGTCCCCACCAGCAACCGCTCGATCGGGTTTGCCGATGGAGACCCTCCCCCGCCCGGAGACATCTGGTCGACCGAGGACGCTGCGCTTAAAGCGTCCGCAGTCCACTTTCCTAGGTGCCGGGACGGTAAATTAACGTCCTAATATCTCCCCCCACCCGTCCCGGGGAAGCATCGGACGCCCTCTAAGAGGGATTCTACAGTGGGTTTCCACCTCGCAACTAATTCGCGAAGTAGCTGGGACGAAACGGTTGCCTAGGAGCAGCTTTCTCAGGGCTGCTTATTTAGAATCATCGTCCATAGGCTTCCACTACAGCCTATCGCCTCATATCCCTTAACGGCAACTTGTAATCATGATCCCTACCCTGTGTTTGCCTTTTCTCCCCCCTGTGAAGTATCACGGGTGGCAGCCCTGTAGGAGCCGCTTATTCCAGCAACTACCATGCATGCCCTTATCTGTTACGCGGGACACGCAATGATGGTAATGTGCCCCGGGTTAACGCCGAGGGGGTCGGTGGCCAGCGCTTCCAAATCGGCAAGCCACTACAGACTTGTCGACCGGAATCCCGGGGGGAGGATATATAGAATAAGACTGGTCGATATAGACTTTAACATGGGCGATTGAAATGCTTAGATAAAAAAAAAATTCTTAACCCTTTTTTGTGATCACCAGAGATCGTTGTTGAAATGAAATTAAACATTAGAAACAGCCAGAACACTGTTTCATATCAACAATTATTGGAGGATTGTTTAAATTTATGTTCTGTTCTTTGTTCTTAAGTATGGGGACAGTTTTGTTTTTTGTGATCAAGATCAATTAACTTTTAACCGACCCGACTATGAGCGATATTAACCCACTATGGCCTGTTAGGAGGTAGATGGATCATAACAGGTTGATCCGTTCAGCCAGCAGGTAGAGTAACACAACAATTGAGGTGAAGAAATACTGTTAGAGTCAGTGGGATAATCAGAGTTATGGATTCTGTCAAGTTGCAGGGTGTAATTGACAAAACTCGCGAACCCGAATGACTGCATGGGACTTAAGACGTGCTAAATAAGACAATAATTATTTAGTGCTGGTCTATTCATTCGTATATACTAGAACATATGACCCGGTGTAACCTGGGTAATAAAATACGACATAGTGGGCTACTTTCCACCTCTTCATGTAAAGTCTCAGCATCTAAAAATCAAATTATTATATATCAATATGTCAAGATCAATGTTGACGTGATTTGCCGACCACTGCGCTAGCTCATTTATATATATATATATATATATATATACGTATACTATTTTTTGTGTACATTCATCATATATATTTATTTTGTTTAGATTTAGAAAGCATTGTTTGAGTTTTTCATTGTATCTTAGACATTGTTTGATCTAAGGATTTCTTTGAATATTTGTTCGGTGTGTATCACATCTGAGTTCTTGAAAGTGAGTTTCAATTTTGAACATTTAAATACAATTTAGGGCAAACGTACACAAATGTCTTACATAGCTGTAGCAAGCGTTAAAACATATTTTTTTGTTATAAACATGCACACGTAACTGAGTCAAACATTATACGATCCCTTTTCAAACAGAACCAGCGGTATTGTAGGCAAGTGTTGTACTGTAAGTTCCGTGAGGCCAACTGTACACAGGTTACAACAGCCAACACCTGGACGTGTAACAGAATCAACGCGGAGATTGCTGAGAGAGGATGTGTCATGACGAGTAATATACATTTTAAAAAAAAGTTGATATTAACAGCGTCTGTCTTTCTAACATCACCGGTGACTAAAGTCTTGTACAGTTTATCTGCATACGTCCTCTCTCTCCCTCTCTTTCCCTCTCTCCCAGAATATCTCTCTCTCTCTCTAACCCCGAGAGTACTTCTCTCTCTCTCTCAGAATACTTCTCGCTCTCTCTCCCCCTTTCTCTCTCTCACCCATAATACTTTTCTCTCTCTCTTTCTCTCCCCTTCTCTCTCTCTCCCAGAATACTTCTCTCTCTCTCTCTCCCTTTCTCTTTCTCTCCAAGAATACTTCTGTCTCTCTCTCTCTCCCAGAATACTTCTCTCACTCTCCTTTTCCCTCTCCCTTTCTCTCCCTTTCTCTCTCACTCTCCCCCAGAAAACTTCTCTCTCTCTTTTAATTCTTGAATGCTGCAAATATCTTTAAACAGTCTATAAAGAGTAAAATATAGAAAGCCTTATTTTGCAAACAAATCAAGCCCATTTGTTGCATGATAAAGAGAACACATATTTGACACACTGTGCAGACCCATTATTTACAGGCATCTGGTACGGTACTGGGGACACGTAAGCTCAAATAGAAAAGCAATAAAGAAAATACACATCTACCTTATCAAATAACAGGTAAGAAGAACGAGGATATCAGGCTATCTAATCTAATATCATGTGTCTAAATGGTTAAATGACTTCACCTTTTTGTGTTTATTCGTAGTTTGTAAAACTGATCTAATGATGGTGTGTTCTGCCACGTCCCCTGGACCTGAGTATCAAGTGGTGAGTAGGTTACCCTAAGCCTAACCCTAATCCTAACACTAACCCTAACACTAAACTTAACCCTAATCCTTACCCTAAACCTAACCCTAACTCTAACACCAACCCTAACTATAAAACTAACCATAACCCTAACTCTAACCATAACCCTAATCCTAACACTAACCATAACCCTAATCCTAACCGTAACCCTAATCCTAACCATAATCCTAACCCTAATCATAACCCGACTTGAACAAGAAAATTGTGATAGCCTTATTATGAGGTGGGGTTAGTTAAACGGTGGCGTCATTTGGTTATAACAGGGTGGGGCATTTACCGCCACTCATCTGAATTAGCAAGATTTGCTTTTCTCACTGGGTATCATTATCAAGGATAACAGGAAATCAAACATAGCCCGAAATAAACAAAAGAGTAAAAAGAACTTTTGAATCATTTAAAATTAACAATAGCACAAATCAGTCATAATCTCGCAATTATTACTTAAATGGATATGTATCATGTGACGTCATCAGTAGTACGTTATGTACTTTGTGACGTCATCGGTAGAAAGTTGTGCGCTGTGTGACGTCATCAGCAGTAAGTTATGTACTGTGTGATGCCATCGGTAATAAGCTATGTACTTTGTGAGGTCATCGGTAGTAAACTATGTACTGTGGCGCAGTAACTGAGTAATAAAAAAAACAACTCAACAAACTGGCCAAGTTTTGGTTACACACCCTCTTGGAAAGAACTGACATGACGTCCTTAGGGTAAAACTACAAAGCGAAACGCTAAATTGTTTTACTAGTATTTCATTGTTCTGATTAAGATTTCTTAAATAAAATTAATCAAAAAATACTTTTAAAAAATAAAAAAATTCGCGATTCTATTCCCGAAATCTAAGGTTTATAAAGGAAATAATTTTAAAAGAGTACACAATTAATATAAAATACAAAGCCATCTTAAAGAAATCCCCCTTAAAAAAAAATAAAATCATATAGGCCTTCTAATGATACATTTTACAAGCATCACTTTACTTCTTGCAGTTCCATGGAAGAAGAATTATTTTGTGAACTGATTGTAAAAAGAAATACATTGGAATAAATTTATTCCTTACATTGTTTCAAATGTTACACACTTAAATAATAGGTTTAATACTCACACTAAGGTTTAACTCAGTGTAGCTGTGTTGAAATTAGAAATAAAGAGAGAAACTCGTGGCCAATTTAATTTTTACCGGACAAACTAAAGCTGCTTATGAAATGAATTTATTTCAAAACTCTGATCACATGTTTAAACTTAATAATGAATTGCTAGGCTTCAATCACTGTTCATTTATTTTATCTGCAAGACGAGCAGTGACGGCTGCCCACTGGGATATCAGTGCTATGTCAAAGTGAAGCCTCAAAACGCTCCGCAAGTACCACTTAGAACCAGTCCAGCCACGCTTACACCTGGGGTCTCCACATCATCACCAGCAGCCTTTACACCATCACTTGTGTACGGTCCGTCGGCTACCACTGCACCTGTACCTGGGGCTACCACTGCACCTGTACCTGGGGCTACCACTGCACGTGTACCTGGGGCTACCACGGCACCTGTACCTGGGGCTACCACAGCAATTGTATCTGGAGCTACCACGGTACCTGTACCTGGGGCTACCACTGCACTTGTACCTGGGGCTACAACAGCCCCTGTACTTGTGCATACCACTGCACCTGTATTTTGGCAGTGGTATCCCTAAGTACAGGGGCAGTGGTAGGCCAAAATAAATAAATTAAGACACAATAAGACCACGCCTTGGGAGCAACCTTAAAATATACAAGTCTAAAAATACAAACCCGTATGACCACTTATTCTAACCTACTATGACTACTGACCCTTATTCCAAGCTTGAGAACCACTCGATAAACATCAAACCAATAAGACAACTCCTAAGGAGTCCCTTAAAATTTACAAGTTTAAAAATACAATCCCTTATGACCACTGACCCCTAAACCAAGCTTGAGTACCACTAAATAAACATACATAACCTTATCATGTTACAAAACAAGTGTTTTATAAGAAGAAAACACCCTTATGACGCCCACACAATGAGAACCACTGATTAGAAAAGGACCCATCATAATTTGAGAACCCCTTAATATGGTTCTCCTTTACACATCTTTCACACACACACACACACACACACACACACGTAGCTGAGACTTGCGCGCTCACCGACCGCACACATCCTGAGTGCGTTGTCAGGTAATTACATTTCCAGATGTGACCAACATCTGGTTTAGCTTATCCCTCCTTGACCGTTCGTCTAGCAAACAGCTTGAAAAGCAATTATCGTCCTGTGAGGATGCCACCTTTTGCCGTGGTTTGACCACTTGTTGTGACTGAGGGGCCTGTTAATTACAATACCAGACACACGTATCACGGGACTTGCTCACTCACAGCTCACATTGAGTGCGAGGACAAGTACTTAAAATACCAGAACCCGCCCTGCTTAAATGCTGATGTCAGCAAAATATATGTACATAACATTTGTAATAAGGATAATAATTTAATAATGATTAACGAAGATTATCAATTTGAATAAAATACTATATAAAACTACATGTCTTTGTTGTTAATTGTTGTTGTCTATACAATAAGTTTGATAGCCAATCAATTTTTGTTGTCTATATAATTATATAATAATTACTCAAATACAATGGTACAACAACACGATGGTACAATAATTAATCAAAATTTAATTTTTAAAAAATCGATTTAAAAAATCAATATAAAAACATTGTACAACAACACGATGGTACAATAATTAATCAAATTTTTTTTTTTAAAAATCAATATAAAAAATCAAACCAATCAATATAAAAATCAAAATAAATAAATAAATAAATAAACAAAAAAAAAAAAAACAATGGAGGATATTTATTAAAATCAAAATCAAAAAGTAATTAATGGATTATCACCCCTTAATTAACCTGCCAGAAACCCTCCACAAAACCCTTAGAAAACCCTCCAAAATGATAATCAAACCCGACCTATACTACTACTATGCAATCAGGGGAAATCAACTTCATACCACCCCTGACCCTTGTTTTGCTGTGCAAAAGTGAACACATTATATAAGATACTAAACAAATCTCAATATAAATCAGAAATAACTAACTACGACTTTTTAATTACAGTGGAACCTCTCATAACGAGCTTAATTCGTTCCAGAATCTTACACGCTAAGCGAAACACTCGTTAAACGAAACAATTTTTCCCATACAAATCAATGTAAAATACGATAATGCGTTCCATGATGAAAAAATACAAAAATGCGTTACATGCTGAAAAAATACTCATTTTTCAAACAAATTTATTAACATTTATTCAAATAAAATTACTTATGAATTGTTAAGGAGTGTAACAACTTGGAATACAATTTGGATTTGAAACAAAAAACGTAAATAAAAATATGAATTTATGACAAATAATTAATCCTTTTTAACTAGAAAACTCTCTAAAGACATTTCTTTTGCCGACGCTTCAAAATTTGACGAAAATGTGTCATAGCATTATCATTGAATAAATTTGTATCACGAATAGCCACCTCCTTATTAGGGTGATGATTCTCAATGTACAATGCAACAGTGTCCCATGCTTTCAGCATTTCTCTTATTGCGCTAGAAGATTGTTGCTCGGCTACTTCCTCCTCCATTAATGAGCTCTCCGCCATAATTTCTTGCTGTGAAACATGATGCAACTCCATAAGCTCTACGGTGGTCAATGCTTGACTGTGCTCTTTCGCAAGCTCTTCAATATCGTTTTTGTCCACCTCGAGTCCCATGATATTGGCCAATGACGCAATCTCGTTAACTGTAGACTCCACAGGAACTGTTTCAAAATCACATTCAACATTAACACTCTCTTGACAAAGTTTTTTCCAATCAGAAGTGAGGGTCCTCTTGGTAACTCCAAGGGACTTCCCCTTTCTGCGTAACTCGTTATGCGAAATGTCGCTGGTTAAATGAGCAACTTCTTCACATTTTATTTTGCTCGTCATGCGAATTACTCGTTATGAGAGGTGCTCGTTATGAGATATTCCACTGTATTTGAAAATCGTAGCCTTAAAGTTGTAAATACAGCTTGACTTACTCAAAAGCTTTGTCTAAGTTTTGTTGAAAGCAAAAAGATATACCCACATTTAAAAGAAGTATGATATTACTTATTATTTAAAGAACGTGATGCTATTTTAAAAAAAATTTAAATATAAGAATCTGATGAAAGTAATTAATTATGGATCTGCACGAAGAAAAAGAGCGCATTGTCTCCAAATTAAAGTTAAGTTTTGCGTTAAAGTAAAGCCTGGCATGTTTGTACTTCCTGTCTTGACTGTTAGGTCACGTGCGTTCGTTAGGTCATTTATGTTCGTTAGATCATTTTTGTTTGTTAGGTCACGCTTGTTCGTAAGGTCACGTGGGATCGTCATGTCATGTGTATTCATAGCGGCAAGTGTGCATATGTTACACACTAAACAAAAATAAAATTTTTAAAAATTGAAAAATCAAACAATACCTCTGTCATGGCCGCTCTTAACCGCTTCAGTTTTTGTTTTATCCTTGCCCGCCTTGCTTCATTAAAATAGTTCAATGTTGATTTGGTATTCCTCCATTTTCGGGACCTCAATGCTATTCGGATTTCATTTGTGGTCGTTAATTTAGTTAAACTGAAGAAGTAAGTTTACAAACGTATAGTCCATTCAATTATCTTTCATTCGATACCAAATTTGTCTTACAAATCCCAACAATAATATTTTAAATAGTTTTTTTAAAATCCCAAACCTCTCACTTCTGGTACCCGGGTGCGAATAGTCGCAGCCTTGCCACATGCAAAAACACAAACAAAAGCGAAGTTAGTATGAAGGATTGACCAGTGTATGTGTACGTCTCATTTTACCGTTGGTAAGCTAATAGAGGTCTCAAGTATGCGAACAAAGCCTGCCATAGCTCCTTAGTGCCAGTTCACACGATCAAATTTCGCGTCAATTACTTGTATGAATCACTAATTTGTGCGTGGTTTTGTTTTTTTTTGTTTTTTTTTTGGGGGGGGGGGGAATTTGATCAAATAGTAATTGGAAAGTTGTGCCAAGGCTTCATACACGAATTGCATCAAATGCTTGAAGGAAAATTTGATCGTGTGAACTGACCCTTAGACTCTTGGTCCATATTGAAATTATTGATGCTTCCATACTAACAAATACTAACAACCTCTTATGAGTCTTCCTAGCCTCAAGCTTTCCTTTGGAAACCGGAGCGTTCTGAAGTAGATTGTTTTTTCCATACCACCACCTCGAGGAACTGATATCCTTGCTGGTCTCAGGTGTCAGACTATGGTTGCCTTTGTGTGAATTTAAAAAAACGCAACCCCGGAGACTTCCAGGAGCTACAATACCTTCACAACACCATCACAATACCATCACAACACTTTCTCTTACAGACGACACCTATTTACTTGGAGGGCTTGAAGAATAATTCATGGCCTGTTTCACGGTCCTAGGTGGAGGTAGGCGAGAAAAGTAAAATGTTTCTTTTTTTTTTTTACTTCCCTTGTCAGACTCTGAAAATTACATTTTTAACATAAAACAAGGCAAGGACTCCATCTAGAATGGGATCACCTGGCCCTGCTTTATTTTTAAACTTAATTTTTTAACAAAACAAAAATGTTAGTTTTTTTCTTTTCGTTCCATTTCAAGAGCATGCCATGACAAGACAAAGCGAATGACCGTAATAACTCTCCTGTTGTTGTTCCCAACGAGTCCTGGAGAATAAGTGCAGAAACATCGCGTGTCGTTAAAAAGATACAACGTGGCGATATGGACCTTCTCTCAAGAAGAGGCGTAGCTTAGAGGGGACAGAAAGCGCTTATGTCCCCGGACGCAACAACAATAGGGCTGACAAAATTTGGATGTGACCGGGTTGAAAGTTTCAAGTGAATAGATATACCATGGTTATACACGCTTCCATACTCAACAGGTATAAAATAAAGCTATCTTCAAGAAGTTCATCACCGCTATAAGATGTAGTTTAAGTGTTGCTTTTCTATTCTTTTTTTCTTTTTTTTTTTTTTAACAAAGTTTTCCTTCATTACATAAAGGTGACGAAACAGAAAAGGTCAAAACAATTTAGCAGAGCGACATTTGGTGCGTCCAATGGAAGCATCAATAATTTCAATATGGACTAAGAGTCTAAGGGTCAGTTCACACGATCAAATTTTCCTTCAAGCATTTGATGCAATTCGTGTATTCGTGAACTGGCACTAAGGAGCTATTTTTTGTTGCAATCTCCTGAAAAAGGCTCATGATAACATGCGTGGAACAATTTTGATTAGAGACTTGGGCAGAGAAATCGGATGGGTAAAAAAATATTTTTTGTATCAAATGTTTGACTAGCAGAAGATTGAGGAAAACATTTGCTCTTAACATTTTAAGATTTAAAATAAATAATTATTAATTTGGTAAATTTAGGAATTGTTCATGTTATTAGCATACTTTAGAGCATCCCCGAGAACTTGTGGAAAGTGAATGACTATTCAATTAAAGTCACATAAATTAGCTTCTCTGGCCACGATTTCTACAGTGTGTCAGGAGCAGGTTAAAATGTTTTAAACTTGTATCCGTAAATTAAGACTGCCGACCTTGGCGGCCATTTCTTTGACACATATAAATCTCTTCCATCTTTCAGGTACCACTCGCGTGGCCGGATGACGCTGACCGCCAGGCGTCTGATGCGTACTGTTTTAGAACGAGCCATATACTTAAATAAGAGATTAATTTCTTCATACCGATGACAGCACGTGACAACAACTTCGCCTTATAACCAAACGTGAACGTAAATGGTATGTTGACCTCGTTTGGCATTCGACCATCGCTCTCTTCTTTTTTTTTTTTTTTTTTTTATTTCACGTCACCGCCAATGCTTTCTTACACACCCGTCCCTAGATTGGGAAAAGGTTGTTTACATTAGAATACGTTCTAACTTGTTCTAACGAATGCTATCAGGGGACGCAATTTCTAGACTTTATTTTCTGGAGGATTCCAACTTTCTCCGTATGGATAAGCAGGCAATTTTTTTCTAGCAGAATTTAGGAAGCTGTTCCGAGGCAACCGTTTCATCCCAGCTTCTTCGTTAATAAGCTGCAAGGAAGAAACCCATTGTAAAAATCCCTAATAGAGGGCATCTGATGATTCCCGGGATGGAAGGGGAAGATTTTCGGACGTGACCATACCACCCTGACCTCCTGGAAAATTCGGTCTTTGGCACTGTCCGGTCGACCGGAGGTCTTTGGGCTAGGGCGGCCCCCACTGGTGAGCCCGCTATAGCGGGTGCGGGTGGTGGCTGTCCTGGCAAAGGGAGATCTCCAACGTGCGGCTTTGCGGTTTGATACTACGCTGGTGAGGGACATCGGACGATGTAGACTGGAGTGACATGCGCTGTTCTCCAGTCTTTTGGGAAGGGTATAAAGAACTTCGGCTCGACGGCCCGCTGGCGCCATTTCTTAATGTTATATTTCAAGCTCAGTGAGTTTTGCGCTTTTTACGAGACCTGGTATAAACAAAAAATTGCTTATTAACATTTGTATCTTTCGAGATTTTTTTTACTTGATATGCTGTAAATTAGTATAGTTTTCATATAATATCTGTATATTGGATTTTTATATATTCATATAGACCAAATTTCCGTTCGATCAAATTTCCGTCGATCAATTTTCCATCGACCAAATTTCTTTCGATCAAATTTCTGGATACGAGCCCAACCACTTTTAAACCGAATATTTTTTACACCATACTTAAACTGAGACGATTTTATTTTCCGAAAAGAAAATGTTACGCGCCAAACGCAGTTGCGTTTTATAAAACAAACATATCATTTAGCGTAGTTATCGGGAATTATATCTTGCGTGCTATTGAACTCATTATTGAACCATACATTCTTTCAAACATGTAGAATTATTTATAGTATACTCTCAATCCCAAATTAGCTGAATAGAAAGGAACCGGAAATGGAAGCAGTAAATTAGGAAGCCATCCTTCACTGATCATACCAGAAGTGTAATATATATGTTATGGTCAATTTGATTATTCAGGGCAGTTTTCATTATGCTTGGTCATTATAAATAATGACCGATTAAAATCAGGCAATTTCATAATTGTGAATTTGTCTGCGACAATCTAGGATACTTTATCACATTGCCCCGTCATTATAAATACTGCTATTATTTATCTGGCCACTTTAATAAATTGACAGCAATTTGGCAACGTGCGTAAGGTGGGATTCTCGCTGGCCAATCAGCAACCATTTTCGGTGGCTTGTCGCTTGTACCATCTTGCACTTGAACGAGTTCACGATTGTTTTCAGTCCTTTGCTGGGCTCTATCCATGAGAGCTCTACAGTTTTCTGGGCTCTATCCACGAGAGTTCTACAGTTTGCTGGGCTCTATCCACGAGAGTTCTACAGTTTGTTGGGCTCTATCCATGAGAGTTCTACAGTTTGCTGGGCTCTATCCACGAGAGTTCTACAGTTTGCTGGGCTCTATCCACGAGAGTTCTACAGTTTGCTGGGCTCTATCCATGAGAGTTCTACAGTTTGCTTGGCTCTATCCGCGAGAGTTCTACAGTTTGCTGGGCTCTATCCACGAGAGTTCTACAGTTTGCTGGGCTCTATCCACGAGAGGGCTACAGTTTGCTGGGCTCTATCCACGAGAGCTCTACAGTTTGCTGGGCTCTATCCACGAGAGTTCTACAGTTTGTTGGGCTCTATCCACGAGAGTTCTACAGTTTGCTGGGCTCTATCCACGAGAGTTCTACAGTTTGCTGGGCTCTATCCATGAGAGTTCTACAGTTTGCTTGGCTCTATCCGCGAGAGTTCTACAGTTTGCTGGGCTCTATCCACGAGAGTTCTACAGTTTGCTGGGCTCTATCCACGAGAGGGCTACAGTTTGCTGGGCTCTATCCACGAGAGCTCTACAGTTTGCTGGGCTCTATCCACGAGAGTTCTACAGTTTGCTGGGCTCTATCCACGAGAGTTCTACAGTGTGCTTGGCTCTATCCACGAGATTTCTACAGTTTGCTGGGCTCGATCCACAAGAGTTCTACAGTTTGCTTGGCTCTATCGACGAGAGTTCTACAGTTTTCTTTGGATGCTATACAGCTTATGTGCGACGAATTGTTATTGTTTTTTGCCTTAAATTGACTTTGTTTTTTTGTTTTTTAATGTTAGTTATTTTTCTAAAAAAATAAATGCAGGAACAGTTGTTAACTGATGTAAGTGATATGAAGCATCGTTTCAACGAACGGCTGAATAAATTGTGTTTATCAAAAGGTTAGAATAAAAAAATTCTCACAGTATACTTGGAGTTAATAGAAAAGGTTAAAACGTCAAAAAGCAAAGTAGTAAGAAAAAAAACCAGCGGATTATCAGCGTTTACGCAGGCTTGACGTGATAACTATTGGAGAGAAGGAAAAGCTGATACTTTCTGTAAAGGGAGGTAAAGAGCAGATTAGTGATAACTATTGGAGAGAAGGAAAAGTTGATACTTCCTATAGGGGAAGGTAAAGAGCAGATTAGGCTTTACGTACATTGGGAAGAGATAACTTTTACATGATACACATGTTGCAATTGGGCACGGTGGTCGAAACCGTATGGGAAAAAAGATCAATTCAAAGTCTAAAAACATCACAAGAGAAATGATTGTAACCTATCTAAATGTATGTATGACGTGCGAAGAAAAACAGTGTAGCAAAAAAAAAAGGTTTAGTTGTAAGAACGATACTAAGTAAAAAGATGAACTCAAGATGTCAAGTCGATTTAATCGACATGCAGTCACAAGCTGATGATCAATATAAATTCATACTTGTATACCAAGATCATTTAACTAAATTTATTCAACTTTGACCTCTTAAAAGCAAAAGAGCAGAAGAGGTTGCTTATGTACTTTTGTATATTTAACCATTTTTTGGTGCGCCTACTATTTTGCAAAGTGATAATGGGAGAGAATTTGCTAACAATACTAATAAAGAACTATGAAAGTAGCATGTGGCCCGAGTTAAAGATGGTACATGGGAAGCCCAGACACTCTCAAAGTCAGGTCTCCGTTAAACGTGCGAATCAGGATGTGGAAAATATGCTGTGTTCGTGGCTCGAAGACAATAACAGCAAAAATTGGTCAGAAGGCTTACGTTTTATTCAGATTATGAAGAACAGAGCTCATCATAGTGCCATAAACTGTACTCCTTATGAGGCCATGTTTGGAACAACGTTAAAAGTTGGTCTAAAAAGGTTTTCAACCTACAGACGTTCTGCCTAATATAAATTGTGAAGAGGACTTAGAAGTAATAGTAAAAGATCAAAATAATTTACAGTCTGTAGAAGAAGTTGCACTGCAAAATGAACCAGGGTCAAATTCTTTAGCGGAGCTATGTCCAAGTCAACATAACAAGGAGGAACTATCTTCTATTGATAGTTATGTTCAACCTTGAAGTTCTTTATCTAAACCAAGTTCTGATTTCCATAACAACGAAAGAGAAATAAATGTCTCCGAGCCATCTGATCATCAAGTCTCCGGTCATGAAAGACGCGCGTATGAAGGTTATGAAGATTCCTCAGAGGATCCCAATGTGCAAGAAATGAAAAGACGACATTTTTAAGGAGATTTCAGCAAGCAATGTAAGAAAAAAGCTGAAAAAATGCTTCAATCCTCTAATTCAAAATACCCTGCGCTAAAAAGGGTGACACGGTTAGAGTTCGAGTCTCAGATGTCGACAGAGTTCGTACCGATGAAAGAAATATTATGGCATTTGTTCTTGAAATAACAGATGCCAATCTTTATAAATTAGGCATCCTAAATCAACTTTAACCAATTTACAATATGTAATGACAAGTTTATGTATGCCGAAGAAATTCCTCATTCAGATGTTTCATTAACCAATTTACAATATGTAATGACAAGTTTATGTATGCCGAAGAAATTCCTCATTCAGATGTTTCACTAAGAGAATGTTCAAAAATGTCAACCAAGATTGGGGGCCAAGGCTATAGTCGATGTGGTTGTAAATGCGGCTGTAAATCTGACAAGTGCAAGTGCCGTAAAGAAAAAAAGCTATGTAACTCGAAATGTCACCAAATTGGAAGCTGCTGTAATCAATAAAAGCTTTAGGATTTGACATTTTGTGTGTATATGTATTTGTAAGTACATAACTAATATGTTTTTTTAGTTACGCGTACGTATTTTTTAATACTTATTTTATCACCACCATTTTGTTTCTTTATTTGTTTGTTAGTTGTTTAAAGATTTGTTTTAATGGAATATCCTCTTATTTTTTGTATGTAGAGAAATATGAATAAAAATTTTCTCATATTGCCCACTCGATTTCCTGCATTAGTCATAATGCCCGGGCAAAGTAATATTTTCTATATAATTTATCATTTTGTCACATCCCATTAGGCTTTTTAAAAATTGTTTACATTGACCGAAAAATATATAAAAGACATGGCGCTCATATATGCCAATTATAAATTTACATGCTGTTTCCGAAAAGCGAGATTAGTATTCAGATTTTAAAAAAAATAGATTAGTATGTTATTTCATTTATTTAAACACACATTTACACTTAAAATATTTTTTTTTCTAGTAGGTCTAGATCTCTTTATTTTTTATTGGCATACTAAGACAAGTATTGTGGGTTCTTCAATGAGTCAGCAATTCTAAGTGTTTAAACTAAGACAAGTATATCTGGTTCTTCAATGAGTCAGCGATTCTAAGTGCTTAAACTAAGACAAGTATATCTGGTTCTTCAATGAGTCAGCGATTCTAAGTGCTTAAACAAAGACAAGTCTTAGTATTTCGGGTTCGTCAATCTATTAGCAACTCCAAGTCTTTATAATAATGATTTATACATTGAATGAAAACTTCGCAAACATGCGATCATTGTTGAATGCTTTAGAGAGCGAAATCTTCCAAATCTTTTAGATTCTTATTAGACTACAGCTTGCCTCGTACCAAAGAGTAAGCTTAAGGTTTTGATGAGACATGAAACGAATAATGACAAAAAGAAAAAAATACGTAACATCCATCCTATCCTAATTAAGTATGTTTGCAATATGAAAATGAGCAATATCATAACATGAAATTTTATACACTCATCAGATGGGATTGGTTATAATCAGATGAGGTTGTATAGAGTGGAGGCGAAGCCGACATAATGGGATATTATACAGGTATGAACCTAAAGGTCCCTATTGGAGTGATGGTTTATCAATATCCACTGCGGTGGTGAGGCTTTTAATTGTCTATACGGAAAATTGGTGCAGTGGTAGCCACAGATACAGCTGCAGTGGTGGCCCCGGGCAAAGGTGCCGTGGTGGCCCCAGGCAAAGGTGCCGTGGTGGCCCCAGATACAGCTGCAGTGGTGGCCCCGGCCAAAGGTGCGGTGGTGGCGTCAGAGACAGCTGCGGTGGTGGCCCCGGGCAAAGATGCCGTGGTGGCCCCAGATACAGCTGCAGTGGTGGCTCCGGGCAAAGGTGCCGTGGTGGCCCCAGATACAGCTGCAGTGGTGGCCCTGGGCAAAGGTGCCGTGGTGGCCCCAGATACAGCTGAAGTGGTGGCCCCAGATACGGATGCTGTGGTTGCCCCATTCACTGCAGCAGTGGTAGCCGCAGGTATAGGCACTGTGGTAGCCCCTGGCACAATTAATGGGAACATTGTAGGCAGCACTGCGCCATTTTGTGTTGAAGAGGCGGTTGTGACCGACGGCCCCGGCACAGGAGATTGTGTAGAAGCAACGGGTGATGATGTGGAGGCCCCGGGTGTAAGCGTGGCTGGACTAGTTCTTACTGGTTCTGGCGTGGTCGTCTGGGGCGTAACTTTGACATAGCACTGCTCTCCCACAGGGCAGCTGTCACTGCTCGTCTTGTGGATAAAATAAGGGAAGCATTTACCCATAGTTAACAGTTTGTTACTAAATAAAAATGGTTGAGTAGAGTTTGAGATTTGTTTACATTTTTAAGAGGCATACGTTTGTCCGTTAATATAACAAAGCTATGTCATTCTTTCCGTATTTTTAGCTCAACACAGCGCTACAGAATTAAACTTAAGTGTGAGTAGTAAACATTTTTTTAAAAATGTCTAGCCTTTCAAACACCGGCAAAGGGCCACTAATGAAATGAAAGTACAAATCATTTTCAATGTATTTCTTGTTACAAGCTATCTCCAATATAATTTGGCTTCTGTGGAAGTGATGCTTGTACAATTTTTATTTGGTATGTTCATTTTTTTTAAAATGAAGATTTCTTTACAAAATGGCGTTTTTTTTTTGTTTGTTGTTTATTTTTTAAAAATTTGTATACTGTTTAAAATTAATTTGATATACCGCCTTTAGATTTTTTGGGACATATGTTTTGGGGGTTATTCTTGTGTATAGTTTAATATAGAAAGATTTTATCAGAACAATCAAAGATTAACGAAACGATTTTAAAATTCACACTTCATGTTAGCTCCATCCTGATGTCAATCAGCGATAAGCTCCATCCTGATGTCAATCAGCGATAAGCTCCATCCTAATGTCAATCAGCAATAAGCTCCATCCTAATGTCAATCAGCCATAAGCTCCATCCCAATGTTCCAAAAAAAAATAAGGTCCCTTAAACTATAATCCAATTTGATTGCTGAATGTCGAATCACTGAAGGCACATTAAAACTGTTTTATTGATGTTTTATTGATGTCTTATTGATGTTGTATTGATGTTTTATTGATGTTTTATTGATGTCTTATTGTTGTTGTATTGATGTTTTATTGATGTTTTAATTATTGTTGTATTGATGTTGTATTCATGTTTTATTCATCTTTTATTGATGTTTTATTGATGTTTTATTGATGTTGTATTGATGTTTTATTCATGTTTTATTCATGTTTTATTGATGTTGTATTGATGTTTTATTCATGTTTTATTGATGTTTTATTGAAGTTTTATTCCTGTTTAATTAATGTTTAATTTTTTTTAAATATCCTTTAACCCCCCCCCCCTTTTCCCTCCCCCCCCCCCCCCCCGTTGACCAACACAATTTCATTGCTGAGAATACAGCAGAATACTCACCTCTTGGTACTCAAGTCCGGGTGACGTGGCGGCACACACCATCTTCAAATCAGTTTTACAAACTAGGAATAAACAAAAAAAAAGTGAATTAATAAAACACAATAGTTAAAATGATGTTATGGTTAGACAACCTGACACCTTTCGTCCTTGTAGATGTGTCCGTCTAGATGTGTCCGTCTAGATGTGTCCGTCTAGATGTGTCCGTCTAGATGTGTCCGTCTACATGTGTCCGTCTAGATGTGTCCGTCTAGATGTGTCCGTCTAGATGTGTCCGTCTAGATGTGTCCGTCTAGATGTGTCCATGTAGATGTGTCCGTCTAGATGTGTCCTTGTAGATGTGTCCGTCTAGATGTGTCCTTGTAGATGTGTCCGTCTAGATGTGTCCGTGTAGATGTGTCCGTGTAGATGTGTCCGTCTAGATGTGTCCGTCTAGATGTGTCCGTCTAGATGTGTCCGTGTAGATGTGTCCTTGTAGATGTGTCCGTCTAGATGTGTCCTTGTAGATGTGTCCGTCTAGATGTGTCCGTCTAGATGTGTCCGTCTAGATGTGTCCATGTAGATGTGTCCGTCTAGATGTGTCCTTGTAGATGTGTCCGTCTAGATGTGTCCGTCTAGATGTGTCCGTCTAGATGTGTCCGTCTAGATGTGTCAGTTTAGATGTGTCAGTTTAGATGTGCCCTTGTAGATGTGTCCTTTTAGATGTGTCTTTGTAGATGTGTCCTTTTAGATGTATTCTTGTAGATGTGTTCGTATATATGTGTCCTTGTAGATGTTTCAGTGTAGATGTTTCCTTGTAGATGTGTCCGTCTAGATATGTCCGTCTAGATGTGTCCGTCTAGATGTGTCCGTCTAGATGTGTCCGTCTAGATGTGTCCGTCTAGATGTGTCCGTCTAGATGTGTCCGTCTAGATGTGTCCGTCTAGATGTGTCCGTCTAGATGTGTCCGTCTAGATGTGTCCGTCTAGATGTGTCCGTCTAGATGTGTCCGTCTAGATGTGTCCGTCTAGATGTGTCCTTGTAGATGTGTCCTTGTAGATGTGTCCGTCTAGATGTGTCCGTCTGGATGTGTCCGTCTAGATGTGTCCGTCTAGATGTGTCAGTTTAGATGTGTCAGTTTAGATGTGCCCTTGTAGATGTGTCCTTTTAGATGTGTCTTTGTAGATGTGTCCTTTTAGATGTATTCTTGTAGATGTGTTCGTATATATGTGTCCTTGTAGATGTTTCAGTGTAGATGTTTCCTTGTAGATGTGTCCGTCTAGATATGTCCGTCTAGATGTGTCCGTCTAGATGTGTCCGTCTAGATGTGTCCGTCTAGATGTGTCCGTGTAGATGTGTCCTTGTAGATGTGTCCTTGTAGATGTGTCCGTCTAGATGTGTCCGTCTAGATGTGTCCGTCTAGATGTGTCCGTCTAGATGTGTCCGTCTAGATGTGTCCGTCTTGATGTGTCCGTCTAGATGTGTCCGACTAGATGTGTCCGTGTAGATGTGTCCGTCTAGATGTGTCCGTCTAGATGTGTCCGTCTAGATGTGTCCGTCTAGATGTGTCCGACTAGATGTGTCCGTCTAGATGTGTCCGTCTAGATGTGTCCGTCTAGATGTGTCCGTCTAGATGTGTCCGTCTAGATGTGTCCGTCTTGATGTGTCCGTCTAGATGTGTCCTTGAAGATGTGTCCGTCTAGATGTGTCCGTCTAGATGTGTCCGTCTAGATGTGTCCGTGTAGATGTGTCCGTCTAGATGTGTCCTTGTAGATGTGTCCGTCTAGATGTGTCCTTGTAGATGTGTTCGTCTAGATGTGTCCGTCTAGATGTGTCCGTGTTCGAAAGACAGGAGCTGTTAACTTTAATTTTTTTAAGATGGGTAAATATAATATATATATATATATTACTGGTCATGACACATCCTCTCTCAGCAATCTCCGTGTTGATTCTGTTACACGTCCAGGTGTTGGCTGTTCTAACCTGTGTACACTTGGCTTCACGGAACTGACAGTACAACACTTGCCTACAGTACCGCTGGTTCTGTTTGGTAAGAGAGGAGCAGTCTTATATATTTATTACATATATGGATAAGAGAGGAGCAGTCATATGCATTTATTTATATATGGATAAGACTGGAGCAGTCCTATATATTTGTATATTTTGTTACGTACTGTTATCAATATGGAAAATTTCATATCGTTTTTAATTGTATGGCTCGTTCTGAAACAGTACACAACAAAAGACGATACCAAATGATAAATACAATAACAAATAATACGATACTCAAACCAGGGCTAACTACAATTAATGCGTTTTGATATGTTAACTATAATAAATTACAAAATCAAAAGAAATATAATTAAAACGATTGACTTACAGTATATTGTTTGGTTTGTACCGGTACGATGTTAATAAAATACAATGTGCAAACGTTATACAATGATGAAAAGAAATCTACACACACACAATAAACAAAGCACTTTCTCGTAGCAAAAATAACACACGCGATAGTATCTCGTAATAAATGATCTGCCTCCCTCTCATTCAATCTATCGGCCTTATATAGTCGTTTTCTACTGATGTCTCTAGAACAGCCTTACCTATTGTACTCGCTTTTGACTTTTTCTCCTATTTTCCTACCATGTTCGAAAACGAACAGAATATAGATTTGTCAACTGTAGCCGAGGTCAAAGGCTAAAATATTTTTAGCTATCCACACTCTAATAATAGCGCAGTACATCCTAATTAGGTCAAACAAAGTTCACAGCACGAAGAAAGAATGAACCAAACATGTCGCCTCCATAACAATATATATTGATAAGAGACTTGCAGTCCTTTATATTTATATATATTAATAAGAGACGGACACTCCTACATATGTTTATATATATATATATATTGATAAGAGATGGGCACTCCTATATATTTATATTATATATTATTGATAAGAGAGGAGAAGTCATATCTTTCTCTCACCCCACTCTCTCTCTTTCTATATATATATATATATATATATATATCTACATTAAGACATTTTGGTGCGTTTGAAAGTGAAGAGAAATAAAATCTAACTGCATATATATATTATATATATATATATATGCGGCCTGCAGAGCCTTGTATCCAGTTTATCCGCTGCCTGCAAAGAGCTTGGCATGATCATCAGCTTAAAGAAAACCAAAATTATGGCTCAGGACGCTGACTCTCCCCCCACTATCTCCATCGACGACTGCGACTTGGATGCTGTTGACAGATTCACATATCTAGGGTCGAACATTTCGAGCACCCTCTCAATGGAGGATGAGATAAGTGTTAGGATAGGGAAGGCCGCAACTGTCATGGCGAGATTGAAGAAAAAAGTCTGGTCCAATGCCAAACTCACAACAAGAACTAAGCTGCAGGTATACCAGGCCTGCGTACTGAGCACACTCCTCTATGGAAGTGAGTCTTGGACCACGTACACCAGGCACGAAAAAAGGCTCAATGGCTTCCACCTCAGATGCCTGCGCCTCATCCTTGACATCAAATGGCAGGAAAAAGTCCCCAACACGGATGTCCTGTCTCAAACAAATATGTGCAGCGTCCCAGCCATTTTAATCCAAAGACGCCTCCGCTGGCTTGAGCACGTCAAGCGAATGCAACCTGGTCGCATACCTAAGGTCGTGCTGTACAGCGAGCTGGCGACAGGGAAAAGGTCAGTTGGACGGCCTCGTCTCAGATACATAGACATATGCAAAAGAGATATGAAGGCGGCTAAGATCAACATCTCAAATTGGGAGGACTTGGCGGAGGATCGATCCACATGGCGGGGCATCGTGAAGGAAGGATCACTACGTGCCGAGGAGCTCTACAGGGCGGAAACAGCTGTAAAAAGAGCGCAGAGAAAAGCAAGAAAACACTACTCCACTGCATTCGTGTGCGGGACATGCACAAGAGACTGCCATTCGAGGATCGGTCTCATTAGCCACACGAAGAGCTGCAACCAGACAAGATAATCTATCGTCTCTCGTAGACAGAAAGATGCCTACATACATACATATATATATACGAATTATTTGCGTTTGGGGAGACAAAGTAAAGCATAGCGTGATTCTGTGTGATAAGAATTCTAGAATGAAATGTGCCGGATTGATGAGCCTATATAAGAACACGGAAGCCTGCGCTGTACATTCCTTGTCTTATGCAGCTTGTTGTATGTCACATGTGATACTTCCGTTACGCCGGCCACTTAGACGCTTTCCATGCTGCACGTGCAACCAGTCATGGTCTGTAACTCTGAGATATCATTCTGATTATAATAGTACCTGTCCATCTTAATTGTTTCCTTTGCGACTCTACCTGAGCGGTCCCACAGGCTGTGAGCAATCAAACCAGTTTAACCGGATCAAGGGTGGCAGACGTGGTCTTTGAAAGTAAATTTGTCATACCCCAAAAAATTAGTTGGTCTTAATATTTTTTTAATTTTTTTTTTTTTTTAAAAGAAACTTTAATATTAAGCAACTCCCACAAATATTTCTTTCGCATAAATTTTTTTAAAATAAAATATGAAATCGAGCAATGGGGTTGGGGCTGAGAATTTGACAAAACATGCATTCAAGGAGGCACTTTGTAAGAATCCCAATTAGTGACCCCCCTCCCTCCGGCTCACATCTGCATTTTTTTTCACGCCCCTGAACTATTGTAATATTCTAATGTCCCACCAGGTTTTACACCGATATTTATTTACACAAACTGCTTGATAGACTGTATATATTAGTCATATTCTCTCTCTAACGCCCTTTGATAGACGGTATCTATTAGTCATACTCTCTATATGCCGCACTTTGATAGACGGTATCTATTAGTCATACTCTCTATATGCCGCACTTTGATAGACGGTATCTATTAGTCATATTCTATATATACAGCCCTTTGATAGACGGAATCTATTAGTCATACTCTCTATCTACCGCCCTTTGATAGACGGAATCTATTAGTCATACTGTTTATATACCGCCCGTTGATAGACGGTATCTATTAGTCATACTCTCTATACACCGCCCATTGATAGACGGAATATATTAGTCATACTCTCTATATACCGCCCTTTGATAGACGGTATCTATTAGTCATACTCTCTATATGCCGCACTTTGATAGACGGTATCTATTAGTCATACTCTCTATATGCCGCCCTTTGATAGACGGAATCTATTAGTCATACTCTCTATATACCGCCCTTTGATAGACGGAATCTATTAGTCTCATTTTATCTATACCGCCCTTGTTAGTCTATATCTATCAGGCTTATTCAATCTATCTATACCATCTGTGTTTGTCTGTATCTACCAGTATTATTCTGTCTATCTATACTACCCTTGTTAGTCTATATCTATCAGGCTTATTCAATCTATCTATACCATCTGTGTTAGTCTGTATCTACCAGTCATATTCTAGTTATCTATACCTTCTAAGTTAGTCTGTACTTTAAGTCTCATTTTATCTATCTATGCCACAAACGTTAGTCTAAATCTATCAGTATTATTCTATCAATCATTACCGTCCAATTTGGTCTAAATCTATCAGTATTATTCTATCTATCTATCCCGTCCAATTTTGGTCTAAATGTATCAGTATTATTCTATCCATACCTGTCGGACTTGCCAGTTGCCGTAGATCTTCTTCTCGTGCACACTATTTGCAGCGCGAGTTAACGTCTGGTCAATCGATAGTAAGATGCAAAATACAACTTGGGCAATAACTGACCGGGGTCGTTTTAGTTGGCCGGACATGGTACGCTCTCCTTAGAAATACTTGTTCACTGTGGAGATAAAATAATATACAAGATCTTATAATACAAGGAGAAGCATTAATTATTTTAATAATATAGGGCATTTTTATTGGACCGGATCACAAACTACGCTGTTTCTTTGTTATGGCTTTCTAGATCTGAAAGTTCGATTACCTTAAGCTTAATCTTCTTCTATATATTAAGGGCCCACGATCAAGTTATTGATCATTATGGCTCTAATGAATGTAGATGGGATTTGCAATGTTTCTGTGCCTGGTGTTGATGAGGATATTTCACTGGTTACATATATGTTACAACCGGTGCAAAATTAGTTGCGCGTGCAATTTCAACCATGGACCGTCAGAATGCTTATCGCCCCACTGATTCTGACACACGTATACAAGACTACAGAACATCGTTCAACTTTCGGTACATCGCAAAATCACCCTCCTTCCTTGTAAGTAGAATGGAAATACTAATAAACTACAAATACCCGAAAGGTGTCATTTGGAATCGTCTCAGCGCTGGGCAAACACCCCTAAAATTCATCTCAGACTCCTCTCTACCTCTCTCTCTCTTTCCTTCTCTAGCTCATCTCTCTCACTCCGTTCTCTCTCTCCCCCCTCTCTCGCTCCTCTCTCTAACTCCTTTCTCTCTCACTCCTTTCTCTCTCACTCCTTTCTCTCTCACTCCTTTCTCTCTCACTCCTTTCTCTCTCTCCCACTCTCTCTCCCAAACTCTCTCTCTCCAAAACTTTCTCTCTCACTCTCTCTTCCACACACTCTCTCGCCTCTCTCTTCTCTCTCTCCTCTCTCTCTCTCTCTTTCCCTCTGTCTCTGCCTCTTTCTCTCCCTCTCTCTCTCGCTCCCTTCTCTCTCTCCTACCATCTCTCTCCCACTCTCTCTCACACTCTATCTCCAACTCTCTCTCTCCCCCACACTCTCTCCCACACTCTCTCTCCCATACTTTCTCTCTCCCACTCTCTCTCTCTCCCTCTCTCTCTCCCACGCCCTCTCCCACTCTCTCCCACTCTCTCTCTCCAACACTCGCTCTCCCACTACCCCTCTCTCCAAACTCTCTCTCGCACACTCTCTCTCACACACTCTCTTCTCTCTCTCGCTCCTCTCTCTCTCTCTCTCTCTTCTGATGACACTGCAGACAAGTTATTTAGGTACTGGGCCGTCTCGTTCTTACCAAAAACAGCATTCTATAAACAAACGAATTGCATAAACTGTATTACATGTTAAAAATTAACCACTCACAATAAACGGTTCGATAATCCAGTTGTTTCCTTAACTATGTCACGACCCCTCGACCTCTCGCTTTTAATACATGCATTCCCAGCACTGGTGTGGGATGTAATAGTCATGCGGGGGGGGGGGGGATGCGTAGGGCGGGTGACATGACGTCAATGCCTCGTCTCAAAATAGATCTGAAAAATTGGGGTTACAAAAGGGGAGGGGAGATACAAAAGTATTTTTTATGTGAAAAAAAAGAGGTTGGGGGGGTGGTGTTTTCTGACGCTTGGCCAACAAAGTTTGCACGTGCACTGACTCTGACGCCTGGTCAACAAAGTGTGAACGTGCACTGACTCTGACGCGGGCCAACAAAGTGTGAACATGCACTGACTCTGGCGCCTGGTCAACAAAGTGTGAACATGCACTGACTCTGACGCCTGGTCGAGAAAGTGTGTACGTGCAAAGACTCTGACGCCTGGCCAACAAAGTGTGAACGTGCACTGACTCTGACGCTTGGCCGACAAAGTGTGAGAGGAAACAATTTTGTTTATCATTATAGAAGATACACATAAATCTGCTGTATATTTTTATACAATGCCCATCATGATTAATTGGATAGTCACCGAAATAACCAATAATCCTATTTTACCAATTTTTTCCCCGTTTCATTAAAATCGCCAGAAGCCTTCTAATTCACCGTAAAACTAATTTGTTCCGATTTGAAAGACATAATTTCAAATGACCAATTAGTATTAGAACAGCAATATGGCCAAAGTCACACGCGTCATTCATTTCCAAGCGTATCCGGAAAATTGATCGACGGAAATTTGGTCGTATCTTTTTTTTAGTTCACATGTTGCGTAAAATTTTCTTTTTGAACGCATATTTTTTTGTTTTACTGTATAGTATAGTACGTTTAAAAAGAAATCGAACGGAAGTTTTAACGTGTGAACTGAAGAAAAAAAGATTGGACCAAATTTCCGTTCGATCGAATTTCCGTCGATCAATTTTCCTTCGACGAAATTTCTGTCGATCAAATTTCCGGTAACCATTTCCAAGAATAACCAAATAATTTTTTGTTTAAAGAAGATCTTGTTAACTGTTATTGCCTAAATCACCAAATATCACCTGTCAAAGTTAACAGAAAATGTTTCCTATATTCCCTAACACGACCATGTGCAGATAGAGGCGTAGGGGCAATCGCCACGATTGGCAAAATCAGGGGGTGCCAAAAGGACAACATAGGGCGCCTAAGGACATCGCCGGCCATAACGTCGAAGCAAACCAACACCTTGTTTTAGATTCTTGGTTTTTTTTTTCTTCTTTTTTTTTAGAGGTTTTAGCCTTTACTCTTCCTCCTGGAGTATTCTGAATCATATCATTGTTACTCCCGCCACCTCGAGGAACTCTAAATGAACCCTGGTCTCAGATGTCCGACGATGTTTGCTGTTGTCTGATTTTTTTCCCCTCTCTAAACAAACGCAACTTCGGGGACTATCAAGAACTGCAGCAGGTGCAGGATCCTTGTTAAAATGTCCACTACGCTCTTTGTGACTTCAACTCGGGAATGATTAGTAATAGAACTTTCTTAACCTCAAACTTCTCATCGCATTCCAAGCTTGGGATGTAGCTCACGATTAAACCAATGCTTATCGTACTTGGTCATTTAAAAAAAAGAAGCCGCTCGTGAAGGCTCCTTTATCGCCGCCAACACGAAACACATTGACCTCATTTTCACTCATTAATCAAGTGCACATTTATAAGACAGATGCTACAGAAGAACGTCGTTAAAGAATTGCGTTGGGACCATTTACGTAACAAGTGTAAGGCTTGTATACGGGATGCAAGGTGAAGTGAATAAGGAAACTGTAAACAAGAGCGGGAAACACGCTGTGTTAATGTGGACTGGACTGGATGTCAAGTGGGAGACACGCTGTGTTAACGTGGACTGGACTGGATGTCAAGTGGGAGACACGCTGTGCTAACGTGGACTGGACTGGATGTCAAGTGGGAGACACGCTGTGTTAACGTGGACTGGACTGGATGTCAAGTGGGAGACACGCTGTGTTAACGTGGACTGGATTGGATGTCAAGTGGGAGGCACGCTGTGTTAACGTGGACTGGACTGGATGTCAAGTGGGAGACACGCTGTGTTAACGTGGACTGGACCGGATGTCAAGTGGGAGACACGCTGTGTTAACGTGGACTGGACTGGATGTCAAGTGGAAGACACGCTGTGTTAACGTGGACTGGACTGGATGTCAAGTGGGAAACACGCTGTGTTAACGTGGACTGGACTGGATGTCAAGTGGGAAACACGCTGTGTTAACGTAGACTCGACAGGATGTCAAGTGGAAGACACGCTGTGTTAACGTGGACTGGACTGGATGTTAAGTGGAAGACACGCTGTGTTAATGTAGACTGGACTGGATGTCAAGTGGAAGACACGCTGTGTTAACGTGGACTGGACTGGATGTCAAGTGGGAGACACGCTGTGCTAACGTGGACTGGACCGGATGTCAAGTGGAAGACACGCTGTGCTAACGTGGACTGGACTGGATGTCAAGTGGGAGACACGCTGTGCTAACGTGGACTGGACTGGATGTCAAGTGGAAGACACGCTGTGTTAACGTGGACTGGACTGGATGTCAAGTGGGAGACACGCTGTGTTAACGTGGACTGGACTGGATGTCAAGTGTGAGACACGCTGTGCTAACGTGGACTGGACTGGATGTCAAGTGGGAGACACGCTGTGTTAACATGGACTGGACTGGAAGTCAAGTGGGAGACACGCTGTGTTAATGTGGACTGGACTGGAAGTCAAGTGGGAGACACGCTGTGTTAATGTGGACTGGACTGGATGTCAAGTGGAAGACACACTGTGTTAATGTGGACTGGACTGGATGTCAAGTGGAAGACACGCTGTGTTAACGTGGACTGGACTGCATGTCAAGTGGAAGACACGCTCTGTTAATGTGGACTGGACTGGATGTCAAGTGGAAGACACGCTGTGTTAACGTGAACTAACTGGATGTCAAGTGGAAGACACGCTGTGTTAATGTGGACTGGACTGGATGTCAAGTGGAAGACACGCTGTGTTAATTTGGACTGGACTGGATGTCAAGTGGAAGACACGCTGTGTTAAGTGGACTGGACTGGATGTCAAGTGGGAGACACGCTGTGTTAACGTGGACTGAACTGGATGTCAAGTGGGAAACACGCTGTGTTAATGTGGACTGGACTGAATGTCAAGTGTGAGACACGCTGTGTTAATGTGGACTGAACTGGATGTCAAGTGGGAGACACGCTGTGTTAACGTGGACTGGACTGGATGTCAAGTGGAAGACACGCTGTGTTAACGTGGACTGGACTGGATGTCAGGTGGAAGACACGCTGTGTTAACGTGGACTGGACTGGATGTCAAGTGGAAGACACGCTGTGTTAATGTGGACTGGACTGGATGTCAAGTGGAAGACACGCTGTGTTAATGTGGACTGGACTGGATGTCAAGTGGGAGACACGCTGTGATAATGTGGACTGGACTGGATGTCATGTGGGAGATACGCAGTGTTAATGTGGACTTGACTGGATGTCAGAGCAACGTGTGTGCAAGAAGATTTAGATAAGTCTTATGGTGGAATGTAAGAAGTCGGTTTGAAGTGTGCTAAGAGGACATAAAGGAAATATAGCGTCATTGCTACATGAAATACCCCAGTATTTGTAAATGAATTATTTAAGAGATGTGAATGGAAAAAATAAATGTACGAAAGACGTTGCACATTTTGACTCGCTTTCTTTGTTCAAATGAAAAGCCATGAGTTTAAAGAACGTTTGTTAACCAGGTCCTGGTTGGAGCGTTGTTTCAATTTAACTTTTACACCTGAATTTGTCACAAAAATGTTCTTTTTTTTTTATTCATTCCCAACTAGATTACTTGCTCTTGCAGACGACACATATTTTGTGGACGGGCTTGAGAATAATTTATAAGCCTCCCCCACCCCCGCCCCACTGGTCTTAAAGGGGAGTGAAAAAAGAAACTAATTCTCAGCGATGTCTCTTTAAAACTTTCCTTGTCACACTATAAAAAGGGTTTACATTAACAAGAATAATAAATAAAGGAGGAATTTATTTAGAAAACGATTACTCGTCTCTGTAAACTTTAAAATTTAACCTAAACTAAAATGTTGTTTTCGTTTTCGTTTCTCTGCAATTTCAAATGCATTACAAATCACGACAAAGAAATTGGTGACGACCACTTACCTGTTGCTGTTCCGTTGCTGTCCTGGAGAATAAGTGCTAAAAATCGTGCGTGCGCTTCACGTTAGCACACTGCAAAATGCCGTTTAAAAATAGACACAGTCGACGGCCATATTTGCATCAGCTTAGATGACAGTTTGAGACAGGGACGATGGGTCAGTGAAATAATTATAGCTGGGCTTCTTCGGGGATGGCTTTGAACTTATCAGTGTCGGCGACTGCGCACCTGCAGAGCATAATTGTAAACGATTAAATTAAATCAGAAATTATTATATTTTACCTTACAACTTAAAACGAAAAAAAAATGAATAAAGATACTTGATCTCAGGGGCGGCACTAAGACTGGTGTAAATTCATTCGATAAACTCATGATTGCACCCTAAAGCAGAGTGTAGTGACCTGGGTTTATGAACTTGATTGTTTGTGTATGAGAAAGTTGTTGATCGTGAGTCGGTGAGAAGTTTATATGAGCAAGTTGTTGATCGTGAGTCGGTGAGATGTTTATGAGAACAAGTTGATGATCGTGAGTCGGTGAGAAGTTTATGGGAGAAAGTTGTTGATCGCGAGTCGGTGAGAAGTTTATGGGAGCATGTTGTTGATCGTGAGTCGGTGAGAAGTTTATGAGAGCAAGATGTTGATCGTGAGTTGGGGAGAAGTTTATGAGAGCAAATTGTTGATCGTGAATCGGTGAGAAGTTTATGATAGCAAGTTGTTGATCGTGAGTCGGTGAGAAGTTTTTGAGAGCAAGTTGTGGAACGTGAGTCGGTGTGAAGCTTATGAGAGCAAGTTGTTGATCTTGAGTCGATAAGAAGTTTGTGGGAGCAAGTTGTTGATCGTGAGTCGGTGAAACGTTTATGAGAGCATGTTGTTGATCGTGAGTCGGTGAGAAGTTTATAAGAGCAAGTGGTTGATCGTGAATCGGTGAGAAGTTTATGAGAGCAAGTTACTGATCGTGAGTCGGTGAGAAGTTTTTGAGAGCAAGTTGTTGATCGTGATTCGGTGAGAAGTTTATGTGAGCAAGTTGTTGATAGTGAGTCGGTGAGAAGTTTATGGGAGCAAGTTGTTGATCGTGAGTCGGTGAGAAGTTTATGGGAACAAGTTGTTGACTGTGAGTCGGTGAGAAGTTTATGGGAGCAAGTTGTTGATCGTGAGTCGGTGAAAAGTTTATAAGAGCAAGTTGTTGATCGTGAGTCGGTTAGAAGTTTATTAGAGCAAGTTATTGATCGTGTGTCGGTGAGAAGATTTTGAGAGCAAGTTGTGGAACGTGAGTCGGTGTGAAGCTTATGAGAGCAAGTTGTTGATCTTTAGTCGATGAGACGTTTATGGGAGCAAGTTGTTGATCGTAAGTCGGTGAGACGTTTATGAGAGCAAGTTGTTGATCGTGAGTCAGTGAGAAGTTTAAGAGAGCAAGTTGTTGATCGTGAGTCGGTGTGAAGCTTATGGGAGCAAGTTGTTGATCTTGAGTCGGTGAGAAGTTTATGGGAGCAAGTTGTTGATCGTGAGTCGGTGTGAAGCTTATGAGAGCAATTTGTTGATCTTGAGTCGGTGAGAAGTTTATAAGAGCAAGTTGTTGATCGTGAGTCGGTGAGAAGTTTATGAGAGCAAGTTATTGATCGTGTGTCGGTGAGAAGATTTTGAGAGCAAGTTGTGGAACGTGAGTCGGTGTAAAGCTTATGAGAGCAAGTTGTTGATCTTGAGTCGATGAGACGTTTATGGGAGCAAGTTGTTGATCGTGAGTCGGTGAGACGTTTATGAGAGCAAGTTGTTGATCGTGAGTCAGTGAGAAGTTTAAGAGAGCAAGTTGTTGATCTTGAGTCGGTGTGAAGTTTATGAGAGCAATTTCTTGATCTTGAGTCGGTGAGAAGTTTATATGAGCAAGTTGTTGATCGTGAGTCGGTGAGAAGTTTTTAAGAGCAAGTTGTGGATCGTGAGTCGGTGTGAAGCTTATGAGAGCAAGTTGTTGACTGTGAATCAGGGAGAAGTTTATGGGAGCAAGTTGTTGATCTTGAGTCGGTGAGAAGTTTATGAGAACAAGTTGATGATCGTGAGTCGGTGAGAAGTTTATGGGAGCAAGTTGTTGATCTTGAGTCGGTGAGAAGTTTATTAGAGCAAGTTGTTGATCGCTAGTTGGTGAGAAGTTTATGAAAGCAAGTTGTTGATCGTGAGTCGGTGAGAAGTTTATATGAGCAAGTTGTTGTTCGTGAAACGGTGAGATGTTTATGAGAACAAGTTGATGATCGTGAGTCGGTGAGAAGTTTATGGGAGCAAGTTGTTGATCTTGAGTCGGTGAGAAGTTTATTAGAGCAAGTTGTTGATCGCTAGTTGGTGCGAAGTTTACGAAAGCAAGTTGTTGATCGTGTGTCGGTGAGATGTTTTTGAGAGCAAGTTGTGGAACGTGAGTCGGTGTGAAGCTTATGAGAGCAAGTTGTGGATCTTGAGTCGATGAAAAGTTTATGGGAGTAAGTTGTTGATCGTGAGTCGGTAAGGCGTTTATGAGAGCACGTTGTTGATCGTGAGTCGGTGAGAAGTTTATGAGAGCAAGTTGTTGACTGTGAGTCGGTGAGAAGTTTATGGGAGCAAGTTGTTGATCGTGAGTCGGTGAGAAGTTTATAAGAGCAAGTTGTTGATCGTGAGTCGGTGAGAAGTTTATGAGTGCAAGTTGTTGATCGTGAGTCCGTGAGAAGTTTATAAGAGCAAGTTGTTGATCGTGAGTCGGTGAGAAGTTTATGAGAGCAAGTTATTGATCGTGAGTCGCTAAGAAGATTTTGAGAGCAAGTTGTTTATCTGGAGTCGATGAGACGTTTATGGGAGCAAGTTGTTGAACGTGAGTCGGTGAGACGTTTATGAGAGCAAGTTGTGGAACGTGAGTCGGTGTGAAGCTTATGAGAGCAAGTTGTCGATCTGGAGTCGATGAGACGTTTATTGGAGCAAGTTGATGATCGTGAGTCGGTGAGACGTTTATGAGAGCAAGTTGTTGATCGTGAGTCAATGAGAAGTTTAAGAGAGCAAGTTGTTGATCGTTAGTCGGTGTGAAGCTTATGAGAGCAAGTTGTTGACTGTGAATCAGGGAGAAGTTTATGGGAGCAAGTTGTTGATCTTGAGTCGGTGAGAAGTTTATGAGAACAAGTTGATGATCGTGAGTCGGTGAGAAGTTTATGGGAGCAAGTTGTTGATCTTGAGTCGGTGAGAAGTTTATTAGAGCAAGTTGTTGATCGCTAGTTGGTGCGAAGTTTACGAAAGCAAGTTGTTGATCGTGTGTCGGTGAGATGTTTATATGAGCAAGTTGTTGATCGTGAGTCGGTGAGACGTTTATGAGAGCAAGTTGTTGATCGTGAGTCAGTGAGAAGTTTAAGAGAGCAAGTTGTTGATCTTGAGTCGGTGTGAAGCTTATGAGAGCAATTTCTTGATCTTGAGTCGGTGAGAAGTTTATATGAGCAAGTTGTTGATCGTGAGTCGGTGAGAAGTTTTTAAGAGCAAGTTGTGGATCGTGAGTCGGTGTGAAGCTTATGAAAGCAAGTTGTTGACTGTGAATCAGGGAGAAGTTTATGGGAGCAAGTTGATGATCGTGAGTCGGTGAGAAGTTTATGGGAGCAAGTTGTTGATCTAGAGTCGGTGAGAAGTTTATTAGAGCAAGTTGTTGATCGCTAGTTGGTGAGAAGTTTATGAAAGCAAGTTGTTGATGGTGAGTCGGTGAGAAGTTTATATGAGCAAGTTGTTGTTCGTGAAACGGTGAGATGTTTATGAGAACAAGTTGATGATCGTGAGTCGGTGAGAAGTTTATGGGAGCAAGTTGTTGATCTTGAGTCGGTGAGAAGTTTATTAGAGCAAGTTGTTGATCGCTAGTTGGTGCGAAGTTTACTAAAGCAAGTTGTTGATCGTGTGTCGGTTAGATGTTTTTGAGAGCAAGTTGTGGAACGTGAGTCGGTGTGAAGCTTATGAGAGCAAGTTGTGGATCTTGAGTCGATGAAAAGTTTATGGGAGTAAGTTGTTGATCGTGAGTCGGTAAGGCGTTTATGAGAGCACGTTGTTGATCGTGAGTCGGTGAGAAGTTTATGAGAGCAAGTTGTTGACTGTGAGTCGGTGAGAAGTTTATGGGAGCAAGTTGTTGATCGTGAGTCGGTGAGAAGTTTATAAGAGCAAGTTGTTGATTGTGAGTCGGTGAGAAGTTTATGAGTGCAAGTTGTTGATCGTGAGTCGGTGAGAAGTTTAAGAGAGCAAGTTGTTGATCGTGAGTCGGTGAGAAGTTTATGAGAGCAAGTTATTGATCGTGAGTCGCTAAGAAGATTTTGAGAGCAAGTTGTTTATCTGGAGTCGATGAGACGTTTATGGGAGCAAGTTGTTGATCGTGAGTCGGTGAGACGTTTATGAGAACAAGTTTTGGAACGTGAGTCGGTGTGAAGCTTATGAGAGCAAGTTGTTGATCTGGAGTCGATGAGACGTTTATGGGAGCAAGTTGATGATCGTGAGTCGGTGTGAAGCTTATGAGAGCAAGTTGTTGACTGTGAATCAGGGAGAAGTTTATGGGAGCAAGTTGTTGATCTTGAGTCGGTGAGAAGTTTATGAGAACAAGTTGATGATCGTGAGTCGGTGAGAAGTTTATGGGAGCAAGTTGTTGATCTTGAGTCGGTGAGAAGTTTATTAGAGCAAGTTGTTGATCGCTAGTTGGTGAGAAGTTTATGAAAGCAAGTTGTTGATCGTGAGTCGTTGAGAAGTTTATATGAGCAAGTTTTTGTTCGTGAAACGGTGAGATGTTTATGAGAACAAGTTGATGATCGTGAGTCGGTGAGAAGTTTATGGGAGCAAGTTGTTGATCTTGAGTCGGTGAGAAGTTTATTAGAGCAAGTTGTTGATCGCTAGTTGGTGCGAAGTTTACGAAAGCAAGTTGTTGATCGTGTGTCGGTGAGATGTTTTTGAGAGCAAGTTGTGGAACGTGAGTCGGTGTGAAGCTTATGAGAGCAAGTTGTGGATCTTGAGTCGATGAAAAGTTTATGGGAGTAAGTTGTTGATCGTGAGTGGGTAAGGCGTTTATGAGAGCACGTTGTTGATCGTGAGTCGGTGAGAAGTTTATGGGAACAAGTTGTAGACTGTGAGTCGGTGAGAAGTTTATGGGAGCAAGTTGTTGATCTTGAGTCGGTGAGAAGTTTATTTGAGCAAGTTGTTGATCGTGAGTCGGTGAGAAGTTTATGAGTGCAAGTTGTTGATCGTGAGTCAGTGAGAAGTTTATAAGAGCAAGTTATTGATCGTGAGTCGGTAAGAAGATTTTGAGAGCAAGTTGTGGAACGTGAGTCGGTGTGAAGCTTATGAGAGCAAGTTGTTGATCTTGAGTCGGTGTAAAACTTATGAGATTAATTTGTTGATCTTGAGTCGGTGAGAAGTTTTTAAGAGCAAGTTGTTGATCGTGAGTCGGTGTGAAGCTTATGGGAGCACGTTGTTGATCTTGAGTCGGTGTAAAACTTATGAGAGCAATTTGTTGATCTTGAGTCGGTGAGAAGTTTTTAAGAGCAAGTTGTGGATCGTGAGTCGGTGTGAAGCTTATGAGAGCAAGTTGTTGACTGTGAATCAGGGAGAAGTTTATGGGAGCAAGTTGTTGATCTTGAGTTGGTGAGAAGTTTATGAGAGCAAGTTGTTGATCGCTAGTTGGTGAGAAGTTTATGAAATTAAGTTGTTGATCGTGAGTCGGTGAGAAGTTTATATGAGCAAGTTGTTGATCGTGAAACGGTGAGATGTTTATGAGAACAAGTTGATGATCGTGAGTCGGTGAGAAGTTTATGGGAGAAAGTTGTTGATCGCGAGTCGGTGAGAAGTTTATGGGAGCAAGTTGTTGATCTTGAGTCGGTGAGAAGTTTATTAGAGCAAGTTGTTGATCGCTAGTTGGTGAGAAGTTTACGAAAGCAAGTTGTTGATCGTGAGTCGGTGAGAAGTTTATGAGAGCAAGTTGTTGATCGTGTGTCGGTGAGATGTTTTAGAGTGCAAGTTGTGGAACGTGAGTCGGTGTGAAGCTTATGAGAGCAAGTTGTGGATCTTGAGTCGATGAGAAGTTTATGGGAGTAAGTTGTTGATCGTGAGTCGGTAAGGCGTTTATGAGAGCATGTTGTTGATTGTGAGTCGGTGAGAAGTTTTTGAAAGCAAGTTGTTGATCCTGAATCGGTAAGAAGTTTATGAGAGCAAGTTGTTGATCGTGAATCGGTGAGAAGTTTATGAGAGCAAGTTGTTGATCTTGAGTCTGTGAGAAGTTTATGAGAGCAATTTGTTGATAGTGAGTCGGTAAGAAGTTTATGAGAGCAAGTTGTTGATCGTGAATCGGTGAGAAGTTTATGAGAGCAAGTTGTTGATCTTGAGTCTGTGAGAAGTTTATGAGAGCAATTTGTTGATAGTGAGTCGGTAAGAAGTTTATGAGAGCAAGTTGTTGATCGTGAGTCGGTGAGAAGTTTATGAGAGCAAGTTGTTGATCGCTAGTTGGTGAGAAGTTTATGAGAGCAAGTTGTTGATCGTGTGTCGGTGAGATGTTTTTGAGAGCAAGTTGTGGTACGTGAGTCGGTGTGAAGCTTATGAGAGCAAGTTGTTGATCTTGAGTCGATGAGAAGTTTATGGGAGCAAGTTGTTGATCGTGAGTCGGTGAGACGTTTATGAGAGCATGTTGTTGATCGTGAGTCGTTGAGAAGTTTATGGGTTGTTGATTGTGAGTCGGTGAGAAGTTTTTGAGAGCAATTTGTTGATCGAGAGTCGGTGAGAATTTTATGAGAGCAAGTTGTTTGCTGGTATCAGTTTCGTCAGTATGTTGAAGTATTGTTGCAGTGCGAAAGAGGCGGGTGGATGTTCTTCGTTGGGCAGTGAGACGAGGGAACTTTGATGTTGATCATACGCGTGGACCACGTGTGGCTATGTTGTTGAACTAAGTATGAACCAAGTGTTGCTGTGTTGTTGATCTGCAGTGTTGCTATGTTGTTGAAGGTAAGGGTAAACCAGGGTCGTAAAACAGAGTCGTAGCTAAGAAGGGGGGCAGATTTGCAAAGATTTCTCCAGAGGCCAGACTTGTTGGGTGGGCCAAACGGGCCTTGGTGGTATATTATTAATGCAAATAATGGTTTTCAGAGCTGAATGATGGGCGTAGAAATCAATCTCTAAACACCATAGCTACGCCTCTGCCTCTGTTGTTAGGTGACACCCTGCTCCGGCAAAAACCCTTCTCCCAACACATGTCATGTTGGCACCCACGTGTGGTGGCACCTTTTTTCGCTGGCACCCTATTTTGGTGGCACCCTCTTCTGATGATACTATTCCGGTTTCACCATGTTCTTTTATCTACTCATGATCTACGACACATAATGTAACTAAATCCAGGGAGCATTCTAATTTTTCATTGGGTATCATCCCCTCTCAGCAGGCTGTCCCTCCCTTCGTGTGGTTCACAGCCCCGAACCCTTACTTGTGCTGCTGCTTGCTCTGAAAGGCTGGTCTTCGTCAGTGTTCCTATCAGTATCTGTTGACATCGGCAAATGTTGTTAGGCGGCGTCCATTAATTATGTCAACAAAATACGGGGGTGGGGTTTGGAAATGTTTGATATTTGTGGACAAGGCACAGGGGAAGGGGTAAGATTAGTTGACATCAACAATCCTGTTTTCTCTTTTAAAATTTAAAAAATAAATTGACCGGTTATTACATTGTTTTTTAAATTTTATAAGTGTAAATGAGTGTAAATAGTCATATAATTTTTAGGCTTTTAACAATATAAGATTTATTTAATGTGTGTCTGTCTGTGCACTGCAGAAGGCTGGTCCGAATGTTAGCACACTTTGTTAGTGCAAGAGAATCAATAGTTGGCCTCTCTTCACCTGTAGGTTCTGTTTGTCGCAAATGACTAGGGCGGTATGTTTGCGATCATGTTGTAGGTATGGAACAAGGACGTTCATGTGCAGCCAAGATAAATGATATTGATAAGTAGGAATAAATATTTTGAGGATTAGAGGAAAGTAAAGTGAGTAACAATAATATTAGCACCTGCTCCTCAACTAAAAGGATTCGACCAATGCAAGTAGCTTAATGAGATAGAGAAAACTTATGTCAATTATTGCTCACACCGACAATGTTTCGATTTTAAGTTCTGAATGGTTAGATGAGGATGATGTTGACTAGTCTGGTATATCAGTTCCTCAAGATGAAAATGATAAATCAGCTACTATAGACTATGCCCATCAGGGCTTTCATTTCAGGTTTTTTTCAGGGGGGGGGGGGGGGGAAAGGGGACCAAAACCTGGTCGACTTGTACAGTTGTTTATAACTGAAGGTCGCCAACAATACATATCAATTTAAATAAATCCTGCAAATTCAGGGGGGGGGGGGGAGTGAAAATGCCCCCTTGACCATTTGCCCTCCTGCCCTACCCAAATGGTGTCCCTGATGCTCATTGTTACGATAGAGCTAATCCATGGAAAATGATAGAAGCTAAATATTATACTATAATTGTCAGCTTTACTGAGGATAATCGTATTTATTCTTGCACAAACAATGATATTTAGTCTTTAACAACCTTTGAATTGATTCTGCATTATGAAATTTAAGTGTAAAAACTTTTTAACTTGCTGATTAACAAGCTGAACATGTAATAATATGTTTTCCTACAATTTTGTGTGATTAAAATAGATCAGAATAGAGTAAAATGTATTTATAAATTTATTTATATTATAATTAATTAATTTTTTTATTTTTTTTTGGGGGGAGGGGGTAGAAAATGTTGACATAATTAAATAGGGGGGGGGGGTCATTAAAAGTTTGACAGTTTCAGACAAGTGGGGGCAGTGATCAGAAATTGCGTCAAAATTGTTGAAGTAATTATAGGACGACCCCATAATCAGAAAATGACTTTTTTTTAAAAAAAGGATTTTTAAAAATTATATTGATACTTACTTTCTCTTCTGAAGCTGCAATCTAATTTTATAATGCCATCTTATGATTCTAGGAAAAAAATACACTGCATATATGTAAATCTGTTTAAATAATTTTTTTAAATTAAAAATGGCATTCCATAATCCTTTCCAAAGAACATCACATGCAGAAGTATCAAAGGCCATCACTTGCAGAAGTATCAAAGGACATCACGTGCAGAAGTATCAAAGGACATCCCATGCCGAAGTATCAAAGAACATCACATGCAGAAGTATCAAAGAACATCACATGCAGAAGTATCAAAGAACATCACATGCAGAAGTATCAAAGAACATCACAAGCAGAAGTATCAAAGAACATCACATGAAGAAGTATCAAAGAACATCACATGCCGAAGTATAAAGGACATCTCATGCAGAAGTATCAAAGAACATCACATGAAGAAGTATCAAAGAACATCACATGAAGAAGTATCAAAGAACATCACATGAAGAAGTATCAAAGAACATCCCATGCAGAAGTATCAAAGAACATCACATGCCGAAGTATCAAAGAACATCACATGCAGAAGTATCAAAGAAAATCACATGAAGAAGTATCAAAGAACATCACATGCCGAAGTATCAAAGAACATCACGTGCAGAAGTATCAAAGAACATCACATGAAGAAGTATCAAAGAACATCACATGCAGAAGTATCAAAGAACATCATATGAAGAAGTATCAAAGAACATCACATGCAGAAGTATCAAAGAACATCACATGCAGAAGTATCAAAGAACATCACATGAAGAAGTATCAAAGAACATCACATGCAGAAGTATCAAAGAACATCACATGCCGAAGTATCAAAGAACATCACATGCAGAAGTATCAAAGAACATCACATGGAGAAGTATCAAAGAAACTCACATACAGAAGTATCAAAGAACATCACAAGCAGAAGTATCAAAGAACATCACATGAAGAAGTATCAAAGAACATCACATGCCGAAGTATCAAAGGACATCCCATGCAGAAGTATCAAAGAACATCACATGAAGAAGTATCAAAGAACATCACATGCAGAAGTATCAAAGAACATCACATGCAGAAGTATCAAAGAACATCACATGAAGAAGTATCAAAGAACATCACATGAAGAAGTATCAAAGAACATCACATGAAGAAGTATCAAAGAACATCACATGAAGAAGTATCAAAGAACATCACATGAAGAAGTACCAAAGAACATCACATGAAGATGTATCAAAGAACATCACATGCAGAAGTATCAAAGAACATCACATGCCGAAGTATCAAAGAACATCACATGCAGAAGTATCAAAGAAAATAACATGAAGAAGTATCAAAGAACATCACATGCCGAAGTATCAAAGAACATCACATGCAGAAGTATCAAAGAACATCACATGAAGAAGTATCAAAGAACATCACATGCAGAAGTATCAAAGAACATCATATGAAGAAGTATCAAAGAACATCACATGCAGAAGTATCAAAGAACATCACATGCAGAAGTATCAAAGAACATCACATGCAGAAGTATCAAAGAACATCACATGCAGAAGTATCAAAGAACATCACATGCCGAAGTATCAAAGAACATCACATGCAGAAGTATCTCAAAATATCTTTAACTTCCTTTGCCACAAGTTTTTTTTCGAAATGTAATTTTATGACTTAAAAAAAAATACGATAGTAAAGGTGGGGGGGGGGGGGGAATCCTCCCTGGTCTCACGTGTGACAGATTTACTACCGAGCATGAATGACACAGATTAAGGGGGTAGGCTACCAAAAAATATTTTTTTTTAATTAACCAACTTAGAACCACTATTTTATTATGGTCATGTTTAGCTATGAATGGAGATATATTTCCATGCTTTAAAATTTAAAAAGATTTCATAGTTGCCATGGCAACGGCGGCCATCTTGATAATAATACCTATTCGTAGAGTTCTAAAATTTTTAAAACAAACATACATATTGCTTAAAAAATGATTGATTCATGAACTTCAAGTATATTTAGAGGTACTGAGCTAGTTTAATTTCCTTCAAATTTTTCAAAACATTTTTTTTTTAATTTTTAAAATTTGCATCGGCAGAAAACGCTTAAAATTTACAATCATAGGAAAATAAAAACTTTATTTTGAAAAAAGTAATAGACCAAATTGAATTCTGTATAGCTCATTACCCACAAAATAGTTAAAGGAAGATACACACCAAATTTTAATACTCTAGCTTGTATATTAGCTGAGATTTTAGAATTCTACGTTACAAAACAATAGAAAAAAACAACTTTGAGAAAAATCAATTTTAAACTTAATGAAAATGAAGTTCTTTTACATAGTTTTTTTTGTTCAGCAACATGGACATGGTGGTTTTGTATCTTATTTAACTGTTAAATGCACCAGGAACATAGTTTTCACCTTCTCGAACTTCCCTCAGGTGCTCTCGTCAAAATCACAATTTTTTAAAGATTTTTTATTTTCCGCTCGAATAAAGCTAATTTGTGTTGTCTACCAATTTTTTGCTCAGCATTCTAGTATAACACAAGTTATCCAAAGCCCCCTATCAACCATATTTTGTCCATGATCATTTTAACCATAATTAGATGACAAGGTTATGTTGCTGACAACATCACTGAAATTGAAGCAGTTCCATGTAGTTCCATGGCACCAATGCTATGTTGAAACTTTTGTACATATTCTGTGTACCTCTTTCAGCAAAGAATTCCCTCATACCAGAGAGGAATGAGTTATGTGTCTTTTAGAAATGTAATAATTGGGCAGATACTTGCTCATAAATGTTCTTCAGCATAGCGCAGTTTTTATACTTTGTGCCGGTTATAAATTGTGCAGTGCAGCTGGGTTTTTAAGGTTATGGCAGATATCATAGATTGCAACTTTTCATAGTCCATGCCATTGTCCTTCAAGCCTTACAGTCTATAATTGATAATGCCTTGGTTATCCAGTTGTGGATTTGAAGAATCTAACCACTCACAATCAAGTCATTTTTATATTCATAGTATTGACTATTTTGTTTTGCAATCAGCTGTAAGTTTTGGCTTCTGCGATTTGTCCACCCCATTGAAGACAGAAGAAAATTGTTAAAAGCTTTGAATTATGATCATATCCAAATCCTTGTTTAGTACTCCCTCTGCTGTTGAAGTTGACTTCTTGTCACTGAAGAATTAACTTTTGCTCGGCTCGGTAGTACTTATTGGGGGCTAGAATGGAATTAAAAAATTAATAAACATCAATTAGCAAAAAATATACTGACAATGATCACAATTAGTCTATCAGTATTATTTAGATGTGTAGGATTGCTTAACTAATTATTTATTTTATTATAATTATTAATTATTATTCTAATGAATAAAATGAATTGATTTTAGAAATAAGAAATGATACTAAACTAATTAGGCTATCACTATTACTAATAATTGTATATGTAGATAAAATAAATGAATTAGGCTAAGATTAAACTATTTGAGTTGAAACATTCTAATACGAATTTATTTGCTCATATCCATAATGTTAATGCTAATCTAATATATAATTGTATTAGTCTAGACTATTACTTTGAACTACTCGTCGATTATTTTTCAATGTTTTTTGTAGCCAAATAAATAGGCTTAGGTTTCATATAAATTAAAAATTCCCTTGATTGATAAATATAAAGACTTTAAGTTTAAGTAGAAACTTGTGCAAATCTCCACATAAGCTAAACAACCCTTACACCATCACGAGCATCATGGCATGGCAACACATTGACTGTACTGACGTACTGTAGTAGTAGTAGTAGTACTGACTCTGACTGAATAATCTCAACTGTCGCCATCTCGTGTCGCTAAATTATGATAATTTTTTAGTATACTTACCTTGAATTGAGAGCTTTTCTTAGTGCCAGTGCATAAATTTCTGTAGTTTATTTATTTCTGGCTTTTACCTAATCGGTAAGGTTGTAAATGCATATTTTAAAATCAAAACATGCTGATGCTTCGTTTGCAAAATTTAGTTGGCGATCCGGTAAACACACATAAACAACTCATTTGCGCATGCGCGTGACATCGGTATCTTGGTTACTCCCCTGTTTGGACCAATGAAAATCGGTAAAATAATTATAATAATAGAACTAAGACAACATTACGTTTGTGGATCCGATTATTTGAGGCAATTATATTTACTGACTACGATTCTAAATAATAAAAAAACTGCTTGAATTTACCTTTACATTGATATATAATAATAGCATATTATGCTATTTAAAAATAGTTTTTTGAGGTCTCAAACATGGGATATGGATGAATTTTATTTTCTTCTAAAATTAGGTCAATTTTTAAAGTGGGGTGGGGTGTTAAATATCAGTTGTTTCACAACAAATCTTTTAAAAAGTAGTATACATTTATGTGTAATCGAATCTAAGAATGTTCATCTTCGTAAAAATGAAAACAAAAAAAATTGGATAATTTTTGAAAAATTAAGATATTTTCAAGCGCCTACCCCCTTAAGCCAGTGGTTCTTAATTATAATTCCTTGCATCATTTGTTTGTGCTAGAGGTAGTGGGAAGGAAGACCCAGAAAATCAGGATTATTTGCAAATTTTATTATAATTTTATTTAATTATGCATGATGCTTGAAAAATATTTTCAAACCAAAATGCTGCGTGCGACGCTGCAAAAGGGTTAAGAACATCTGCACTGAACGATTGCTTTTCAATACTTCTTACTTCAGCATTGGTTACCAATATTTTTTTTTTAAATTGCTAACTACAAAAGCATACGACACATTTCAAGAGCTGGACTCGATTGGAGCCAAGTTGGAATCGAAACTAGACCAGTCCTGCTGGAGATAGCCCTGGCCCCCTAATGGTCAAGAACCATGATTCCACGAAGAAGCGTTTGGGGAACGGGTGTATGAATACAATGAATAAAAAAAACATTTTTAGAGATAATTTAACACATTTTGAAGCTAAAATTAAAACAACACTCATTGAGGGACTCTAATAAAAAAACTTTATTTGTATTCAGTGCAAAAAAAAACAAAAAAGTAAATTTAAAAAAATGTAGTATGCGTTAGTCAAAATGGTATGTCTTCAGCACAATTGCCCATTTACAAGCCTTTATTTCTTCCTTTACACGTAATACCTTATTTGATATAGCATGACGTCCCTAGGACTCTCCAAACCAAACTCTTCCCTGCAACACGTATTTCAATATTCATGTACACACGTTTCTTTGACACCTAGTCACATTTAACACGGCATGTCTACTCTTATTTATAGTTTCTTATTTAATTCCCCTAGCATCCGGTATACGCCCTAGACCTGTTATGTAAATCGTCTGAACATCATTCTTTAAAAACATACTTCTTGAGCATCCGTGTCATAAATGTGCACTTGTTGAATGAGGGCATAATGAGGTACATGTCTTTTGTGTTGGAAGAGATAGCCGTTCTTTGACGAGTGGCTTTTTAAAATGGATAAGTACGGTAAGCATTGTTTTAATGACATCTCAAACCTGTAATACGACGCAAAGTTTGAGGTTACGAAGTTTTATAACAAATCATACCAAAATGTTATTCACAGAGAGTTAATTCATCATCATCATCATCATCATGTCCCGTAGTCCTTCGACCGTTGGGGCGCCACAGATGACATAAAAACTGTTCTTCTCCATTCCTCTCGGTCTCTTGCCCTACGCATAGCATCGCCTAGTTTTAATTCCGTCCATTCTTTGATGTTATCTTTCCGTCTTTTTCTCTGTCTTCCTCTTCTTCTTCCTCCTCTAGTAGTGCCCTGCAAGATTTCTTTGGCGAGCCTTTGTTTTCTGGTCACGTGGCCACACCATTCAAGTTTGCGCTTTTTTTACAGACGTCAGGAGGTCATCGTACTGCCCATAAGCTTAACGAATCCATTTTTTCACTTGTTCATTGGTGATATGGTTTCTATAGTAGGTGCCAAGAATGCCTCTGTAACATCTCATCTCCATCACCTTTATTTTCTTTTCAAGTTCTACCTTTAATGTCCAGGACTCACAGGCATATAATAAATGGAGAGGATTAATGAGCGCATCAGCCTGATTTTGGTGCTGGGGGCTATATTTTTGTCGTTCCATATTTTCTTGAGCCTCTTTAGTGCTGTTTTGGTCTGCGCAATCCTGGCAATCAATTCGGGCTTGGGGCCTTCTTCTAAAACTATTGCTCCGAGACTCTTGAAGCTGCCAACTGTTTCTAATCTTTCCTCACCGACCTTAATTTCAGTGGTGATGCAAGTGGTGCTATTCGTCATCATTTGTGTCTTTTCTGCACTGATTTGCATGCCAAAGGACGATGAAGTCTTGTAGAGAGTCTTTACTAGGTTGGCTAGCTCTTCTTCGCTTCGAGCCAGTCCGTCTATGTCATCCGCAAAGCGTAGGTTGGTGATAGCTCTGCCACCAATGCTGACTGTCCTTACATGCGTTTCCAGTGCATCTAACATAATTATCTCTAAGAAGATGTTGAACAGGGTGTGCGAGAACAAGCAGCCTTGTCGTATTCCAACGCTGGTCTTGAACAATTCTCCGATGTTATTGTTGAAAAAGACTGCACTGGTGGCCTTATCATAGAGGCTGCTTATCATTCTGGTTAAGTTTGTTTTGATGTTGTAGTGTCTCATGGTGGCCCATAAAGCAGCATGCCAAACCCTGTCGAATGCCATCTTGAAACCCACAAAGACGTTGGTATGGGTTTTGTTGGTGTTGAGCATATTTCTCACATAGTATCCGGAGGTTTAGGATCTACTCAGTAGTGCCACGCCCTTGCGTGAAGCCCACCTTTTCTTCAGCAATGATTCTGTCGGCATATGGTCTTAGTCTGTTCAGTATGACCTTGAGCATGACCTTGCTTGGGTGGCTTATTAGGCTAATGGTACGATAGTTTTGGCATAGCTGTAGGTTACCTTTCTTGGGGAGGGTGATGATGAGAGATTGGGTCCATGATTTGGGACATTCCCCTGTCAGACATATTTTGTTACAAATATTGGTTACGGCATTTATCATTGTTTCTCCTGCCTGTTGCACCAACTCTGCAGGGATATTATCCACTCCTGCGACTTTTCCTATTTGAAGTACTTGGACTGCTGCTTCTAATTCTGAGCGGAGAAAAGGGAAGCTTTCATTGTCCGCTGCTGGGAAGACATTAAGGATCTCTGGGTCTATCTTTATATTTTCATTATACAGTTCTGAGCAGTATTCAGTCTATCTTTTCAGGATATCATTTTCCTCGGTCAAACATTAACCATTTGTAACTTTTATGGTAGTACTACGCCCTTGCTTTGCTGTGGATAGTTCTTTCACCAACTGGTATGCCTTTTTGCTGTTGTGTTTCTTCAAGAGTTAATTGGACATTGTAAAGATGCTTCTCCACCTTCTGCAGTTCTCGGTAGTTTCCAGAGTTGCATTTTTAAGATTAAAAATCCGTTCCTCGAGGTGGTGGGAGTAAAGAATTATCTACTTCAGAATACTCCAGGAGGAAGCTTGGGGCTGGTCCTCTTTTAAAAAAACAAGAATCTAAATCATTGCGTTGGTTTGCCTTTGAGTTGTGGAAGGCGATGATGTCCTCATGCTTAAGGGCCTCTCTTAGCTAAACACCTTCTTAAAGAAACGTACACAGAGAATGGTGAAAAGTAACACATGGTATCATCCTTTATTATTAAAATAAGTATCACATGCCAGCTACAGACAGTCGTCTCAAACAGGATGACACACTCTCCAAGCCTCCATTGAGAATCTCTTGATTAGTTTTGATGATTGAATGTCCCTATGAGGTTATGTAAGCCTTTGAGTTGTATTTAGTCGGAGACTTTAAAACTTTAATCAATTTGCAACTTCCATTACAGAACAAGTAGACGGGGAAAACAACGTTTGTTTGGAAATGATGTGAACTTATATCATCAAACAACAATGAAATCTGACTTCAAACATGCCGTTATTCTTTTTCTCCAAACGTTTTCTTTCTTTCTTTAATATTCCGTAATGCTTTAAATAAATTTATAAAATCTTAATTGGATCTCATCAATTATATTGCACATCATGTAAGACTGCAGACTTGGTGGTGGGAGAGCACGGTGGCAGGCAGGGGAGAAATGTTATTCAAACTGTATGACCCCCCCTTCCCCCCACTCCCCCAATACAATGTATAGTGCAGCACATCTGTTCTATGAAATCAGAAACAAACAACACATCTTACAGGATGTTTCAACTAAGTCTTCTAAGAGGATCAGATGGAGCGGTCTGAATGAGAGAGCAGAGAAATTGTTCTTTGTGGAGAAAGGGGAACCAGTCAGAATAATAAATGAGAAGTTTAAATCTGTTGCATGAAAGAACCTTTTTTCAGAATGAGAATGACAGAACTTGTTCTGCTGTTGAATACACACGCATCTAAACCAGCGGTTCTCAGCCTGTGGATCGCGACCGTTTCGGGGGGTCAGATCACCCTTTCCCAGGGGTCACCTAAGACCATCGGAAAACACATATCCAAAGTAATGACGCAGCAACGAAAAGAAATTTGTGGCTGTGGGTCGCCACAACATGAGGAAATGTATTAAAGGCACGCAGGATTAGAGAGGTTGAGAACCACTGATCTAAACACTACAGATGTCTCGGAAATCTGATAATATTTCATTTAAAGAGCACACCAACGTTCCTTACATCTCCAAATGATGTAAAAATGTCCTTTTAACCTTAAGAATCCAGTTCTGACTAGGACCAGCTGCAAAAGGACTCGGTTAGCCGAGTGGGAGATGTGCTGGGACAGGGAATTTCATCCCGTCAAGTGCCAGACACTGTCAGTCTCCAGAAGCAGATCCCCTCTACACCACAGTTACGAAATGCATGGCTATATTCTAGAGCCAGTTTCCTCCGTAAAGTACCAAGGTGTTAACGTCCAAAGAGAGGTCCGCAGGGACGAGCACATTGAAAATGTGTGCAACCGGGCAAACAAGACCCTGGGCTTCCGAAGGCGAAATCTGAAGATCGGCAACTCAAGCGTGAAAGAAAAAGCCTATAAAGCCTTTGTCCGTCCGCTTTTAGAATACGCATCTTCGATCTGGGACCCATTTACACAGAATAGCATCGACAGGTTGGAGGCGGTCCAGCGACGGGCAGCACACTTTGACCTGAACCGTTACAGAAACACCTCTAGTGTTGGCAGCATGCTGGAAACCGTTGGAAGAACGACGACGACTATCTAGTTTCTAGGCTCTCCATGTTGTACAAGATCAAAAATGGGCTGGTCCACTGCTCCAGTATTAAACAGAAACTCGTCAATCTCCCCACATGACAGCGAAGAGGTCACGACAAGCAGTTGCGACTTTTAAAAACAAGAACTCAGTACAGGAGCTCCTCATTCCTGCCAAAGACAATAAGGGACTGGAACAAGATTCCAAAAGCAATAGTTGATGCGACTACACTTGACACATTTGAGTCTTTTGCCCCATGTCTTCCAACCCCCAGTTCCTAACACCATTGCTGAGTTACCCTTGCAACCAGTGAATTATCCCCTTCAAAACCACGCAAAGTTACATCACGAAACCCTCTGAAACATAAGAGCAAGAATGAGCAATTCATTGATTGCGGGCCCTTAAAATATAGAAGAAGAAGAAGACGAAGAAGAAACCTGTTTAAGAACCAGTGGTGTATAAATTTGGTGCAGAAAGGGTGAGGGAGGGGGTGGTTCAGCCCCGTGCGGTATTTATTATATTTATTGTAAACGGTGGAATTTTAATCCAACTCTAGATTATTTTGTTTTATTTAAAGAAGGTGGCAAAATTATTGGCCCCCCTGGGCTGCACTACCCTTAGCTACCCCACTGTTGAGAGCCCTTCATCTGTGCCACTATGCTGGATAAAGTCAAAAGAGTATAAAATTTCCTTTCATTAAGTGTCAATGAAATTTATGATGTTAAATGGACTTCGAATCCTTAATTTACTGACTTGATTAATGACATTTTTTAAACTCATTGAAATATTTAGACGGGTAGCGCATGAATTTCCTTCTCTCTTGTATTTTGTTACTGACAGAACAGGTCAACTGGTGCACTTGCCAAACTTTGACACTCAGAAAAATTATTTTTGATAGTTCTTTCCAATATGTATAATTGTGCATTTTCAAAATGAAAGATTCTTCCCCCCTCCCCCCCCCCCCCCCCAAATTTGTTTCTGAGTGGCCGCTAGTGTGAATAAATTGTGTTAAGTTAAAGTGAGATCAGTAATCGGAAAAATGGGGTAATAATGATTCAGAGATAATACGATTTTTTGGCAAGTGATCAGGGAGATTCTGAGCGACAAACAAAAAATGTCCCCCCCCCCCCTCTTTTTTTTTCTCCGTTATGAATCCTGAAATGTCGCATACCAATCTATAGAAAAATTTTCCGACTTTGGGGTGGACCAATAAAAGGTTGATTCTGGCGCCCTTTGTTTTTATGAAGTACATGGCAGTTGACTGTTAAAATGATTATAAATGTCCTGTCCAAATTTAGTTGTTGTTTTCTTGTAATGGCTTTTGAAGTCCTGGCTGAGAGAACTTAGGCACTCCCTTCGCACGGCCCAACTGTCGATATAAGAAACTATTTTTGCTACTGTAAAAAAAAAAAGGCGATATGAACGATTTTCGCTTAAAAGTTAATATATTCTTATTTTGTTGTTGTTGTAACTGTTACGCGGATGATTTGTGTCAAGTCACGGGTGCGTGGGATGTCGGCGATGGCGGTGTTTTAATGACTAATGGGCCTTTTGAGATGAGTGAATTCGTCGAAGTGGGGACAAAACATTATTACTGTGAAATGAAAGAAATTATGGTGATTATAACGAAACAAGAATTATTGGTAAAAATAGGAGCATTTGTGATTTCAGGTCATTATCGATTAATCAGGATATAGGAGCATTGGTGACTTCAGGTCATTATCGATTAATCACGATTGGACATTTTCAAACGTAAACCTCTAGATTATTTTTTTTTTCTTTGCATTTTCCCTGACTGTAATTAAAGAACAAAAATGTCCTTACTTTAATTCGATGTTGGCCATACCTCAGACTCAGTGCATAAATTTTTAAAATTGATGTTAATAAACTTGAATTGCAGAAAAATACATTGTAATGTCTCTTGTACCAAACAGAAAAATATATTTGTACTGCCATATTCCCCCTCCGAACAGAAATATACCTGGTCATGCCACTTTCCCCTGGCTTTAATTAGAAAATGCATTTACTATTCCCCTGTCGGCCGGGCCTCAGACTAAGTGCATAATTTTTTTTTAGAGTCTAAGTTGAGAAACTCGCAGTATCCCTCCATTTACAGAAAAATACTTTGTAATTTTACTTCCCCCCACTACATTTATCCCCTCCCCGTTCCGTCCCCTCCCCTCAAATTCCAATGTTACTTAACCCAGACATATTTTAAGACCGATTGTGAGACCACGCAATGATATGTCCAACGCGACCCAGTCACCTTATAACTCAGAGACATGTCATCCCACCATGTCATCTCATGCATGAAATTACCTCCACCAACAAGCTCAAGAAGTACATGTATTTAAAACGATAGTCGTGACATAGCTAAGGACGCAATGAATTTTTTGAACGTTTCTTGCGTGTGCAACATTTTAAACATGCTTTGAAGTTTATAATTTCCGCTTGTTTGTTTATAGAAAGCCGTATCTGGTAAGAACGAGCAGATTGCCTTACTTAGCTCATCTCCTGCGTTGTCATCAGAAGTGAGAAGCTTAGCTCATCTCCTGAGTTGTCGACAGAAGTGAGAAGCTTAGCTCATCTCCTGTGTTGTCAACAGAAATGAGAACCTAATTGATTGATTGATTGGATACTTCTATAGCGCTGGTATCCATGCTACTTTAGCATGCTCACTGCGCTCAGGTGTAATCAAATCTATTAAACAAATAAGTCTATAAAATTTTCCTAAATAATTTTCTGTCCTTGTCAGTACTCCTCAAAGATGGAGGTAAACTATTCCATAACTTTGGCGCTATCGCTTCAAAAGAGCGCACTCCGTACGACTTTTTTCTGTGTTCATCCACACTGGGAATTTTCAGTAAGGACTGAGTTGAGGACAGCAGGTTCTTTAAGGTTACATGTTTTCCTTCTAAAATATGATGCCTTTCTTTTCATTCTAAAATATGATGCCTTTCTTTTCCTTCTAAAATATGATGGCTTTCTTTTCCTTCTAAAATATGATGCTTTTCTTTTCCTTCTAAAATATGATGCTTTTCTTTTCCTTCTAAAATATGATGCCTTTCTTTTCCTTCTATAATTTGATGATTTTCTTTTCCTTCTAAAATATGATGCCTTTCTTTTCTTTCTAGAATATGATGCCTTTCTTTTCCTTCTAAAATATGATGCTTTTCTTTTCCTTCTAAAATATGATGCCTTTCTTTTCCTTCTAAAATATGATGCCTTTCTTTTCCTTCTAAAATATGATGCTTTTCTTTTCCTTCTAAAATATGATGCCTTTCTTTTCTTTCTAGAATATGATGCCTTTCTTTTCCTTCTAAAATATGATGCTTTTCTTTTCCTTCTAAAATATGATGCTTTTCTTTTCCTTCTAAAATATGATGCCTTTCTTTTCCTTCTATAATATGATGCTTTTCTTTTCCTTCTAAAATATGATGCTTTTCTTTTCCTTCTAAAATATTATGCCTTTCTTTTCCTTCTAAAATAGGATGCCTTTCTTTTCCTTCTAAAATATGATGCTTTTCTTTTCCTTCTAAAATATGATGCCTTTCTTTTCCTTGCGTGGCTTCCCCACGGCTGTAGATACCCCTTCACCTCATCTACCCCTCTAAGCCTAGGTCTGCTTTTGAGCCGTTTTCCTCTGGGGTTTCGGTGGGGTACCCTCTCCACTTCTCTGTCATTTGGCATTCTGTGTAAGTGTCCCTGCCCAGCGTAGCCTGCCCTTTTTAAAATTTCTTTCTGCTGCCAGCGAGGCATCCTGATATAGACTTAACAATTCATGGTTGGTTCGTATTTGATTATCCATATATTTCTCCGGAGAATTTTCCTCTCCCAGTTGTTTAATAGGTTTTCTGCCGTCTTTTGTTAAGGTCCAAGTTTCACTTGCCAATGTTACAAATGGTCTGATTACAGTTTTTTTTAAAGTTTTTTTTTTTCCCTTGCTTGTAATGTTTTTAATCTTAAGTATTTTCTGACTGCTGAAGTATTCCTTGTTTCCGGCTGATATTCTTTCTTTTATTTATGTCAGTAATCCATTTCTTTCATTTATGAAGTATCCTAGGTGCATGTATTTAAATTGATTTACTTTTTCAAAAAGTGTGGTTTCTAATTTTATAGGTCTCATCTGTCCATTCTTCTCTTATCATGGTCATGTATGTTTCTATTTTATTTATTTTTTTTTTTGATATTGTTGTTAAATTCCAGCCCTGCTTGTAGAGATGCGTCCTCTAATTCAGTAAAGGCTTTTGGTATGTCCTTAATGCTTTTTCATTACAGTGTTGTCATCAGCATATGCAAGCTACTGAAAGGGTTGGTTGTAGAGAGTGCCCCATTGGTTGTCGGTCTGGGTTTTCCCTCAGAAAATGTTGCTGTTGTTCCTCGGTTGTCAATATGTATGTTTCTCATAACTCTCTCTAAGGTTAGGTTAAATAGCATTCAAGACAACGAGTCTCCTTGTCTTAGGCATCAAGACAGTGAGTCTCCTTGTCTTAGGCCTCAAGACAGTGAGTCTCCTTGTCTTAGGCCTCAAGACAGTGAGTCTCCTTGTCTTAGGCCTCAAGACAGTGAGTCTCCATGTCTAACGCCTCAAGACAGTGAGTCTCCTTGTCTAAGGCATCGTCTTATCTGAAATTCCCTTAAATATAGATACTGAACCTTTATTTTGATTTTTGAGTTGTTAAATGTTGTTTGTGTCAGGCTTGTCATTTTGCTGGGTATAAAACACCCTGCAGAGTCTCGTATATTTTCTTTTGATTCAGTCATGGGCAATTTTATTTTCCACAAAGAGTAAGTATTGGGATATTGATTTCATAACATTTTTCTAATAGGCATCTGATGGTGAAACTCTGATAAGTCGTATATCTGTTTTGTCTGAATCCACACTTGTAGTCACTTAGTGTTTGTTTTAAGAAGGCTTTTGTCAGTATTTTGTAGGTAACATTTCACAGGGAGATTTCCCCTGTAGTTTGTGCATTTAAAATTTGCAGCCTTTCTTGTGTATTGGGTTTATTAATGCCGTTTACCATTATGTAGGAATTTTCTCTTTTTGCTATTATTTCGCTCATAAGATTAAGTGTCTTGAGTGTGCAGTATTGTTCCTTTATATTAAGGGGGGAGGTACACCCAGAACATAGGTCGACTACTAAAAAATTCACCAAAAAAAAACTATTGAAGTTACAAGTGTCAAATTTGCACTGAAGCTAGAGGAATAGCCATTCTACCATAATAACACAAAAAAATAACCATTAAAAAGTAATACATAATAGTTTGCTTATATTGGAAAAAAAAAAGAAAAATGGGATGTTGAAAATTGGCATGTCAGACTAAAAAAATTAGATAGAATGTTTTAAGCTCAAATTTATTATACTTTTTTAACCATATAGAAATATGGATTAGCTATGGCATGAACTAAGAAAAATGTGAGAAATTGAATACTTTTGATATCACAGGATCCCAAAGTAACCTAATTTTGAAATTTTAAAATCAAATTTTGATAAATTGTAAAATGTGTAATTATTAATATATTGTAATATGCTTAGTTGCTGCCATAGACAATTATATTATAAAGCATCATGCAAAATTTCAAACAAATTGGTTGACATTTAAAAAAGTTATCATTTTTTATGTGAACTAAATGTCGAAATTTTGTGAATGAACACGCATTAATTTTGTTCATAAAGTACATGAATTCTTTAATTTTAATGACCCCCTGAAAGATAAGGATATCATTTAGCTTCAACTTTTGACTCTTCTAACCCTAATTTAAGCCTTCTTCTGGTTCTTTTAGCTTCTAAGGACTTGGTTTTTTTGTTTTTGTGCTTTCAATCCGCATAGCGCCCATCGTAATAAAATAATTGAAAGTAAACAGACCAAGGGAAAGCTGTAAAAATCTTAGAGGAGCCTCCTATTTTGTGGATCCATCATTTAAAAGAAGGCTTGCTAATGCCACATCAATGTTGACAGCTCTTAAACCATTATATTTGTTCTTAGGGCACATTTTCAATATAGTACTATTCATCGATTCGTTCGTATTTTGATTATAACTATCTAGATATTTACTAAATATACTTGGATGTGAAAGGTATACAAAATTGGCCTAATTAAATTCATTGCTGACTACTGATACTGATTCACTTTGTTTATAATAAACATTTAAAATTAATCTTCACTTTAATCTCAATGAGAATCATTTACTCCATAGATGTTTTTCAATTTAATTTCTGCCCTGTTCTGGGTGGGCGTGGCATATGGTGTTTCAAGAACACTACACTTGGGTATTTTAATTTTAGTCAAGCCAAGGGTAATTCATCTTGAACTTGAACGATTGAATCAATTCAGATTGTTTTATTTTATTTCCATTTTAAATCTCCACATTGGGACCAATATTAGGCTTAATATATCTATTTTTATGAAACATTCGTTTCTTTGAATATTTGCTATCACTAGGCATTGTATAAACAAATTATAAACAAATATTAAGACAATTATAATATTCACAAATTTTGTTTGTTTATTTCTATGGAAGCTGCCATATTTAAAAGGACTGATCATTGTATTAAACAATTATTGGGGAGGTCATCATTTGTTTTAAAATAATTAATTCAGAAAAAGTATAATGATTTTTATTTTTTTGGGGTAATTTCTGATACTACCCCTTCTAATAAAAAATTCATAGCTCAAGAACTATTTAACATAAATTAAAAATAATTACACGTAATTGTGCAGAATTGAATACACTTTAATTTGATATCAATGATTATTGCTAAATCGAAAATTAGCCTTTTTCCATTTTTCTCGGTGTACCTCCCCCCTTAAAAAGCTCTTCTGTGATGCGGTCTTCCAAAAGGCTCTGTAGCTTTTCATAGAATTGAATACTTCAGTAATTTATTCCAAAGTTTGAGAGTTTATTAAATGGTCTGGTCCCCAGCAGTACCAGAGAAACAAAATAGAAGTATGAGCTGTGATACGGCCCAAAAAAAGAAGACCTTTAAAAATAGATTATTACAAAACTGTGTTTTTATTGTGAGATCCAATTTATTATTTTATCTCCACAGTGACCAAGTATTTCTAAGGAGAGCGCACCATGTCCGGCCAACTAAAACGACCCCGGTCATTTACTGCCCAAGTTGTATTGTGCATCTTACTAACGATTGACCAGACGTTAACTCGCTCTGCAAATAGCGTGCACGAGAAGAAGATCTACGGCAACTGGCAAGTGCGACAGGTATAGATAGAATAATACTGATAGATTTTGACCAACTTGGACGGTATAGATAGATAGAATAATACTGATAGATTTTGACCAACTTGGACGGTATAGATAGATAGAATAATACTGATAGATTTTGACCAACTTGGGCGGTATAGATAGATAGAATAATACTGATAGATTTTGACCAACTTGGACGGTATAGATAGATAGAATAATACTGATAGATTTTGACCAACTTGGACGGTATAGATAGATAGAATAATACTGATAGATTTAGACCAAATTGCACGTTATAGATAGATAGAATAATACTGATAGATTTAAACTAACGCATCGGTATAGATAGGTAGAATAAGACTGATAGATATAGACTACCACGGACGAGATAGATTTATAGAATAAAAATATCTAGAAAAAAAACTTGATCTACTTTAACTGGTAGATGGATCATAACAGGTGGAGCCATGGTTCATAACAGGTGAAACAATGTTTCATAACAGGTGGACCCATTGGTCATAACCGGTGGAGCCATGGGTCATAACCAATGAAACCATGTGTCATAACCGGTGGAGCCATGGGTCATAAACAGTGAAACCATGGGTCATAACCGGTGGAGCCATGGGTCATAACAGGTTGAGCCATGGGTCATATCCGGTGAAGCCATGTGTCATAACTGATGGAGCTATGGGTGATAACAGGTGGAGCCATTGATCATAACACGTGGAGCCATTGGTCATAACCGATGGAGCTATGGGTGATAACAGGTGGAGCCATTGATCTTAACATGTGGAGCCATTGGTCATAACCGATGGAGCTGCTTAGGTAGAGTAATACATAACGATTTAGATGAATAACTTCATGTAGTCTCAGAATGATAATCATAGATTCGATCAAGTTTCACAAGATTCATGACTAAACTTTTTTTTTTAACTCACGAACTTGAATTATTACATGTGACATATAAGACATGCTCAATAACTGAATTATGACAAGTGACATATAAGATATGCTCAATAACTGAATTATTACATTCACATTAGTTCTTATTAAGCATAACTTTGTCTTACAAATAGATACAATGAGAATATATTATGTATATATATATATATCTTTGACAGTTTGTTCCTCTTTTTACAAGATAGCACACAAAAATGACTCAATATAAAAATATATAGGACAGCTCCTCTTATCAAATTACATAGGACTGCTCCACTCGCATCAATCCATTTATAAATATATAGGACTTCTCCTATCTTATCAAAATATATAATACTGCTCCTCTCTCATCAATACATTTATATATATATAGTACTTCTCCTCTCTTATCAATATATACATATATATATATATATAATTATATATATATGACTTCTCTCTTATCAATATATATACATATAGGACTGCTCCTCTTTTATCAATATATACACATATATAGGACTGCTCCTCTCCAATCCATATATGTACATATTATATATGGATTCTCCTCTCTTATTCATATATATAAATATATAAGACTTCTCCTCTCTTACCAAACAGAACCAGCGGTACTGTAGGCAAGTGTTGTACTGTAAGTTCTGTGAGGCCAACTGTACACAGGTTACAACAGCCAACACCAGGACGTGTAACAGGACCAACGCGGAGATTGCTGAGAGAGGATGTGTCATGACGAGTAATATGTATACTACAATCATTTGATTTTAACATTTCCTAACTTTCGAACATCCCCTGTGACAAACGTCTCATAGAATTCTATCTACCTACATCTCTCTCTTCCTCTCTAAGTCCCTCTCTCTCCCTGTACCTGTCTCTCTCTATATATATCTGTCTTTGTCTCCCTCTCTCTGTCTCTCTTTCTCTGTCTCTCTCTGTCTCTCTCTCTGTCTCTCTCTATGTCTCTCTCTCTGTCTCTCTCTTTCTCTCTCTCTCCCCCTCTCTCTTTCTCTCTCTCTCTCTCCTCCTCTCTCTCTCTCTCTCTGTCTCTCTCTCTCTCCCCCTCTCTCTCTCTCTCTCTTGATTCGTGAATTTGGCAAATATCTTTAAAAGTGAAATTCACGAACCCGTTATTTGCACTTCGAGACGGTCTTTGTTGTTGTTGTATTCCCTGTAACCGAGTAGCACACAGTTCAAAGGTCATTACATCAACACTTTAATTAAAGAATTGAATAACTAAGAATGTCAGAAAAACCCATTTTAAAATGAAGCGATGACCAAAAAATTTTCTTAACAAAGACCTTTTAAAAATAAACGAAGGTGTGAGGCTGCCCAACGTCATATTATTGATAAATTATGATATAAAATAATCCACTTTTGGTGTATTCCTAGTTTGTAAAACGGATCTAAAAATGGTGTGTTCTGCGACGTCCCCTGGAACTGAGTACCAAGAGGTGAGTGGGTTGTTGTGGTATCAATAACATCACTGTGTTCGCCTTATGGGGTTTGAAAAGAAAATTTCTTAAGTGATATAATTTATTTCACAAGTATTTCCTTGTTCTTATAAAGACTTGCATAGACTTTATAAGATTGAGGAAAAAAATTATCCAAATTCTAAGGTGGGTACGAAGAAATTATTCAAAAGAGAGTATACATTTATATAAAGTATGACGTCATTGATAAAGAAATCGACTTTTATAAAGGAAGGAAAAGTTGTTTTTCAATAAAATAGCAATTGTCTAAGCAGCACTTTACTTCACGCAGTTCCACAGAAGCCACACTATCTTGTGGGTAGCGTGTAAAAAGAAATACATTGGAACTGGTTTTATTCCCTCGTGTGATATGTGGCCTCTGGCGATTTTTTCAAATGTTTCAGCTTCAATAATATGTTTACTACTCAAACGTAGCAACGTCGGCCTTAGGTAAACTTTCGCCCTGAGCGAGAGACTCGATCGGCGCCCCATTCCCTGTCCCTGTATGGCTCCGATCTTTTTCCGACTACGACGTAGGCTATGGAGCACGTGTTATGATGCTAAAAATACGCATTTTAACACGCATATTAATTTAGACTGTTATGTTTTTCTACGGTAGTTTGTTCCAGTTCCACATAAACTTTGGGGTCGTCCATAATCTGCCCCTTTGAGATAGGAAATGCCGGCGTGTTTTTGTTAAAGGAGTATCCCCAGGCGCCCTATGGCCACGGCGCCCTGTGCTAGTGCACAGTTCGCACACACTAAAGGCCGGCGTTTCACGTAGGTCTAACAGTGTGTTGGATTGAAAATGGGAAATAATAATGTTGATTGTATTAATTTTTTCCTCCAAATAAACTGATGCCTCTTAGAAATTAAAGCGTGTCCCAAATTCTAATCACCCCTTTTGATTAAGTAATGTATTGTTAGTTTTGGTTAACTTTGGGGTAATACTTAAGTATTTTTATCCAACAGACGAGCAGTGACAGCTGCCCTTTGGGAGAGCAGAGCTATGTCAAAGTGACTCCACAGGTGACCACTGGGGCTACCACTGCACCTGTACCTGCGGCTTCCACTGCACCTGTACCTGGGGCTATCACTGCACCTGTATCTGGGGTTACCACTGCACCTGTACCTGGGGCTATCACGGCACCTGTACCTGGGGCTACCACTGCACCTGTAACTGCGGCTACCACTGCACATGTTCCTGGGGTTACCACTGCACCTGTACCTTCGGCCACCACTTCTTCAGTACCTGTGGTTACCACTGCACCTGTACCTGGGGTTACCACTGCACCTGTACCTGGGGCTATCACGGCACCTGTACCTGGGGCTACCACTGCACCTGTAACTGCGGCTACCACTGCACCTGTTCCTGGGGCTACCACTGCACCTGTACCTGCGGCTTCCACTGCACCTGTACCTGGGGCTATCACTGCACCTGTATCTGGGGTTACCACTGCACCTGTACCTGGGGCTATCACGGCACCTGTACCTGGGGCTACCAATGCACCTGTAACTGCGGCTACCACTGCACCTGTTCCTGGGGCTACCACTGCACCTGTACCTTCGGCCACCACTTCTTCAGTACCTGTGGTTACCACTGCACCTGTACCTGTGCTTACCACTGCACCTGTACCTGGGGTTACCACTGCACTTGTACCTGGGGCTACCACTGCACCTGTAACTGGGGCATCCACTGCACCTGTACCTTCGGCTACCACTTCTTCAGTACCTGGGGTTACCACTGCACCTGTACCTGGGGTTACCACTACACCTGTACCTGGGCTACCACAGCGAATGCATAGGGGTATACCACTGCTCATGTAACTGGGGCTACCACTGCACCTGTAACTGTGGATACCACTGCACCTGTACCTAGGGCTACAACTGCCCCTACTCCTGCACCTAGGAGGAGCGCTGGACGTTATCCTGCTTTTAGTTAGGTCCTATCTCCTCCCCCCCCCCATCCCCCACACTAATATAAACAAAGCAGGTGTAATTAATTCTAAAACTATGATTGATTTATTAATCTACCTACAGTGTACAATACCAGTACAGTCTACCCTTATAGAATATAGTCTACCATAATAGAATATTGTGTTTGTAGGCCTATGCACTATTAAGATGTTAAAACAAAATCATCAACATTTTTAGAATGCTCTAAAGAAAAAGAATTTTGACCTAAATAAAACACAGGAATTGTGAAATAATTTTTTTTTCCTAAAATTTCACTGTACACAAGCAGAGTCTCTGCACACAAGCAAGGTCTCTGTACACGAGAAGGGTCTCTGTAAATTACAGTGTTGTAACAGTTGTAGAAATCTAGCCCTTCTTTATACAGCATTTATACATAAAATTACATAACTATTAAAATTATGATAATAAAGCTATTCCCAATAATGTTGTTTGCAGAAATAGATTTATTGCTCTTAAAATAATTTACCCTAACTATTATCAACATTTTGTAAAAAGTGCTGGGGACGAAATATTTGAAGATTTAAATATGCCTACCGGTATTTAAATTTTAAACTATGTTAAGAAAATTACTGAAATAAAATTTCTAATGTAACAGATAGCGTCCACTTGAAAGATATAAGTACAATTAAACCAAGAACATTTACAATGTTTATTTTTTTTTAAACTGAAGATATTTTTATAATTATTCAAAATAGTTATTATTAGAAAAATTGGCTATTTAGTATGATTAATTCAGGATGCTTATTATGATTTAAACCATATTTAATAAATTTATCATTCTTTACGTTCATTACATTAGTTTTCTGAACATTTGAAAAGATAAAAAAATATATCAAAATGTATTGATACTGGTATTGCACTAAATTTTCCTCACAGTATATTTATGTTACAATATTGAAGTGTCAGTATGCATTTAAATACGTAAATTTAAAATATGCCTAAAACTAAATTTAACATATTTTTAAAAAATGACTAAAACTCATTGGAATGTAACTTTAAATTGAACTGTATATTCTTTTATATAGATTAATTTAATGAAATATAATTGTATCCCCCTCTAAAACACATACATTTTTAATTTATGGAAATGAAAGTTTAGTGTTTTAAAAATGAAGAAAAAATTTAAATTTTTAAAACTACTTTTTCATTGGCAACCAAAGTGAGTTCTCTATTAATAACTAGCGAGAACCCGGCATGCGTTGCATGGCACTCAATGAAAAAAGTGTTTGTGTTTTAATTAAGTTTTAAAGTAATTTTTAAATAGAAAATATTTATTGTTTTTTTCTGTCTAGTGCGTACACAAATAAATTAGAAGTTTTTTCAAAGCGTGAGCAGGCAACATATAGCTGTCCACATGAGAAGCGTATATTTTCAAAATTTAGTCCACAAACTTGTAGCGATTGATTCACCCACGCAGTAGCTCTGTTTTAAGTTATATTTAGATAGCTCAAATATTTATTATTGTTAAAATAAAGGCCCCCGGCCCCAAACGTAAAAATTTAAAATGGTTGTACGTATGTCACACACAAACTGAAATGTCGTTTGTATTTGATTGATTTCTAGCCACCCATGCAAGGCACTGTTTGAAATTATATTTGTATAGCTCATAAAAGAAAAAAATAATTTGGGGCTCCGGCCCGAAAAGGAATATTTCAAAATGGATAAGATAATTAATAAACCTTTGATGCGCACAACAACTTACCAAAGTTTTATTGCAATCGGGTGAATGGTATAGGAACGCATACGAAAATTATATTTAGCTCATAAAAGAGAGAAAAAAAGAATTTAGGTCCATGGTCCCAAAACGGAATATTGTAAAATGTGTGGAATAATTCAGAAACATTTGCATTTTTTTATAATTCACACAATTTTCATCACTTTGGATTAATCGTATAGAAGCACATACGGGGTATACTTATATATGTATATATATAGTTTACCGAATTAACATAACGTTTTGCAAATTATTCAAGGATTATCTGTCTGTCTGTCTCTCTGTCTGTCTCTTTGTCATTTTGTCTGTCTCCCTATCTGTCTGTCTCTCTGTCTCTGCATGTCTCTATGTCTCTCTGTCGCTCTGTCTGTCTCTCTGTCTATCTCTCTGTCTGTCTTTCTGTTTCTCTTTCGGTCTATATGTCTTTCTGTCTGTCTATCTCTCTGTCTCTATGTTTGTCTCTCAAGCTATCTCTCAGTCTGTCTCACTGTCAGTCTTTGTCTATCTGTCTATCTCTCTGTCATTATGTCTGAATCTCTGTCTGTCTCTCTGTCTGTCTATCTGTCTGTCTCTCTGCCTGTCTCTCTGTCTGTCTCTCTGTCTGTCTCTATGTCTGTCTCTCTGTCTGTCTCTCTGTCTGTCTCTCTGTCTACATCTATGTCTGTCTGTTTGTCTCTCTGACTGTCTCTCTTTCTGTCTCTCCTTCTGTCTCTCTTTCTGTCTGTCCTTCTGTCTCTCTGTTTGTCTGTCTGTCTGTTTATCTATCATCTACCTAACTACCTATTTACCATCTACCTACCTACCTACCTACCTACCTACCTACCTACCTACCTACCTTCATACCAATCTATCTAATTATCTATTAATCCAGCTACTATCTACAGACCTGTTTACCCTCAAAATCTTAAAATCGTAAAATTTCATCACAAAATCGTTCAATACATTATCTTAATAGTAAAAAAACGCTCAGTATATATAATGTATACATAACAAAATCGTATATTGTACGCCAAAATCGTAAGAGTAAACAGGTCTGTATCTATCTACCCATCTATCTACCTATCTCCCTACCTACCTACCTATATATCTATCTACCTACTTACCTACCTACCAACCATGCCTACCTATCTTTCTATCCACCTATCTATCATCTATCTGTGTATTTGTCTGCCTGTCTGTCTTTATATCTCTCTATCTAATAAAATCTCTATTTTTAAAATTAAATTTTCACTTGTGTAAAGTGATTGGGTTTTGATATCCCTGGGGATAATTATGAAAATATATTTATGTATTTTTTAAGTCATTGATTTTCTTAATTGGTTAACATATGTTCATATGTAAAATGAGAATATAGCTTCTTTTTTTTTTACAACTGAATTGTCATTGGATTGAAAAGTATTGTCATCCAAGTAAAAATGCATGAACTCAATTTCCTACCATCGATATAAATGTATCGAAGAAGGTTAATTATTGATCAAATTTATTCTGAGGCTTATCTTGTGCTGCACTGGGGAAAATGAATGTATAGTGTATAGTGGGCTACACAGAGTTTTAAAACAATAAATAAATCATCCACTGGGTTGTAGCCCCCTTACTTACGCAGAAGATTTTTTTTTGTATTTAATATGCTTATTTCTTATCTAGATCAGTGATAAGGGCATTAAAAATGCTATTTGGCTATTTAGTTTGCTACACCAATTAATTGGTTTAATTTAATTTAATTAAAAGGCATATTCTTATTAAAATTATTTTTAAATGTAGAGTTTTTACTACTTTATAAATTTCATAAAACTTTATTTTTGGAATGAATAAAAAGTACAAACTTATTAAATGTTAAAAATACAAAGCTAAATTAGTATTTAAGTTTAGCAATTTAAAAAGCAATCAATGCTATTTATTAATTTCACTTATAAGAAGAGGAATATACATCATCAGTTTTGTCACGCTCTTTTATTAAATCAGAGAACTTTTAGCTTTGGCTAAATAGGCAATTCGCACTAAGACGTCATTTGCGTGATTATTTAGAACTAATTAATTTTAATTTTATTTTGCCTTATTAACAAGGCGCTAAAGAACGCACTAACAACAACTGATGTTTAGGTTTTCCCGATAAATGTGATTACTGTGTATTTCTTTGATCATATTTTTTTTATATTTAATTTTTTCTCCTTAACTTTTAAACGCATATAAAATGCTTAAGATAGTTCCTTAGTTGTGTCTTTATATGTATTTTTAATTTATAATAAAAGCGGAAATATAATATTTTTGTAAATTTATTCGATTTCCGTAAAATAATAGAAAATAACTATGTTTGTTTTTAAGAGTCCGAATGTATCAAAATATTTTCGGCTCTTTGGCGTTATGTCCCTATAGCTCATTCTTATATATATATATATATATGTGAGAGGTCTTTTATTCTGAATGTTATTCCTGTCAACATGAATCTAATATAAGGAAAGATTAATAAATAGAGTGCTAATAAAGTGAGAATGTGTTGTTAACATATCTAAAAGCAACAATATATTTGTAATTTTCGACTGAATTTGTGGAAACAAAATGGCAAAACCTGGGGGACACGTTTTGTAAAGAACAGATCAAAATCTAACAAAAAGACAACAGGTAGTGCAGTTTTATGTGATACCCACATGTCTTCATCGACGTTTTACTCCCACCTTTTATTCCTCTCCAAGACAAACTAAGACCAATATACCTGTAATAAGTCAGTGCTCTGAGTCATCTGACGTAAATTCTTAGCAAGAAGAAAAAATGATGACAAATAAGATCATTATTAATACTAATAGTGACTCCAGCTCCATTAGTGGTGAAACACAGGACGCTGAAATGTTTGGAGACACTGCTCCAAAAGACCATATTCCTAGTAAAAATTCTATAGCCTTCAAAAACCCAAATATGCAAATGAAAAGAACAAAAGCTATTTTTAGGTCTGATGCCATTAATCAGCTTCTTTCTGTGGAACAGAAGAAGATTGATTACATGAAAAAAAAATAACAGCAGAAGAGATAGAGATGAAGAAGAAAAAAAGATGATGACTATCATTTCTTTATGAGTTTGCTACCACATTTTCGTGAAATTCCAAAGAGGTTGAAGCTTGAAACCAAAATAGAAGTACACAACATTTTGCTAATTGCTGTTAGAGCTCAAGAAGGGGAAAGCTCCAATTCATCAGATTAATCATTGGAACTTAACTTTTATTCTTCAACTTCATCACCTAACATGACCCAAATGTCTTATTACCCTAGGCGTTCAGGACATTTCATCACCTAACATGACCCAACTGTCTTATTACCCTAGGCGTTCAGGACATTTCATCACCTAACATGACCCAAATGTGAATGACTTTGTTTGTTAAATAAATTATATTAAAACTTTCTAATAAAAATAATTATTCTGTTTATTTATAATACATTAATACGGTACTTTACTTGATTAATAGAATACGAATCTTTGCTATGCACCAAAGGGTATAAAAACCTGGTACATAATAAATACTTACTTAAAAAACATAATATTTTCCTGTGTGGTTCAGGGATATGATTCACCCCAGATATTATTTCATTTAATGAAATTCAATTGTAAAGTAAAATGTTCATAATATATTTCAATTGTTTTATTGGGAGTATTACAAATACCAAAAAGTGATTGGCCTTTTTGATGGTGCATCAAATATAATTATCTTGCTTTTATTTCATTAAAAGCATTGTCTCCCTTCAAATTAGTGTGAGCAATGTGCTGAGGTGCTCACAATCAGTTGCACTTGGGGAAATAATAATCAAGAAATAACAATTTTTGTCTTCTTGATACATCGACAGATTCTTGAGACAACTGTATTCAATAAATCTATAAACTTATAAACAGAGATTTGTTCAGTACATATGTTTACAATATCCGAAAATGGGGCAATATGTTAAGTGTCAATTAATTTTTTTTTAATGCAACAATCCAGTGATTAAAAAGCTATCTTAATTCTTAAGCAACACACTATAATTTTAAATTGTTTGCATTTAAAAGTCCACACTTACAATCATGTCAAGTAAAATATTGTATGAAATGAAAAAAATATGTCAGTTAAAATATTTGATTTCAAATCTGTTTTTATTATGTAAAGAAGACTACGTAGATAAATCAAATAATGTTGAAAAAAGATTATCATATAATCGCTAAAAATAATTATAATTAGAAAGTTCAATAAAGAAATTAAAATTAGATATAACATGTATGCATTTATTATTAAGTTTGTTTATCATGTTACTGTTAGACTGCAAAATAGTAACAATTAAAATAAGGTCAAAGTTCAAATTTTAATCACTTGAATTTAGGATATAATAATAATAAAAGTTCATTATAAAAATCAAGCTTCATCCACAAAGGCTCTAAGCGCGGTACAAAAACAAAGCTGGGAGATAATAACTAGCTGGAAAAGATGGTAGACAACTTCACCCCAGAAGGTGTTTGCGAAATAGATGAGTTTTTAAATTTGTTTTGAAGGACTCCAGCGTCTGGCTGTTTCTGAGAGCGTCAGGAAGGGTGTTCCAAATGGTTGGGCCAGCAAATGCGAACGTGCGCTTTCCGTAAGTCAAGGCGAACACGCAGTATCGAGAGTTTTTCACTATCGGATGAGCGGAGTTGTCAAGTGGGTACATAAGGCGTCATGAGCACTTGGAGATAGGACGTCGCCAGGTCTTGCAAGCAACGGTAGCACAGAGTTGCAATTTTGTACTCCATGCGAGCGCGGACCGGCAGCCAATGCAGTTCTCTCAGAAGAGTTTTAGCATGGTCGAATGTGCGTTTACGAAGAACAATTGTAGCCGCATTATTCTGTGCTTTTTGAATTTTATCCAGGAGCGTAGCTGGAAGACCCACCATGAGAGCATTGCAGTAATGCATGCGTGATAGCACGAATGCAGGCATCAGCCTCTTTGATGCATTCAACGTTAAGAAAGGTCTGATATGACTAATTCTGCGCAGCTCTAGAAAAATCGCCCTGCAAATCATTGTTAATGTGATTTTCCATAGTAAGTGTTCTGTCTAAGTAGACACCCAGGTTTCGCACTGTTTGAGCAAACTCAATCTGCACGCCTGAGAGAGTAAAGGATTGTGCATTTTTTAAAGATTTTAGCTTTTGAGCGGTAGCAATGGGGATCAGCTCTGTCTTTTCATCGTTCAATTTGAGCTTGTTTATTGTCATCCAGTGCTTAACTGACTCCACTGTCTTCTGTGTCATATTAAGAAGCTGATGGAACTGAGCGGGGATCACGGATTAATTTTTTTGTTACACAATAAGGAATCATATATAATTTTTGACATAATAATTTTATAATGTATTTTATTTTGTTGTAAATATTTCAATTTCAAGTCTTCACTGACTCGTTTTTCTCTGCAAAAATTTGATTTACCCACTCACTTCTCTGATTGTCTGACAATAATAATTATAATAATGATTTCTCCATCAAAATAAACATAATATCCATTTGAGTTTTTTTTAAATTTAATTTTAAATACAATAAGCTCATAGAAAATCTGTTTATTTTAATATTTGTTAGCGCTAGCGGAAAGACGGTAGCAGTGTTTCTTTCAGAAATTTTCCCCCGAGGGGGCATTTTTGACGTTCGGGGGGGCAGTGCCAGTTTTTCAGTGGCCAGAGGCGTAGCTAAGGGGTGGCAGATGGGACATATGTCCCCGGGCGCCAGATTAGCGGGGCATCTAATGGGCATAGTGTTAATGGATGAAAATAATAGGTTTCAGAGTTTAGCGGGGGGGGGGGAAGGGGGGGGGTGTAAAAATGAATCTTGTCCCCTGTCATTAAAGACTCACGTCAGTGACGTAGCAGTGTGGGGGCGAACATTTGGTCTTCCCAGTTGTCATTTTTTCTTTAGTTAGAGCGGCGGGATTTTACGGACATCTTCAGAGTTTTTATCGAGAAAGGTAGCGTAGCAAAAAAGTTAAAGTTAACCCACCTAGGGTGGCGCTAACACTAGGCACGCCGCTGGGCAGTATATATCAGCACCAAATTTGGCTGTCATGGCAAGTAATTTTTATCGGGAAGTAGGGCAGCAGAAAATGTGTGATTGTTTAACAATCAAAAGGTGCATTTTGGAGTATACATGATTCGAATGTTTTGATAAGACATCATTTGATCGGGGGAAATAATTTTTCAAGCGTCGGGGGAGGCATTATGGCGACCAGTGCAGACACAAACTAAATGTCTTCTTCTTTTTCTGTCTATTAAGGGCCCACGATCAATTTATTGATCATTATGGCTCCTATGAATGTAGATGGGATTTGCAATGTTTCTGTGCCTGGTGTTGATGCGGATATTTCACTGGTAACAAGAGTTACCTAGTGAGGGTATCATGCACTGTATTCAATGTATCTTTAAGACAATGTGTGAAGGGGCATTTCAAACGTTCATATATTTAATGTTAGATGTCTCGTAGAAAAATGCTAAGAATACATCAACATACACCAACTATATCTGGACTACAAATCAGGTTATGATAGCATAAACAGGAAATACATGAACAATGCTGTGCTGGAACTTGGAGTCCTTAACAAACTTACCCGACTCATACATATGACGATGGATAACTACAAAAGTAGAATCAAAGTACAGAGGGAGTACTTGAGGGAGTTCCCAATCAATCTGGGCCTCAGACAAGGAAATCCGTGTATCATTTTCAACATCACTTTAGAAAAAAGCATTAGAAAAATACGTGTGAGCACCTGAGAGGTGGTACAGAACAACCATAAGGAACTTTATAAAGCCAGTCACTGGAATACCTGGCCTACACAGACGATATAGCGCTACTTGGTAGAAACAGCATTGATGATATAATTAAAACCTTCAGGGAACTTGAAAATGTGACCGTCAAAACTGGTCTTGATGTAAATAAAGCGAAGGCAATACTTATGACAATGTCAGGAAATACGCACTGATGACTTCATCAATATGAACATCTACGCCTTTGAGAGGGTAGCTACTTTCAAATATCTAGGGGTGACTATAAATAAGCAAGAGGAAATACAATCGGAGGTGCAAGAAAGAATAACAGCATGCAACCGTTCTTATTTCAATTTACAAAAGCTACTTCAAAGCAAAAATCTCGCTAAGGGAACAAAGAAGGCAGTACACCACTATCACAAGACCAGTAGTGAGACTTGGTTCCTACCAGAAAAGCAGAGAACCTGCTAAATATATGACCAGATGATAGACAATTTTGTTTTGGGAATCCGTACAAACTAAGAGCTATATCAATTGTACAAATACCCAACCATAGTCACAACAATATAAAAAAAAGGCAGACTGCCCTAGGCAGGACACATTGAAAGGATGCCGGATTCTGGAGCAACAAAAACGATCTACAGGCATAAACCTAGGGGCAGACGGCTCACCGGTCGACCAAGACTGAGATGGATTGACGATGTAGAGAAAGGCTTACAAAGGTTGGGGTTCGCACATGGAGTTGTAAAGCGATGGATCGATCCCAATGGAAGAATGGGGTGGAGCAGGCCAGGGCCCTAAATGGGATGAAGCGCCACTGATGTAAACATTTCAGATATTTGGGTGGGAAGCGCTAGAAATAACGATAATAACCAAACATCACTAACTCTTCCACCAGCACAATATTAAATAAATTCAGTCCAATTGGGAGCCCTTAGGGTATGTCTTTTATCGAGAGATACTCCTTAGCTTAGACTCGCCCCTTAAAACTTTATAGGCCCCGGAAATTTTTTGATAAATTCAAAATGCAAGAATGCCGTAGTTAAATTTAGTTTCGCATCATTAAACACTTAACTGTAGAGCAACGGGAGAGATGCTAGTTAAGATTTTAGGTGTAATTTGACCTAAGAGCCATCGTGTGAGGTCTGCATCCCACATAGCTATATGGGGCCTCGTATATTTTAGGGGCTTAAGTTTGGGCTGTAATTACATTAAATTATCAACTTTTACTGCCAAGTAGGGAAGGAAAAAACCGAAAAGTAGCACGGGTGCCATAAAAAGTCAAGCGACGTCTCTGCTTGACTAAGTGTTGTATGCAAACATTTTTTTTTAAATTTAAAAGTAATGTATTTTTAAAGTTATTATTTTAAAATATTTTTGGGATCAACTACATACAAATAATGAATTTACTACAAAATATTTTTTAAAATTAAGAAAAATGAATTCCTTCCAAAAAAGGTATCCATCACAAAAAAAGAAATGCTAAAATAGTTTTACATTTTGAACGAAAAAGAAAAACCAAAAACATACATTTATTTCAAAATATTTCCAAGTTTCACCAAAGTCAAAAAGAAAAAAAGCTTTTCTGTACAAAGGGCTAAAGACTATATCTTTATGGGTTTTCAAAATTGGTATTTATTTATAAATCATATGTAACCGACATAATTGTTCAGAAGTCAAGAATTGTTTACAAAAGACTCATATATTTATTAATGTGTGATTTTTTTCCGTATAAAATTAATGTTTCAATTCTCAATCTCAATATTCAGTTGATTGAAATGTTAATTAAGAAATTTAGAATACTATAATTTGCTTCAGATCATTACAACTTGCCTCTTCGATGTTATACTTGAAAACAAATTTTTTTACTAATTCCATATATTTTTTTTAACTACTACCAAAAATGGCATTTACAAGATAATCGAAATACTCGAATTTTTTTTATTCGTTGTTTAAATATATATTATATTCTTTCTACTGGATTATCATCTTAAAATAATTTTTTTTAATAGTTCAAACAGCTGGGGAAGATTGTTTATTATTATTATATTAACAGAGAAAAGTCATTGGGGATTTAATAAATAAAGAATATTTTTTTAAATCATTTTACTCTGTTCCCGAAACTGTGTTAAAAAATTAGAAACACTCGATTTAATAATTATGATGAAATGTCCACTATTTGTATGTAACCGCTAAATTCCTATTTTTTTGTTTTAAAATTATTATTATTTTTAAATTTTCATTTTATCTATGTCAGCATACATCTATGGATTAAAATGTTTGCTAAAAATGATTTTTTAAAGCATGATGCTATTATACAATATCATTTGAAAACAGATTGCACATGTTAATTTCTTAGCAAGAACTACCGGTATATTTAATTTACAGACATTTATATCGATGAAAAGGTAGTTTAATACAGGGTTATTAAAAAGTCTTTCAACTTTTGCAGCTGCAAAATGTAATTAAATAAAAGATACCGATATCTGCGATACAGAAAAAGTAAGATTTAGCTTATGATCAGGAGCGGCCAATTTTCAAAACAATACCATATTTATAATCGATATCTGCGAGCCTGTAACAAGATTAACCTGAACGCTATGGATCATCAATATATATCGAACAAAGCGATATTTTATTTGTTCCAATAATTGTAATCGATTAAAGGCACACATTTCAATAACTTTTAAAAATTTTATAAAAATTAAATTTAGAGTAGTTTTTTTTTTAATTATTTTTTCTTACACATTTTCCCTCGGGGGGCACTTGACTTGCTCCTGGGGTATTGCCCCCCCGGAGGTATGCCTGAAAGAAACACTGGACGGTAGGGTCAAGGCCGTTGCTATGATTAAACAATAAAGTTTCGGATGCAATGGATTCTGAATTTCTACAATGTCCGACGTACAGTTCTACCGAACGACTGGTCTCGTCGTCAGTCTTAGAATCCGGTGAACCCCGGACCTAGTGTGTTCTCATCCTTATTAGATTGCCGAAAAAATGACCAGTTACATCATGTCGGCCTCGTCTTGTCTATAAAAAAATCTCATCTGATGATTGTACACAAACTCATGTCATGGCTGTCTTAATTTTCATCTGATAAACCTTTAGGCTTATTAATTTTTTAATTTTACGTCACGTGAGTTTGAAAGGTCAAAAAAGGATTGACAATGTCACGTGTGGTTTTAAAAGGTCAAGTGTGTCTGCGATGTCCTTTTGTGTTTGAAATGTCGCGCGAGTTCTTAAGGTCACATATGTTCGTAAAGAAGCACGTGTTTCTAAGGTCTCGTGTGTTCATCAGATCACGTGTGTCCCTGGGATCAGGTGCGTTTGTAGGTCACACAAACCAAAAAAAAAGTCACCTTCAGACCTGTCTCCAGGCCACTCTGATCTCTCCAGGCCACTCAGATCTCTTCAGGCCACTCTGATCTCTCCAGGCCACTCTGATCTCTCAAGGCCAATCTGATCTCTCCAGGCCACACTAATCTCTCCAGGCCACTCTGAACTCTCCAGGCCACACTTATCTCTCCTGGCCACTCTGATCTCTCCAAGCCACACTGATCTCTCCAGGCCACACTAATCTCTCCAAGCCACTCTGATCTCTCAAGGCCACACTGATCTCTCCTTGCCACTCTGATCTCTCCAGGCCACAGTGATCTCTCCTGGCCCCTCTAATCTCTACAGGCCACTCTGATCTCTCAATGCCACTCTTGTCTCTCCAGGCCACTTTGATCTGTCCGAGCCACTCAGATCTCTCCGGGCCACTCCGATCTGGGTCTGATTGTTGAGCCTGTCATTGACGGACGTAGGCCTTCCCCGCCTGACGGTTTGTGTTACTGGCCCCCGTGGTTGGTGCCTGAAAGATGGCAGAGTTTGCTATGTCTCACAAAATGGGTCATCGCGGTCGCCAGTTTTAATTTACCTTTAACAAGATTTCAACATGCGAGCCATCGCCTGACAAAAATGTAAAAATATTGATTTTAAAAAACCTCACTTGTGTGAGTTTAAAGGTCAGTCTTTCTCAGCGTTGGTTTGGAGCCGGTTCGGTCAGGTTCGTGCGAACCGTTAGTTCAAAATAATAAATATGCCTAAAATCAAGTATTAATTTTTTAAAAATCAAAATTTTTTTTTTTTTAAAAAACGTCCGTTTCTACAAATTTTTATATAAATTGCATAAATATTACTTTACAGTTTAGCCTTTCGGGAAAAATATAGCGAAATTCAGCTCTAAGCAAAAAAGTGAAACTCAGAACAAGTCACAGGCTAGATGTCGCGCTAGTAGGAATTTTGTTGATTTACAGACTTTCTCATCTTTAAAATCTTTCTTTATAACTGACCGGAAACCATTCCGCTTCTTCCGACGTGTGCTTTTTCTGTTCTTTACTTCCCGTTATTAAAATACAAGTAACAAATTACTATTTTAAAAAGTGTCAATTTTATTTTTATTAGTATAATAATGAAACAATAATTTCAGGAAATGAAGCGTAGCAACCAACTTTTTCTTAGCGATTTTAATTTTAAAATCAAGCAAGCAAAAACATCTACCAATGATACTAATACTAATGACTCCACGCAATCTGAAACTACAACAGGAAAGTGTGAAGAAACTACAAGTAAGCTTGTAAATTTAGTTCGATTTGTGCTAACAAAGAGATTGGTTGTCATCTTGCATCACAGTGCGTACAAACAAATTCAAGGCTGCTGGTGAAGAAAAACATGTTCAACAATCTTCTCTACGGAAAAAAACTGCACCAGCATGACAAATCAATCGCTCATAATAAATCGGTTGAAACTTTGAAAACAGCATAAGCCCACAGAATTGAGACTATTGTTGACAAACTTAATTCAAACCAAATAGACGCAACTGCTCGTGTGTTTAATTGTGTATGCAGTTTAGCTAAACGTAATCGTCCCCATGTCTGATATAGTTGACGAAATTGATCTGCAAGTGAAAAATGGTGTTGACTGTGGAATTTGTCTCCATTCTTGATACAGTGCTCTAAAAATAGTCCATCATATTTCTGAACAAATGCGTAAAACTATTTTTAGTAAAATTATCTCAAATCAGTCAAAAAATTCCATAATATTGGATGAGGCTTCAATAGTTTCAAAACTATCAACTTTAATCGTATATTTGCGGTGTGAAATATTGACAGCAGAGGAACCGGTAAATGTATTCGTTGATTTAGTTGAATTAGAATCCACAAAGGCTGAAAGCATTGTCAATGCGTTACTTTCAGGTTTGAGGAAATGGAGTTTTGATGACATATCTTAAGGAACATTTGATTGGCTATTGTAGTGATGGGGCCAGCACTATGCCGGGACGTAAAGCTGGAGTTGCTGCTCGACTTTCAGATATATATCCAAACATCACCATTTGGCACTGCTTATGCCACAGAGTGCAGTTAGCATTGGATGATGCAATCAAAAACTTTTCTAAAGTTAATCATTTAAAAAATTTTCTTGAAAAACTGTATTGCCTATATAGCCAATCCAAAACAAATCTACTGGAGCTTAACGATAATGCAAAAGATCTTGGTTTAGAAATTCAAAGGATCGGTCGTGTTCTTGGACCTCGTTGGGTTGCGTGCAGCCTACGTGCAGCGAAAGCAGTGTGGAATGCACATCCGGCTTTATACAAACATTTTTCAAGTGTTGCGGACATGAAAGGTTTGCAGAAAAAAAATGGAAAAGTTGAGCTTTTTAATTGGCCTGGCTATCATGATCGACATTTTGCAGGAATTAACATATTTAAGCGAGGGTTTACAAAGTCGCAGTATTTCCATTGGAGCTGCGGATTGTTTGATAACCAGAACAATAGCAGCGCTTAGTATGATGTACGAAAAAGGCGGATATTTTGAAAACAATATGCAAGAAACTATTGAGTCGGAACTGTTTACAAATATTCCATTCGAAATATTACTAGTGCTAGACAACAATCTTTACCACGTGCGCAGCTTTATCAGAGCGTGATAGACAACATGCAAACCAGGCAAAAGTCTACAGCACTTACAAACCAGATGGCTGCAGCAGTTAAAGATGCAAATGCAGCACAATATACGCATCTAATATCTTTATTTGATCTGCTCGAATCTAAAAAATGACCAAACAATATTACGGCGCCTTGGCTAGTTGGTGAAAGACAGCTGAACGATTTAAGCAAACAACTAAAATATTACATTCCAACTAACGATTTTCGACATTTTATTGACAACAGGAATAGTGAACCTCCAGAATCAATTAAGAGGGCAAAAAAAAATAATCAAGACTATTGCTGTTAGTAGTGCAGAGGCTGAACGTGGCTTTAGTATAATGAACGATATTGCGACGAATGAGAGAAACAAATTGTTGGTGACAAATTTATCGTGCCAGATGAGCATAAAAATTTTGGGCAAGCCTGTAATTGCTATTGATGCGGTACCTTATGTAAAAACCTGGTTGAGAGGGCATAGGGACGCAAATGATACCAGAGTTAAAAATAGCGTACCTAATACTCATTAAACGAAGAGGAATTGTGGAAATTAGCGTAGTCGATTTATTTACACTCAAATTAATTCTGTTATAACTACTGCTGCGTAGTAATAAATAATAATAAGTAATAATAAAAAATTATTTTATATTTGCTTATTTGTTGCTTATTTCTTTGCTTATTTTTTTGTTTATTTGTTTATGTACTAAAAAGACTATTCTAAAGACTTCTTACGAAACAAAAAAGAAATAGAAAAACTTGCTCTATTTGACTTCAAATACTTAAAAATGCCTTGGCGGATGGACCCGAAACTCCGCTGAAGGAGCTTCGTGGGCCCATGCGCCAGATCCCCTAATCGTAATTTGACTGACTGTGGCGGTGACCGATATGGCATAAGGGGACATACTTACTGCGAACCCTTTGTTAAGAATTTGGCAATACACCGCTAGTCTTTCTTTAAAAAAAAAAATAATTCCTTGTATTTGGGTACTAAAATTTGATCTTTTAATTCCCTCTTATATTAAAAGATAATATATATGATTTAAGAATACAACCGCTAAGTTCCCTATCTATTTTTCAAGCCTTGAAGACATTTTCCGCCTTCGTTTCTACAGTCATCAGTTATGCTAGATGCAATTTTACTATTTAAAGATAAAACTCCATTTCAAGGAGAAGTGCTTTTTTTTAAAATATATATATTTTAAAATAAATCTTACTGAAGATAATCATTGCCGGTATGCTGCTTGGTTTGTAAATAGAATCCGAGACAGATAAATAATTGTGTGGAGTTTTATTGCATTACATCGCCTGCGCCCCCCCCCCCCCACACACACACACACTCCACACCGCACTTCTCCTTTGAAACTATTATTTTACATTCAAAGGACTGAGAGTGATCTGAACCCATTGAAAAGATTGCCGTAAAATGCCATGAAGCTTATCGCAGACCCATTGTTGTAGACTTTCTCTCTACTCGCATTTTCATCCTGTGCAATTTATTATTGTTGACATCGTCTGCTTCGTGGTGGAGTCAACGTCAGGGTAGGGAGCTCAGATCTACTTTTTTTTAAAATAGTTTTATACCTAGGAAAAGAGATAAGTCATTTTACCATGGATTTTAAAGGCATTCTTGGCGAGTTTTTAAATTCAATTCACGAATTGTATCCTTAAAGACCAGTTCATAGTTTGGTTTTCTACAACCGTTATTTCTCTGTTAATTCTTTTTTGATATAGTTAACTGTTGATGTTTTATTATGTGCTATTGTGTTTAGGACAGAAATAATAACTTATGAGCATTCACTTATATTTAAATTTAGAGTTTTTGGGAATGAAATGGAACCTATTTTTTTTATCCAGGAACTGAAAAATACCAAACCAACATTTAAAAAATAACAAACCAACATTTAAAAAATACCAAATCAACATTTAAAAAATACCAAACCAACATTTAAAAAATACCAAACCTACATTTAAAAAATACCAAACCAACATTTAAAAAATACCAAACCAACATTTAAAAAATACCAAACCTACATTTAAAAAATACCAAACTAACACTTAAAAATTACCAAACAAACATTAAAAAAGAACAAACCAACATTAAAAAATAACAAACCAACATTAAAAATTACAAACAACATTTAAAAAATAACAAACCAACATTTAAAAATACCAAACCAACATTAAAAAATATCAACCAAACATTAAAAAATACCAAACCAACATTAAAAAATAACAAACAAACATTAAAAATTAAAAACAACATTACAAAATAACAAACCAACATAAAAAAATATAAAACCATCATTAAAAAAATAACAAATCCACATTAAAAGTTAATCCAGGAAACTGAAAAATACCAAACCAACATTTGAAAAATTCCAAACCAACATTTAAAAAAACAAACCAACATTTAAAAAAACAAACCAACATTAAAACAAACATTAACAAATACCAACCAACATTAAAAAATACCAAACCAACATTTAAAAAATTCCAAACCAACATTTAAAAAATTCCAAACCAACATTTAAAAAAACAAACCAACATTAAAACAAACATTAAAAAATTCCAAGCAAACATTAAAAAATCAAAACCAACATAAAAAATATTTACCTAAAATCATGTAGTCTTGTTGTTTTCATTGAAAGTTATTAGTTTTTATTGGTACTTCAAAACTATTCAAAGAGTTACGTATGATATGTATATGGTTGGATTTTTTAAATGGTCAACACTTGGCTTGCAGTAAAATACGTAACAGTATTATGTTGGCTATAGAGAAATTTGCTCGGGTAATCGAAAACAAAGGGTTAAAAATGCATTAAAGATATAACAGAATACATAACATGTCTGGAAAACAAACTGTCAAATAGCAAAAAGTTAAGTTAATCTACAGTAACGCAAGAACAACATCAAGTCAAAAAGACTTTGTCTAAATAATTAAACTTTTAAAATACTATAACACTAAAAAAAAAGGAAACTAACGCCAAGGAATTAATTATTGTTGTGTGAAGGTGACGATTCAGTCATTTCCCTCAATCTCTTGTGTAGAACTAATGAATACCTAATGTAGACCTAATGTGTACCTAATGTATACCTAATGAATACCTAGTGTGTACCTAATGTATACCTAATGTAGACCTAATGTGTACCTAATGTGTACCTAATGTATACCTAATGTGTACCTAATGTGTACCTAATGTATACCTAATGTGTACCTAATGTATAACTAATGTATACCTAATGTATACCTAATGTGTACCTAATGTGTACCTAATATATACCTAATGTATACCTAATGTAGAGCTAATCTATACCTAATGTATACTAATACCACGAACAAATCCTACATTTAACTGAAATGATGTCATTTTTTTTTAAATTTTAAATGTTTAAAACAAATGTTGTCCCCAATCTTCTGTTGGTCAAAGATGTATTCTATTTTTGGCCCATCATTGGAGATGTAGCCCCCTCAACTCCATTTTCTCTACTCCATGTTTAAACCACAACAATGGTTATTATTGGCTTAAAATGATTTAGCTTATTTAATTGAGAGGGACGGGGGGGGGGGGGATAGAGAAAGATATATAAATATATAGAGAGAGGGGGGGGAGTGGGGCAAAACCAAACCTTTGTAGGCTTGTTAAATTGTTTATAACTGGAGGTGCCACAATAAATAGAAATTTAAATAAAACATGCAAATTCAGAGGGTCGGGGAGCAAATGTCCTCCTGCCCATTTGCCCCCCTTGCCCTACCCAAATGGTGTACCTGATGCCCATTGTTACGATAGAGCAACACCTGGCTAATCCATGGGAAGATTATTGCAGCTAGAAACTACACTATAATTGCCAGCTTTACTGACGATAATCGTATTTATACTTTCACAAAGTGTAAAAAAAAATTTTAAACGTTGATTAAAAAGCTAAAGCTGTAATAAACGGTTGTCCCTACAATTTTGTGTCATTAAAATAGATTTACTTATATTACAATTCATTTTTTATGGGGGGGTAGAAAATGTTGACATAATTAAATAGGTTGGGGTCATTGAAATAGATTTACTTATATTACAATTCATTTTTTATGGGGGGGGGGGGGGTAGAAAATGTTGACATAATTAAATAGGTTGGGGTCATTGAAATAGATTTACTTATATTACAATTCATTTTTTATGGGGGGGGGGGTAGAAAATGTTGACATAATTAAATAGGTTGGGGTCATTGAAATAGATTTACTTATATTATAATTCATTTTTTATGGGGGGGGGGGGTAGAAAATGTTGACATAATTAAATAGGTTGGGATCATTGAAATAGATTTACTTATATTACAATTCATTTTTTATGGGGGGGGGGGGGTAGAAAATGTTGACATAATTAAATAGGTTGGGGTCATTGAAATAGATCAGCACAAAGTAAAATGTGTTTATAAATTTATTTATATCAGAGCTCCTTGCAATATTTGTTGGTTCTACAGATAGTGGGAGTGAAGACCCAGAAAATCAGGATTATTTGCAAATGTTATTATTTTTTTTTTTATTATGACTGATGCTTGAAAAATATTTTGAAACTAAAAAGGGGCGTGCGACGTTTTAAAAGGGTTAAGAACATCTGGACTGAACGATTGCTTTTCAATACTTCTTACTTCCGCATTGGTTCCCAATATGGTTTTTTATTTAAAACTACAAAAGCATACGACATTTTAGAGAGCTGGCCTCGATTAGAGCCAGGTTGGAATCAAAACCAGAACAAGTACTGCAGGGGGTAGCCCCGGCCCCTAATGGTCAAGATCCATCAATCCATGAAGAAACGTATGGGGCAAATGCATATGAATATAATGAATAAAAAGCATTTTAGAGACAATTTAACATTTCGAAGCTAACATGATACAACATTCTATAAGGAACTCTATTAACAAACTTTATTTGCATTCAGTGCTAAAAACTTAATGTAAATTTTGAAAAAGTAGAATTCCTTAGTCATAACGGTATGGCTTCAACACATTTGCTCATTTACAAGCCTTAAATTTTTCCTTTACACATATTACCTTATTGATGTATCAATGACGGTCCTAGGCCTCTCCAAACCAAACTCTTTCCCCCTAAGACGTATTTAACTATTCATGTACACACGTTTCTTTGACACCTAGCCCCATTTAACACACTTAATGTCTTGTACTCATTTATAGTTTCTTATTCAATTCACCTTGCATCCAGTATACGCCCTATACCTGTTATGTAAATCGTCTGAACATTATTCTTTAAAAACTTTCTTCTTCAGCTTCTGTCTTGTAAATGTGCACCTGTTGAATGAGGGCATAATGATGTACAGGTGTTTTGTGTTGGAAGAGATAACGGTTGTTTGACGAATGGCTTTTTAAAATGGATAAGTACGGTAAGCATTGCTTTAGTGTCATCTCAAGCTTGTTATACGAATCAAAGTTTGAGGTTATTTAAGTTATATAACAAATTATACCAGAATTTAAGTCACAAAGAGTTAATTGGATATTGTAAAAGAAGTTTCCGGAGCTGCATTTTTAAGATTAAAAATCCGTTTCTTGAGGTGGTGGGAGTAAAGAATTATCTCTTTCAGAATACTCCAGGAGGAAGCTTTGGGCTGGTACTCTTTTAAAAAAACGAGAATCTAAATCATTGCGTTGGTTTGCCTTTGCGTTGTGGAAGGCGATGATGTCCTCATGCTTAATTGCCTCTATTAGCTAATCAGCTAATAAGTATCACATGCCAGCTACAGTCGTCTCAAACAGGATGACACACTCTCCAAGCCTCCATTGAGAATCTCTTGATTAGTTTTGATGATTGAGTGTCCTTGAGGTTATGTAAGCAATTGAGATGTATTTAGTTTGAGACTTTAAAACTTTAATCAATATGCAACTTCCATTACAGAACAAGTAGACGGGGAAAACAACGTTTGTTTGGAAATGATGTGAGCTTGTATCATCAAACAACAACGAAATTCGACTTTAAACATGCCACCAAATCTTTTTCGCAAGATTTTTTTTTCTTTCTTTAATGTTCCGTCATGTCTTAAATAAATTTATAAGATCTTAATTGAATATCATCAATAATACTGTACAGCGTGTAAGACTGCAAACTTGGTGGTGGGGGAGCAAGGTGGCAGACAGGGGAGAAATGTTATTCAAAGTGTATGCCCACCTTTCCCCCCTACCCCACTGCCCCAATACAATGCATAGTGCAGCACATCCTGTCGATGAAATCAGAAACCAACAACACATCTTACAGGATGTTTCGACTAAGTCTTCTAAGAGGATCAGATGGAGCGGTCTGAACGAGAGAGCAGAGAAATTGTTCTTTGTGGAGAAAGGGGAACCAGTCAGAATAATAAATGAGAAGTTTAAATATGTTGCATGAAAGAACCTTTTTTCAGAATGCGAATGAAATATTTTGTTCTGCTGTTGACTACAAACGCATCTAAACCAGCGGTTCTCAGCCTGTGGGTCGCGACCGCTTCGGGGAGGGGGGTGCAGTTGGATCACCCGTTCCCAAGGGTCGCCTAAGACCATGGGAAAAGACATATCCTCTACACTTATGAAGCAGGAACAAGAATAATTTTTTGGCTGGGGGTCGCCACAACATGAGGAACTGTACTAAAGGGTCGCGGCATTAGAAATGTTGAGAACCACTGATCTAAACACTACAGTTGTCTGAAATCTGATAATGTTTCACTTAAAGAGCACACCAACGTTCCTTACATCACCAAACGCTGAAAAACTGATTTTAACCATAAGAAACCTGTTTAAGAACCAGTGGTGTATAAATTTGGTGCAGTAAGGGTGGAAGGTTAGGGTGAGTCCAACCCGTGCGTTATTTATTTTATTTATTGTCAACAGTGAAATTTTAATCCAACTCTAGATTATTTGGTTTCATTTAAAGAAGGTGGCAAAATTCTTAGCCACCCTGGGCTTCACTACCCCTTAGCTACGTCCCTGTTGCGAACCCCTCGTCTGTGCCACCATGCCGGATAAAGTCAAAAGTGTACATAATTTCCTTTCATTAATGTCAATGAAACTTTTGATGTTAAATGGACTTCTAATCCGCAATCTACTGATATGATTAATGAATTATTTTTTTTTTAAATCTTTGGAACATTTAGCAGGGTAAAGCGTGAATTTCCTTCTCTCTTGTATTTTGTTACTGACAGAACCGATCAACTGGTGCACTTGCCAGACTTTGACACTCACACAAAATATTTTTGATAGTTCTTTCAACTTTGTATAAGTGTGAATATTCAATATGAAATATGCCCACGCACCTTTTTTTTTTTTTTTTTTTTTTTTTTTTTTTTTTTTTTTTTTTTTGTTTCTGAGTGTCCGCTAGTCTGAATAAATTGTGTTAAGTTAAAGTGAGAGCAGTAATCGAAAAAAAAAATGGTTCTAATGATTCAAAGATAATACGATTTTTGCAGGTGATCAGGGAGGTTCTGAGCAACAAACAAAAAATGCCCCCCCCCCCCAAACCCCTTTCGCAGGGTTGAATCATGAAATGTTGCCTACCAATCTATAGAAGAAAAAAAAATTCCGACTTTGGGGGTTGACCAATAAAAGGTTGATTTTGGCGCCCTTTGGTTTTATGAAGTACATGGCAGTTGACTGTTGCTTGTTGTTTTTTTATTAATGGCTTTTGAAGTCCTGGCTGAGAGAACTTAGGCACTCCCTTTGCACGGCCCGAACGTCGATATAAGAAACTATTTGCTACTGTGAACAAGAAAAAAACTATATGAACGAGTTTCGCTAAAAAGTTAATATATTCTTATTTTGTTGTTGTTGTAACTGTTACGCGGATGATTTGTGTCAAGTCACTGGTGCGTGGGATGTCGGCGATGGCGGTGTTTTAATGACTAATGGGCCTTTTGAGATGAATAACTCGAAATGGGAATAAAGCATTATTACTGTAAATTAGAGGAAATTATGGTGATTATAACGAAACAAGAGTTATTGGTTTTATAATTATAGGAGCATTGGTGATTTCGGGTCATTATCGATTAATCAGGATATAGGAGCATTGATGATTTCAGGTCATTATCGATTAATCACAATTTAGGAGCATTGGTGATTTCGGGTCATTATCGATTAATCACAATTTAGGAGCAATGATGATTTCAGGTCATTATCGATTAATCACGATTGAACATTTTCAAACTTAAACCCTTAGATCTATTTTTTTGTTTTGTTTTTGCCCTGACTGTAATTAAAGAACAAAAATGGCTTAACTTTAATCCGATGTTGGCCAGGCCTCGCGCAAAAAACGAAAATAATTTTTTTTAAATTTAAATTGTTGTTAATAAACTTGAATAGCAGAAAAATACATTGTGATGTCTCTTCTAACCCACAAAAAATATATTTGTACTGCAACAATCCCCCTCCTCACAGAAATATACCTTGTCATGCCATTTTACTCCCCGGCTATAATAAAAAAAAATTCTTTTACCTTCAATCCACTGTCGGCCGGGCTGCAGACTCAACGCTTTTTTTAGTGTTTATGTTCATAAACTCGCAGTGTACCTCCTTTACAGAAAAATACTTTGAAATTTTACTTCCCCCTCTACCTCTACCCCCATCCCCTTCCCTCCCCTCCCCTAACTTCCAATGTTACTTAAACCAGACATATTTTGAGACCGATTGTGAGAACACGCAATATGTCTAACGCGACCCAGTCACCTTTTCACTCAGAGACATGTCATCCGCCCCATGTAATCTCCTACATGAAATTACCGCCACCAACAAGCTCAAGAAATACATGTAATTAATGCGTTATCTGGTAAGAACGAGCAGATTGCCTTAATTAGCTCATCTCCTGCGTTTTCGTCAGAAGGGAGGAGCTTAACTCATCTCCTGTGTTGTCCTCAGAAATGATCTTAGCTTATCTCCTGTGGTTTCATCAGAAGTTATAAGCTTTGCTTGCCACCTGTGTGGTCATCAGAAGTGTGATGCGTCAGATATAAATTGTAGGATGTTAGCAGATGGCTGAGAATATTCTAAATGACAACTTTCATAAGTGTCGTTAATGTATAAATGGTTCCGTTATGTATGTCTTGTGTATTTCGTATTTATTTTGGAGTTTTTTATATGGAAGTATGTTGAAAAAAGTGGTAGGTTGTTTCTGTGATCAACAGAATGTTGAACGAGGTTCTTTTGATTAATATTGAGGCGTCCGAGTCTGCGAGGCGATGGGCATTCTGACTGGTCTGGTGTCAACATTTGCAAGCGAAACAAGTATTATATGACTATTGGGACACGAAGCTCGAACTAATATAAAATAAGATAACGATAACAGTACCTGTCATTTGGCATTCTGTCTAAGTGTCCCGCCCAAAGTAGACTACCATATTTAAAATCTATTTCTGATGCCAGCGTGTGATCTTGATATAGACTGTACAATTCATTGTTTGTTCGTATTCTCCATCCATATTCATCCTTTGTTGGTCCATTTACTTTGCCAAAGAACTTTTTTCTCCCATTTGTTTAATAGATCGTCTGCCGTCTTTTGTTATGGTCTAAGACTCACTTGCGAATGTCACAAATGGTCTGATTACAGTTTTATTTATAGTTTTCTTCTTTTTTTTTGCGTTGCTTGTAATGTTTTTAATCTTAAGTATTTTCTGACTGCTGAAGTATTCCTTGTTTCCGGCTGATATTCTTTCTTTTATTTTCATGTCATTAATCCATTTCTTTCATTTATGAAGTATCCTAGGTGCATGTATTTAAATTGATTTACTTTTTCAAAAAGTGTGTTTTCTAATTTTAATGGTTTCATCTGTCCATTCTTCTCTTATCATGGTCATGTATTTTTCTATTTCATTTTAATATTTATTTATTTTTAGCTATGTTATTGTTGTTAACTTGCAGCCCTGCTTGTAGAGATGCGTCCTCTAATTCAGTAAAGGCTTTTGGTATGTCCTACTGCTTTTCCATTACAGTGCTATGACATCAGCATATGCAAGATACTGAATGGGTTGTTGTAGGGAGTGCCCATTGGTTGACGGCCTTGCGTTTTCCCTCAGAAATTGTCTTGCTCTTGTTCCTCGGGTGTCAATTTGTATGTTTCTCGTAACTCTCTCAAATGTTCGGTTAAATAGCATACAAGACAGTGAGTCTCCTTGTCTCAGGCCTCGACTAATCTGAAATTCCCTTGAATATAGATAGCGAACATTGATTTTGAATTTTTAGTTGTTTAATGTTGTTTTTATCAGTCTGGTCAGTTTGTTGAGTATGCTGCAGAGTATCTTATATTTTATTTTTAAGCAGTCATGGTCAATTTTATAATCCTCTTAGAGTAATTAATTTCATAACATTTCTCTAATAGTCATTATCATGGTGAAACTCTGATAAGTCGTATATCCGTTTTGTCTGAATCAACACTGGTAGTAACCTAGTGTTTGCTCAGTGTACGATCGCAGTCGTTTTAGGAATGTTTTTGTCAGTATTTTGTAGGTAACATTTAACAGGGAGATTCCCCTGTAGTTTGTGCATTGAAAATGTGGAACCTTTTGTGGATTATGGGAGTTCGTTATTTATTGTTGCGTTTGAATCTCAGGTTTAATGCGCGCCGTGTGTGTTAGAGAGTTTTTATTAGATACAACGCTCTTCCCGCGCTTGACAGAATGGCGTATTTTTATGTTAATTGTGACGTATTGTCTAGTTTGTATTGTGACGTAAGTTTTAATCGTGCGGCAGTTATAGTATAGAACGTTGTGGCAGAAAGATGTGTGTCTAGTAGGTCTGAAGGCGAGCTGTACTATATCATAATATATTTATGTGTCTGTTAAAGTTACAGCCTGTATTCCTAATTGGCTATTAAAGCTATAGTTATTATGAAAAAGGACTTGATTTTGTTCCGTAATATTAGGAATAGTAAGACCTATTACAACCTGTTGTGGGAACTTGATGAATAACTCAATCCGGAAGAACATAGGAGTTTGACACCTTTCTTGTGCATTGGGTTTATTAATGTTGTTTCCCATTATGTTTGCATTTTCTCTTTTTGCAATATTTTAATTATACGATTAAGTGTCTTGAGTGTGTAGTTTTATTCCTCCATATTAATAAGCTCTGCTGTGTTGAGATATTTATGTAGTTTCCTCCAAAGTTGGAGAGTTTATTAAAGGGTCTGGTCCCCAGCAGTACCACAGAAACAAAATAGAAGTAGGAGCTCTGATACGGCCCTAAAAAGAAGACCTTTAAAAATAAATTATTAAAAAAGGTTGGTTTTTTTATTGTAAGATCATATTTTTATTATTTTATCTCCACAGTGACCAATATTTCTAAGGAGAGGTAACCATGTCCAGCCAAATAAAACGACCCCGGTCAGTTATTGCCCAAGTTGTATTCTGCATCTTTCTCACGCTTGGCCCGACGTTAACGCGTTCGGAAAATAGCGTGTACGAGATGAAGATCTACGGCAACTGGCAAGTCCGACAGGTATGGATAGATTGACTAAGACTGATAGATATAGACTAACTTGTTCGGTATAGATAGATAGAATAACACTCATAGATTTAGACCAAATTGGACGGTATAGATAGATAGAATAATACTCATAGATTTAGACTAACACGGGCGATAAAGAAAGATAGAATAAGAATATGTAGCATAAAACTTGATCTATTTTAACTAGTAGATGGGTCATAACAGGTGGAGCCATGGTTCATAAAAGGTGAAACCATGTTTCATAACAATTGGAGCCATGGGTCATAACAGGTGGAACCATGGGTAATGACAGGTGGAAACATAGGTCATAACCGGTGGAGCAGTGGGTCATAACAGGTGTAGCCATTGGTCATAACATGTGGAGCCATGGGCCATAACCGGTAGGGCCGCTTAGGAAGAGTAACACAGAACGATTGAGATGAATAACTACATGTAGATTCAGAATGATAATCATAAATTCGAAAAATTTTCACAAGATTCATAAATTAACTATTTTTTTAAAACTCGCGAAGCTGAATTATTCACATGTGACATATAAGACATGCTCAAAGACTGAATTATGACATGTGACATATAAGACATGCTCAATGACTGAATTATGACATTTGACATATAAGACATGCTCAATGACTGAATTATGACATGTGACCTATAAGACATGCTCAATGACTGAATTATGACATGTGACATATAAGACATGCTCAATGACTGAATTATGACATGTGACATATAAGACATGCTCAATGACTGAATTATGACATGTGACATATAAGACATGCTCAATGACTAAATAATTACTTGTGACTTATAAGAAGTGCTTAATGACTTAATTATTATGTGTGACACATAAGACATGCTCAATGACTGAATTATTACATGTGACATATTAGACATGCTCAACGACTGAATTATTATATGTGACACATTAGACATGTTTAATGACTGAATTATTACATGTGACATATAAGACATGCTCAATGACTGAATTATTACATGTGACTTATACGACATGCTCAATGACTGAATTATTACATGTGACTTATACGACATGCTCAATGACTGAATTATGACATGTGACATATAAGACATGCCCAATGACTGAATTATTACATGTGACATATAAGACCAATGACTGAATTATGACATGTGACATAAAAGACATGCCCAATGAAACAAACATTATATGGCGCTGTTTTATTTATTCTTATATATTCTCACTGAGAACAGTGCCCACATATACCACATACTTCCTCTCATACATGCAACCAAGCCAGCACGCGATTGGACAAAAGATTTTATCACATTAATAACTTGGTCTTACAAATAGATACAATATCTATATATTATGAATATATATATTCATAATATATAGATTGACTATAAACTCTCTGTTCTCTGCCACAACTTTTTCTCGAATTCCTGCCCTTCCTATCTAACCGAACTTCTCTCTGTCTATTCACCCCTTCGACAGCTTCGCTCCTCCGCAGACGGGCGTATTCTTTCTGTCCCCAAGACTCGCACAAAAACATACGGTGAGAGATCTTTCTCTTACTGTGCCCCCAAACAATGGAATTCTCTTCCACTACACATCCGCAATATATCAACTATCACAGCCTTCAAAACTGCACTCAAAACACATCTCTTTAAACTCTACTACCCCGACTGATTCCTCACATCTGACCGATAAACGCTGCTGTTGGTCGTCGTCCATGGCTTGTCATGTAAAAGTTCTGGTGTGGTTGAGGTGAATATGCATTAGATTTTGTTTTGTCTCTATATATCTGTTCTTTATTACATATATGTATTTTATGTTATTGTCACGATTATGTCTCTTTTAAAATATTTTTATGTACAGCGCGGTGAGCCTAGCCCTAGGCTGGGGTACCGCGCTATATAAGACAGCAAATAATAATAATATATATATAACTTTGACATTTGTCTTCTCTTTGCAAGATAGCACACAAAAATGACTCTATATATAAAAAATATATAGAACTGCTCAGCTCTTATCAATATTTGTAGGACTGCTCCTCTCTCATCAATACATACATAAATATGTAGGACTTCTACTCTTTTATCTTTTTATCAATATATATATATATATATATATATATATAAGACTTCTCTCTTTGCAATATATATACATATAAAACTGCTCCTCTTTTATCAATATATACACATATATAGGACTGATCCTCTCTTATCATACAGAACCAGCGGTACTGTAGGCAAGTGTTGTACTGTAAGTTCCGTGAGGCCAACTGCAAACAAGTTACAACAGCCAACACCTGGACGTGTAACAGAATCAAGGCGGAGTTTGCTGAGAGGGGATGTGTCATGAGAAGTAATATACCTACTACAATCATTTGATTTTAACATCTCCTAACTGTCGAACATCATCTGTTACAAACGTCTTATACAATTCTACCTACTTCTCTCTCTCTCTTTTTGTCTCTCTCTCTCTCTCCCTGTCTCTCTCTCCCTCTCTCTCTCCTCTCTCTCTTTCTCTCGCTCCTCTCTCGCTCCACCCTCTTTCTCCTCTCTCTCTCTCCTCTCTCTCTCTCTCTCAGTGACTCTCTCTGTCTCTCTCTGTGACTCTCTCTTTCTCTCTCTCTGTCTCTCTCTCCTCTCTCTCTCCTCTCTCTCTCTGTCTCTCTCTGTGACTCTCTGTCTCTCTATATTTCTCTCTCTGCTCTCTCTCTCTCTCTGTGACTCTCTCTGTCTCTCTATTTGTCTCTCTCTCCTCTCTCTCTCTCTCTCTCTCTCTGTCTCTCTCTCCTCTCTCTCTATCTCTCTATTACGGATTGTTATAAATGGAGAATTTAATCTCTTAATTTTAGTCTATAGCTCGTTCTAAAAACAGTCCATAATAAAGGACGATAACAATGCTTTAAAATAATAACAAATAAAACGACAATCAAGGCCAGAGCCAATTACAATTAATAACTTTTTAATTTGTGTACTTCAATTGAATAATAACAGCAAAAAAAATATGATTAAAATTATAAACTTACAGATTTTCAGGTACCGGTACTGTTTGTATAAAATACAATGAGCACAAAATTGTACGAGGAAATAGAAAAATCTACACACAACAAAGTATTAAATAATGGCACATCTCGTGGTAAAGGAAAGGAAAAATCTCTCACTCTCTCTCTCTCTATCGGTCAGCCCTTTTTATAGGCATTTCCTACTAATGTCTAGAACCGTCTAATGCATTGTTTTGCTTTCCCGTTTTATCCAGATCCTTCTATAAGGTTCTAAATAACTAAGATTTTTGTAAACAAGGGACAGTTTTTGTTAGCCACACTTCAAAGGCGGTCACGAGAGTTCACGAGGGGTCATACACGTGGAAGGCGGGCTATGCGTGTAACAAAACACATCATCCCTCATAACACTCTCTCTCTCCTTTCTCTCTCCTCTCTCTCTCTATCTCTCTGTCTCTCTCTGATTCTCTCTCTGTGTCTGTCTCTCTCTGTGACTCTCTCTGTCTCTCTATCTGTCTTTTTCTCTCTCCTCTCTCCTCTCTATATCTCTCTCTCCTCTCCTCTCTCTCTCTCCTCTCTCTCTTTCTCCTTTCTCTATCTCCATTTCTCACTCTCTCTCTCCTATCTCTCTCTCTCCATGTCTCTCTCTCTCTCTCCATGTCTCACTCTCTCTCTCTCTCTCTTTCTAAAACAATAACTGTCTTTCACTCATCCCCAAAAAATAATATTTATCTCCCCTTTTTTACTGTGCCTCACTCTTTTTGTTTCTCTCTCTTTCTCTCTCTCTCTCTCTCTCTCTCTCTCTCTCTCTCTCTCTCTCTCTCTCTCTCTCTCTCTTCTTGATTCATGAGTTTGGCAAATATCTTTAAAAGTGAAATTCATTATTTGCAATTCTAGACGGACGTCGATGATGGTGTTGTATTCCCTGTAACCGAGTAGCACACAGTTCAAAGGTCATTACAGCAACACTTTAATTATAGGACTGAATAACTAAGAATGTGAGAAAAACACATTTTAAAATGAAGCGAAGACAACAAAAAAAATCTTATCAAAAAACCTTTTTTAAAAAATGAAGGTGTGAGGCAGTCTAACGTGATAATAATTATTTATTATAATTTAAATTAATCTACTTTTGGTTTATTCCTAGTGTGTAAAACTAATCTAAAAATGGTGTGTTCTGCAATGTCCCCTGGAACTGAGTACCAAGAGGTGAGTGGGTTGTTGTGGTATCAATAACATCATTGTGTTCGCGTTTTGGGGTTTGAAAAGAAATTTCTTAAGTGATATAATTTATTTCACAAGTATTTCATTGTTCTTATAAAGACTTGCATAGACTTTATAAGACTGAAGACAAAAATACTCCAAATTCTAAGGTGGATACGAATAAATTATTCAAAAGAGAGTATACATTTAATATAAAGTATGACGTCATTGATAAAGAAATCGCCTTTTGAAAAGAAAAGTTGTTTTTCAATAAAATAGCAATTGTCTAAGCAGCACTTTACTTCACGCAGTTCCACAGAAGCCACACTATTTTGTGGAAAGCTTGTAAAAAGAAATACATTGGAACTGGTTTTATTCCCTCGTGTGATATGTGGCCTCTGGCGATTTTTTTCAAATGTTTCAGCTTCAATGATATGTTTACTACTCAAACGTAGCAACGCCGGCCTTAGGTAAATTTTCGCCCTGAGCGAGAGACTCGATCGGCGCCCCTTTCCCTGTCCATGTATGGCTCCGATCTTTTTCCGACTACGACGTAGGCTATGGAGCACGTGTTATGATGCTAAAAATACGCATTTTAACACGCATATTAATTTAGACTGTTAAGTTTTTCTACGGTAGTTTGTTCCACTTCCACCTTCGGGGTCGTCCATAGTCTGCCCCTTTGATGTAGGAAATATCGCCGTGTTTTTGTTAAAGGAGTATCCCCAGGCGCCCCTATGGCCACGGCGCCCTGTGCTAGTGCACAGGTCGCACACCCTAAAGGCTGGCGTTTCACGTAGGTCTAACAGTGTGTTGGATTGAAAATGGGAAAGAATAATGTTGATGGTGTTAATTTTTTCCTTCGAATAAACTAATGCCTCTTAGAAATTGAAGCGTGTCCCAAATTCTAATCATCACTTTTGATTAATTAATGTATTGTTAGATTTGTTTAACTTTGGGTTAATACCTAAGTATTTTTATCCAAAAGATGAGCAGTGACAGCTGCCCTTTGGGAGAGCAGTGCTATGTTAAATTGACGCCTCAGGCGACCACGCCAGTCCCACTAAACAACAGTCCAGTCTCGCTTACACCTGGGGCCTCCACATCATCACCACCTGCTTCTACGCAATCATCTGCGTCTGGTCCGTCGGTGACCACCCCTTCAACACAAAATGGCTTAGCGCCGACTGCAGAATCTGTACCTGGGGCTACCACTGCTTCATTGCCTGGGGCTATCACTGCTTCATTGCCTGGTTCTATCCCTGCCTCTGTACCTGAGGCTATCACTCAAGCTGCCTCTGTACCTGAGACTACCACTGCCCATGTACCTGGGGCTCCCACTGCACCTGTACCTGGGGCTATCACTGCACCTGTACCTGGGGCTACCACTGCTTCAGTACCTGGAGCTACAACTGCTTCATTGTCTGGGGCTACCACTGCTTCATTGCCTGGTTCTACCCATGCCTCTGTACCTGAGGCTACCACTCAAGCTGCCTCTGTAACTGAGGCTACCACTCAAGCTGCCTCTGTACCTGGGGCTACCACTGCCCCTGTAACTGGGGCTACGAAGGCCCGTACTCCTGCACCTGCGTAAACCCCTGCCCTTACTCCTGCTCCTGGGGACACCCTCTCCTTTTTTTTTTCTAAGATTCATTCATCGACCCTGTAACGGGCTTACTTATAAAGTGAGATTACCGATTGCCGAAAAATGATCAGTAACGTAAAAATGTCACATCACGTCTCGTCTTGTCTCTACACAATCTCATCTGATAATTGTATACAATCTCATGTCATGGCTGTCTTAATTTTCATCTGATAAACCTATAGATTTATTAATTTTGTTAATTTAATATCAATCAAATACATTCGTAAAAAAATGTTCCCTTACGAATTGACAACGAGCGAGTTTTATTGTTGTTTTTTTTTTAAGTTACAATAAATAAATTATCATGATAAAAAAGGACTGAGAACGGCTGACAAATTGACGAATCACCAAAATCCTATCTCAGTAATTTAAAAACGAAAATAATGTATTGTAAGTAAAAATATTTTAAGCATATATGTATATTCGCAATTCGGAAGCATTGCTTCAGTTTATTTCTTGCTTAAGTGAACGTCGTCAAAATAAAGAAATTTCGCTGAAAAGGTCACATTTTTGTTTGCTGTGAAGCCAAACTTGTTCGTATTTCACGTGATGGGCTTTACGTCACGCGAGTTTGTAAGGTTAAAAAATGATTGAAAAGTCCTTTGTTTTTTTAAGGTCACGTGTGCCTGCGATGTCCTTTTGTGTTTGAAAAGTAGCGCGTGTTCTTAAGGTCACATATGTTCGTGAAGAAGCACGTGTTTCTAAGGTCTCGTGTGTTCTTTAGATCATGCGTGTTCCTGGGATCACGTGCGTTTGTAGGTCACGCAAACCAAACCAAAAAAATACACCCACAGGGATTTTATGGGCATTCTTCGCGAGTTATTAAATTCAATTCACGAATTGCATCCTTAATGACCAGTTCATAGTTTGGTTTTCTACAACCGTTATTTCTCTGTTAAGTCTTCCTTGATATGGTTTAGTGTTGCTGTTCTATTATGTGCTATTGCGTTTAGGCCAAAATAACTAAAAATAACTAAGGCCAAATAACTTAAGTGCATTCACTTATATTTATATGTAGCGTTTTTTGGAATAAAAAGGCACCAATTTATGTTTAATCCAGAAAACTGCAAAAACAACCCAACATTAAAAAAATAACAAACCAACATTAAAAATAACAAGCCAACATTAAAAGTTCCATTGAAAGTTAATCCAGGAAACTGAAAAATACCAAACCAACATTTTAAAAAATACCAATTCAACATTTAAAAAATACCAAACCAATATTAAAAAATAACAACCCAACATTAAAAAATAACAAACAACGTTAAAAAATAACAACCCAACATTAAAAAATAACAAACAACGTTAAAAAATAACAAGCCAACATTAAAAAATACCAAATCAACGTTAAAAAATATTAAACCAACATTAAAAAATAACAAACAACATTAAAAAATAACTAACCAACTTTCAAAAATACCAAACCAACATTAAAAATAACAAACGAACATTAAAAAATGCCAAATCAACATCAAAAAATATTACACAAACATTAAAAAATACCAAATAAAAATTTTAAAAAACAAATCAACATATAAAAATACCAATCAAACATTAAAAAATCAAAACCAACATAAAAAATATTTTCCTAAAAACATTTAGTCTGGTAGTTCTTATTGAATGTTATTTTTTTATTGGTACTTCAATACTATTCAAAGGGTTACGTATGACATGTATATAGTTGGATTTTTGGCACTCCTCAGAACGGCGGTCCCATATTATTTGTACAGAAATAAAATTTAAAAAATAGTTTGTACCTCATGGAACTACATTAAAAAACGTCAGTGGCTACTATAACATTTATTTATTGTTTTCCAATTGTTTTGTCATGTATTTTCAGTGGTTTTAAATTGAAATTTTAATATAAAACATGTATTTACAAAGTCAGTCAAACGCTTAGGTTGTTTTGGTCTATTTTGCCGATTTGTAGCCAGATTTTTTTCAAGTGTCACACCAAACGCAATAATCATATGGTTAAAGTAATGTAAAAATAATAGACCATTATTAAGTCAGATTCAGGGGCATCAGCTTACACTAGGGTATAGGACCCAGTGGCGTAGCGAGGGGGTGGGCAAGGGGGGCATCATGCCCCGGGCGCTACTCACAAAGGGGCGCCTATTACTTTATTTATTAATTTGCAAGTATATTTTACATATAATATTGTATGGTTTTTTAATAGGGGGCGCTAAAAAGGTATTGTGCCCCGGGAGCGAGTTAAGCTCGCTACGCCACTGGTAGGACCGGGCTCTCTCGGGCGTTGAAGGTCCCGTCGTGATGTCCATACACTGTAAGTCCATCTAATGGGGTATATGCCAGTATGAAGGATTGGGGTGTTACGTACTGTTATCAATATGGAGAAATTAATTTCTTATTTAAGTGTATGGCTCGTTCTAAAACAGTACCGGTATATAATAAGTATTATCATGTTAATTATTATAATGAATTATAAAACCAAAAGAAATATAATTTAAAAACTATTGACTTACGGTATACTGTAAGTCAATAATTTTTAATTACATTTAGCTCATTCGGCGCTAAAAAAGACGGTACGAGATATGATCATCGTCCACTTAGTGGATGAGGATATTTTGTCTGAGGATGAACTTGCCTCAGTCACACAGCCGAATGATCCTAGTATGGAGCTCCATCTGAAGCTCAAACAACTGGAGCTAGAAAAAGATAGGTAGCTTAAACAAATGGAGCTAGAGATACAGAGAGAGGAAGAAGAAAAAGATAGAGAACTACAAAAAAAAAATTAAAAGAAATGGAAATAACGGCCAATTTTATAGCATATATGAAGGTATATTTCCCTTGTCTGGATCTACTGCTACTGGGAGCAACATCCTGTTACGGGGCGTAGAGGTGGGATTCATTGATGTTACTTTACATGTCATCCATCTCAAATCAGACCTAGTCTTCCTTTCCTGTCGTTGTGGGTGTCCGACCAAAATTACTATTGGACAGCATTGAAAGCTTGTCTTCTGGTACTGTTCCAACTATTTGTAAGACAGCTGTCATCAAACCATTGCTTAAGAAGCCTGGTCTGGATGAAAATAATCTAAAAACTATAGACCTGTATCTAACTTATCATTTTTATCTAAAATCATTAAAAAAACTAGTTCTAAAACAACGTTTTGCTTACTTAAACGACCACTCTCTTCTCAGTCCTAATCAGTCAGCCTATAGACCTTTCAATAGCACTGAGACAGCTCTCTTGAGAGTCACCAATGACCTCTTGCTCGCACTGGACAGCGGTGATGTCTCCATCCTGATCCTCTTGGACCTCAGTGCGGCCTTTGACACCGTTGACCATGAAACCTTTTACAAAACCCTTGAAAATTACTTTGGAATTTCTGGTTCAGTTTTGGCTTGGTTTAGATCCTACCTCTCCAATAGAACGCAGGCGGTCGCTGTCGATGGCTGTCTCTCCGGCAGGGCTGACTTGGTGTAGGGAGTGCCACAAGGGTCAGTTTTGGGCCTGGTTCTATTCACAATGTATACCAGGCCCCTGTTCCTTTGCTCGGAAGGCATGCTGTGAAGAGTCAGTCATTCGCGGATGACACGCAGCTATACAAGCATACTCATCCCTCTTTTGTCGATTCCGCTGTCCGGACTTTGCGGGAGAGCATTGGTGATGTCAAGTCATGGATGACACTCAGCAAGTTCAAGTTTAACGATGACAAAACGGAAGCACTCCTTATTCACGATCACAAATTATCCTCGCACTCAGCTCTCCCCACCTCATTTCAAGTAGGTAACTCCGACATAAAGTTAACATCCTCAGCTAGAAATCTTGGTTAAATTCTGTTTAACAACATGTCTCTCGATAATCATATCTCTCACATTTGTCGCTCTGCAAACACCGCTATCCGTCAGATCAGCTCCATCCGCCACTACCTAACAATAAGTGCAAAAACCCTAGTCTGTGCTCTTGTTTTCTCTCGTCTTGACTATTACAACTCTCTTTTGTCAGGTTCACCAAAAAACTTCTTAGAAAAACTACAAAAAATTCAAAATTCAGCTGCTAGGCTAGTTTTAAAGGCGAAAAAAAAACGTGTTCAAGTCACACCACTACTTCATTCACTTCATTGGCTCCCAGTGCAAGCACGGATTGATTATAAACTCTCTGTTCTCTGCCACAACTTTTTCTCTGGTTCCTGCCCTTCATATCTAACCGAACTTCTCTCTGTCTATTCACCCCTTCGACAGCTTCGCTCCTCCGCAGACGCGCCTGTTCTTTCTGTCCCCAAGACTCGCACAAAAACATAAGGTGAAAGATCTTTCTCTTTCTGTGCACCAAAAATGGAATTCTCTTTCACTACACATCCGCAATATACCAACCATCACAGCCTTCAAAACTGCACTCAAAACACATCTCTTTAAACTTTAATATCCTGAATGATTCCCCCCTTTGACCGATAGACGATACTGCTGGGTGCCGTCCATTGCTTGACATGTAAATAGTTATGGAGTGGCTGGGCGAATACACATTTGTTTTATTTTATTTAATTAATGTATGTTAATTTTTAAGTTCATGATTATGTTTTATGTACAGGTCGGGGAGGAAAGATTAGAGGCAGTTCGCAGCTTTAAGTTTAAGTACCTCAGAGCAATAGTCTCGGAAGAAGGCTCCAAGCCCGAATTGATGACCAGGATTGCCCAGACCATAACAGAACTAAAGAGGCTCAAGAAAATATGGAACGACAAAAATATAGCCCCAAGCACCAAAATCAGCCTGATGCGCTCATAAGTTCCCTCCATTTTCTTGTATGCCTTTGAGTACTGGACATTAACAGCAGAACTTGAAAGGAAAATAAAGGCGATGGAGATTAGATGTTTCAGAGGCTTTCTTGGCATCCGCTATAGAGACCATATCACCAAAGAACAAGTGAAAGAAAGGATTCGTCAACTGGGCAGTACGATGACCTCCTGGTGTCCGTAAAAAAGCGCAAACTTGAGTGGTATGGCCACATGACAAGAAAACAAGGGCTTGCCGAAGAAATGATGCCGGGCACAACTAGCGGAGGGAGAAGAAGAGGAAGACAGGGAAAAAGATGGGAAGATAACATCAAAGAGTGGACGGGATTAAAACTAGGCGATGCTATGCGTAGTGCAGAACACCGTGAGAAATGGAGAAGGATAGTTTTCATGTCATCTGTGGCGCCCCAACGGTCCAAGGACTAAGGGACATGATGATGATGAACGAAGTTTCAAAGGATCATAAAACACCAACTCGAACGCAGCTCAACGAAGAGCAGAAGAATGATCCAGAAATCTTTAAACTTCGAGACAACGCTATGACCAAAGAAGAAGCTGAGCAATTCCCTGTTTTTTAATTCTTACAAGATGACTTACTTATTAGGAAATAAAAAGCTGACGAAGAATGGAGGATAGTTCATCAGATAGTAGTTCCTACACTTTTCGGGAACGAAATCCTGAGCTTAGCTCATTATTCACCACTTTCAGGCCATTTGGGAGTGAACAAAACATATCACACAAATCACGTCACACTTCTTTTGGCCAAAATCAAGAAAGTTGTGGTGGACTACTGCAGATCATGTCATACTTGTCAAGTGGTAGGGAAACCAATACAGAAGATACCAGCATCTCCTCTTCAACCCATTCCAGCTTTTAACGAACCATTCAGTCGCGTCATAATAGACTGCGTTGGACCTCTGCAAAAGACAAAATCAGGTCACCAATACTTGCTGACAATCATGTGTGCTTCAATGTTATGTAGGCGACGTGTTTGCTTCACGCTTTCCCTGTGCGTGAACTCTAGCAGATAACAAACTGGAGACCGCATTTAAGGTGTAGATAGCAAACTAATAGTATCTCTTTAACCTTTTTACAGCAAAATAAGTATTGTCCTTGTCATTCAGAATGTTATAGAAAAATCTGGATAAAACTGGAAAGGAAGACAATGCGTAAGGCGGTTCTCGAAAGATGAGTAGAAAAGACTATAAAAGCGTGTGGAGACAAATGACAGAGAGAGGCAGATCATTTATCACGAGATTCTATCGCATGGGTTATTTGTGATTTGAGAAAGAGCTTTTTTTACAGTGTGTGTAGATTTTGCACATTGTGCTTTATTTAACATCGTACCGATACAAGCCAAACAATATATTGTGTCAATGCCCCTGACGCCCCCCTCCCCCGAGCATGTGAGCATGATGATATTTGCAAACGACCCTTAATATATGCTTGCTATTGTTTTGCTTATCACGATTAAAAGAAGAATAGACCAACAAATGCACAAGCAGCGAAAAGCCTGTTCATTATGCCAGTGGAGCCTCCTGTCCATTATCTTAGTGGAGCCTCCTGTCCATTATGCTAGTGGAGCCTCCTGTCCATTATGTTAGTGGAGCTTCCTTCCCATTATGCTAGTGGAGCCTCCTGTCCATTATGTTAGTGGAGCTTCCTGCCCATTATGCTAGTGGAGCCTCCTGCCCATTATGTTAGTGGAGCTTCCTGCCCATTATGCTAGTGGAGCATCCTGTCCATTATGCTAGTGTAGCCTCATGTCCATTATGATAGTGGAGCCTCCTGTCCATTATGCTAGTGGAGCCTCCTGTCCATTATGCTAGTGGAGCCTCCTGTCCATTATGCTAGTGGAGCCTCCTGTCCATTATGTTAGTGGAGCTTCCTGTCCATGTTAGTGGAGCCTCCTGTCCATTATGCTAGTTTAGCCTCCTGTCCATTATGCTAGTGGAGCCTCCTGTCCATTATGCTAGTGGAGCCTCCTGTCCATTATGCTAGTGGAGCCTCCTGTCCATTATGCTAGTGGAGCCTCCTGTCCATTATGCTAGTGGATCCTCATGTCCATTATGCTAGTGGAGCCTCCTGTCCATTATGCTAGTGGAGCCTCCTAGCAAGTAAGGAAAAGCATGTCCATTCTGCTACTTGCTATGTCATTGATATTATTTTCATCATGTTTTTTAAAGATTTGCCCTCAACTCAAAAATGAATTAATATGCTTGATGAGGGGGATGCCATCATAACTAATTTTCAAGTGTTACGTGTTATAAATTGTATGTAGATACCAGATACCTTGCTTCTTAATCTTTACGATTTAAAAAAAAACTGCTTCATTTGTGTGAACTTGCCTTGGTGAAATAATCCTTCTGTTCTTATAAATTGATTTTTATGAATACTCATTCATAGTTAATGAGTCCTGCAGATTTATATATATGAGTTAGGGTCATTAGCCCCCCAAAGGTTCATGCAGATTTATATATATGAGTTAGGGTCATTCGACCCCCCAAAGGTTCATCACCCACAGGTTGAGAACCGCTGCATCATAAAAAAGTAGAAAAACACTGGAGCTTTGTCATAATCATTATCATTAAAAAAAAAAACAACTTACCTTGTTCCTGGTACAACTATTTATGAACGAAGAAAATAGGGCACCTATTATATAGTTAAAGCAACCTTCTGCTATTTACCCCGCAGGCAGAAATTAAATAAACGTCCTAATTATTGTAAAGAAATTTGTGAATTAATTTAAAAACCATAGGCCTATTCCTATATGAGAATATCCGATTTTATTAGTGAAACAAGACCTTATTTCACAATAATAAACCGATAAAAGATACTTAAAATATGTGAGAGCTACCTAAATATTAAAAATTGTAAACCCACCACTTATTTAGAAAGAAATATCAGACATCTAGACATAATTAAAGTAATAAAATAAATACATGTTTATTTTTAATCTAGATAATAACTAGATACATCCAATTGGGCAACTTTTATAATATATCTTTAAGGGCAGAAGAGTTCTCCTATATTTACCACAATGGCGCCGTAAAAGACAAAAGATTCACTAAAATGTAATGTTTTTGATTTCGTAAAATTTGTTAAATTGTTGTTATATTCCGACAAAAAGATGTTATTTTACTTTTAAAAATAATTTTAATGAAGTACCATGAGGTAAAAATGAATTAAAAATTTTATTTTTCTAGAAACATTATATTTTGAATTTGGGACCGCCGTTCTGAGGAGTGCCGGATTTTTTAAATGGTGAACAATTGGCTTGCAGTAAAATACGTAATAGTAATAGTGCTATGTTGGCTATATAGAAATTTGCTCGGGTAATCGAAAACAAAGGGTTAAAAACGCATTTAAGATATAACAGAATACATAACATGTCTGGAAAACAAACTGTCAAATAGCAAAAAGTTAAGTTAATCTACAGTAATGCAAGAACAACATCAAGTCAAAAAGACTTTGTCTAAATAATTAAACTTTTAAAATACTATATAAAAAAAACTCGAAAAAAGTAAAATAACGCAAAGGTATTAATTATTGAAGTGTGAAATTGACGATTCATTCATTTCCCGCAATCTCTTGTGTAGACCTAACGTATACCTAATGTATACCTAATGTATACCTAATGTATACCTAATGTAGACCTAATGTATACCTAATGTAGACCTAATGTAGACCTAATGTATACCTAATGTATACCTAATGTATACCTAATGTATTCCTAATGTATACCTAATGTATACCTAATGTAGACCTAATGTATACCTAATGTAGACCTAATGTATTCCTAATGTATACCTAATGTATTCCTAATGTATTCCTAATGTATACCTAATGTATACCTAATGTATACCTAATGTATACCTAATGTATTCCTAATCTATACCTAATGTATACCTAATGTATACCTAATGTATACCTAATGTATACCTAATGTATACCTAATGTATACCTAATGTATACTAATAACACGAAAAAATCCTACATTTAACCGAAGTGATTTCATTTTTTTTTTAAATTTCAAATGTTTAAAACAAATTTTGTCCCCAATCTTCTGTTGGTCAAAGACGTATTCTATTTTTGGCCCATCATTGGAGATGTACCTCCCTCAACCCCATTTTCTCTTCCCCAGGTTTAAACAACAACTATGGTTATTATTGATTTAAAATGATTTAGCTTATTTGATAGAGAGGGACAGGGTGGAGAGAGAGAAAGAGAGAAAGAGAGAGAAAGAGAGAGAGAGAGGGGGAGAGAGAGAGGGAGAGAGAGAGGGAGAGAGAGACGGTGTCAGGAGATTGGTTAACAACTTTGAGCAGATTTGATTTTTTTGTCTACGTTGTAATAATATTGCTGCTTACACTAGAAACACCAAACTCTTAAACACCAAAATCTTGTTTTGGTGCCTAACTTTGACTTTTTTTTCTAATGTCTCATTTCGCTTACGTTATAGCTAAGTACGACTTTGTAATTGAACAACCCCTAGAAACAAAGTTTTTCGTATGAATCCATTATAAAATGGAATAACGAGCAATAAAATTCCCGATAAATGCGGCAAATGAGATTTAAAGTTTTAAAATAACACTTATTAAAATTCAATATTCAAAATCATGCTCTGCAGCTTGGAGTTCGCCAACACTTCTACGGATCCAATGCCGACCCCGATATAGCCAAACTATAATTAGGTCACTGACCATTTGCAATTGTCTCACGCTCTCACCTATAAGCTGGTATATATGACTCTACCCCCCCCCCCCCCGCCTGTGTCTATTTTAACGACATTTTGCAGTGTGCTAAAGTGAGGTAAACACATGATTTTTGCACTTATTCTCCATGACAAGAACGGTACAGAAACGGGTAAGTTATTGACATCTTTTTATTTTTTTATGTTATGTCATACACTTGAAATTGCATGAAAAGATACGAAACTAACATGAATTCTGTTTTGTTAAAAAGTAAAGTTTGTGAATAAACCAGAGCCTAGGAACCCCATTCTAAATAGATTCCAGCTTTGTTTTATTATAAAAGTGTGACGACAAGGGATGTGCTAAAGAAACTTCACTCTGTATAATTGTATTTTTTACTTCCCCTTAAGACCTTTGCGGAAGCTCATAAATTGGTTGCCGGGCCGTCTATATAAATAGATTTCGTCCGTAAGCGCCACTAATGAGATGTGTTGTGTTATGATGGTGTTGTCATGGTGTTGTCATGGTGTTGTAAGTTGGGAATGGAAAAAAAAAGATGTTTTTCGGTGGCTATTTAATATTTTGAAGCTAAAATTGAACCAACACCCCGTACAGGGCTCTATTAACAAACGCTCTTTCAATTCAAGGCTTAAAATGTAAACAAAGAAATCTTACAATGCGGATTTTAAACTGCATGATACCATGAGGATTTTAAACTGCAAGATACATTCAGGCTGTCAAACTGCATGATACAAGAGGATTTTAAACTGCATGATACATTGAGGGTGCCAAACTGCATGATTAAAGGGGCGGGGTGGGCAACTCTATCGCCAACTGACAGATGTGGCGAAATGGACCTCTTAAGTGTGTGATTTTGGTGGTTTTTTTTTAATTAAATGTATTTATTTTCAAAAATTATTCTCAAAATATCAACTTTTATCCTTATTTCATTGTATGAAAAATAATAAATTCAGTTTTACAAGTAAGAAGTTGTATGTTTTTTGCTTAGTAATGTAATGTTAATGTAGATTTTAACGGCTCTTTAGACTGCTACATTTTCATTAAAATTACATTTCTGTTGAAAATACTTTTATTTTTTTTTTTTAACTGTTTAATTATCGTAAAGTTTATGGCTGACGGAGGGTTTAAGCAGATTGAAGTAAAAAAAAAAAAAAAAAAAACAGGTCAAAATTATTCTGACTGACAGGAATCTTATACAATTAGTGGATAATGATTGATATGTGGTGTGGGGATTTTACTTTTTACTTTTCATTCGCTACAACTGTGGCTTTTTTTTTTTTTTTTTTTTTTTTTTTGGAAAAGTATTGCCCATCCCGATCAAGGAATGATTATTCGATTATAGGTTTCACAACATACAGACGTCAAAGTAAGGTGCCACTCAACACCATGTTCTCATGTAATGAGCCAAGCTATCTTACGCACCGAGCACAGGAAATACGTTCATTTTTGTGCACCAATAAAAACATACAATTAAACTGTCATGACCGCACTAGCTGCAGCGCGCAATCGTGACACTTTTTTCACTTGCTGTAGATCATGTAAGCAACGAAACGAATTTTGGACACGGTGGGCCGGCCAACCTGATGTCGGAATAAAAAGAAATAGGGTAAATTTGGAGAGATACCACCGCGTCATTTACTATGGCCGCCATCGTTGTTGACACGATCTATCCCTAAACCTAACCTGAACCCTAAATTTATCCCTAACCTGGGTTTTGACCCTAACGGAACAAGGGTTTTGACCCTATTGGAACCAGGGTTTTGACCCTATCGGAACCATGGTTTTGACCCTATCGGAACCATGGTTTTGACCCTATCGGAACCATGGTTTTGACCCTATTGGAACCAGGGTTTTGACCCTATCGGAACCATGGTTTTGACCCTATCGGAACCAGGGTTTTGACCCTATCGGAACCAGGGTCCTGCAATGAATAAACGCGCAAATGAATTCACGGTGCTATCTCTCCAAATTAGCCAGATATTGAGCACGCCTATTCTGATTCAAGCACAACAGAGATCATCTATCTTGCACAATTTCACCTCTCTCTTTGCAGTAGTGAGTGTTATAAATAATAGTCGAGACGTTGTGGGTTCAGTTAGTGACTATTTTAATGCCAAAGCTCACAATAGCCAAAATAAGAAATATACAATTTCACAAATATAAGATATACACTTTGAAAAACTTCTATTAAATCGCGATAATATATTTACAAATCTCCTTTCACTTCAAAATCCTTTGTACAAAAATTTTGATCTACAATCACAGTTTTATTTTTAAAGAGTGACTGCCTGACTCTAAAACACTAAATGACACACTCTGATTGGTCAGACTGTATGTACTCTCTGTACCTACGCATGGGGAATATAGATTATTTTCTATAACCGTCAAACAATGCCACAAACAATACACACAAATCTACAAACACGCATTTAAATATATATATATATATACAGGGTGGGCCAAAAAAAGGGAGAACATCTCGTAGCATATGTTGACAGATTCACATATCTAGGGTTGAACATTTCGAGCACCCTCTCAATCGCAACTGTCATGGCGAGATTGAAGAAAAGAGTCTGGTCCAATGCCAAACTCACAACAAGAACTAAACTGCGTACTGAGCACACTCCTCTATGGATGTGAGTCTTGGACCACACACACCAGGCACGAAAAAAGGCTCAATGGCTTCCACCTCAGATGCCTGCGCCGCATCCTTGACATCAAGTGGCAAGAAAAAGTCCCCAACACGGATGTCCTGTCTCAAACAAATATGTGCAGCGTCCCAGACATTTTAATCCAAAGACGCCTCAGCTGGCTTGGGTACGTCAAGCGAATGCAACCTGGTCGCATACCTAAGGTCGTGCTGTACAGCGATTAGGCGACAGGGAAAAGGTCAGTTGGACGGCCTCGTCTCAGATACATAGACATATGCAAAAGAGACATGAAGGCGGCCAACATCAACATCTCAAATTGGGAGGACCTGGCGGAGGATCGATCCACATGGCGGGGCATCGTGAAGGGGGGATCACTACGTGCCGAGGAGCTTTACAGGGCGGAAACAGCTGTAAAGAGAGCGCAGAGAAAGGCCAGAAAACACTGCTCCACCGCATTCGTGTATGGGACATGCAAAAGAGACTGCCACTTGAGGATCAGGCTCACTAGCCACACCAAGAGCTGCAATCAGAAAAGATATATCTATCGTCTCTCGTAGACGGAAAAATGCCATACCACATATATATATGACTGCTCCCTTCTTATCAATATATATAAATATATATAGGACAGCTCCTCTCTTTATCAAACAGAACCAGAGCGGTACTGTAGGCAAGTGTTGTACTGTAAGTTCCGTGAGGCCAACTGTACACAAGTTACAACAGACAACACCTGGACGTGTAACAGAATCAACTCGGAGATTCAGTGGCATAGCGAGCTTAACTCGCGCCCGGGGCACAATACCTTTTTAGCGCCCCCCCCCAATACATTGTTAGCGCCCCCCCATTCGAAAACCATATAATATTATAGTAAAATATACCGCTTGGCGCCCCTTTGTGAGTATCGCCCGGGGCATGATGCCCCCCCTTGCCCCCCCCCTCACTACGCCACTGCGGAAATTGCTGACAGAGGATGTGTCATGACCAGTAATATACATTTTTTAAAAGATCGTTTAATGTTAACAGCTTCTGTCTTTCGAATACCACTTGGGTCAAATATTCTTGTTTCGTGCTCATAGAGAGAGTAAGAAAAAAGAAAGAGGGAGAGAGAGAAACTCTTTCTTTTTTTTATTCACCCTTTCTCTCTCTCTTTCTCTTTCTCACTTTCTCTCTCCCCTTCTTACTTTCTACTTCTCGCCCATGTTACTATGCGCTATTGATTTCTCTAACTCACTCTCTCTACAATTCTTTGTCTCGCTCTCTCACTTACACACACAGATCAACTCCACAATATCCGTAACTTCATTTTTTCAACACAATGACTATATTTCACAAATTTCGCAGTAAATAATTAATGTCTCCACTTTTTATTTTGCGTATCTCTCTCTCTTGCTCTCTATTTTCCCTCTCTTGATTATTTAATTTTTCAAATATCTTTAAATGCTCGATTAAAAGTAAAATGCACGTCCCAATTATTTACAATTCTAGACAATGACATGCTTTATATATTATTAATGACTATTGAAAGATTTTGGGCTTTTGCTTTGATTCAAATTTAAAAGTCAGTGGACAGCACGTTTCCCAATTTTTACCCACGATAATATCGGCACATTCCAGAATTAATATTATAAATGCGAATCACGTGTTGGATGACTACCTTTTTAAAGGGAAATTACTCTCGTCAACAGTTTTACTTCTGCCAGATATAAACCATTTATGAATGGGAAAAAAAATAAAGTAAGAATTTGTGTTTACAATCATGTTACAATTTTAGACTTAGATGTTAGACCCGAGTGGTAATAGTTCTCTTGATCATTACATAAGCGCGTTAATTATATGCTTATCTTGATTTGGCTTTTGTATTAATGGTTTCAGTCTTTTATTATGTATTTAGGTCACGACTCATAACCGATAATTAATACAATGGGCGGGGAGGGTTACATTTTAAGTCTCATCCCAACAAAAGAAAAAAATCGAGGGCTAATGTTGAGAGATATCACCGTGACTTCGTTTTGGATACATTTAGGGTTCAGGTTAAGTTTAAGGATAGATTTAGGGTTCAGGTTAGGTTTAGGGATACATTCATTTAGGAAATTTTTTCATTATTTTTAAACATTTTATTCTTAATTTTACGGTTCACGGCAATCAAGTTGGCGGCCATGGTAAAAAACGCGGTGATATCTCTCAACATTTACCAAAAAAATAAATAAAAATTATATACCAACTCACAGCACATGAATATGTTTAGTAATAAAAGCTGGAAATAGTAATCCACAAACACACAATGATGACAATGAGAATTGTAAGTAAGCCTATCTCTCAAACTAACTGTATCTTTCTTGCACCTTGCCCAAAATCTCTCGCTCAAACTGTCTCAATCACAAATAACCGTCTAATTTTTATAGTATGGTAAAAATCTTCTAGAATTTGGATCGAAGCTATCATAATAAAGAACAGCTATTGGCACGTGAGAGTTCTGCATCTCATTAGTTTTAGTAAATTTCTAGAAATTGTTAACAACTTTCATAATCAAGCACATGCGATTTTGGGGGGGGGGGGGGGGATGATTGAATAGCCCTGGCACCAAATTACTTGGTGATGACCAAAACACAAGAGGCTGTAACAATATATAAATATATACAAATATGCTATTTAGGGACTGTTAGGAAAAATTGTTTGTTTGTACTTTCTGCCAGGAACCCCCCCCCCCCTTACCAAGGCCATATGCACACATATTCAAAATCACTCCCCCCCACCAGTGCCTACATACTATATGGATAAAACCTAATTCATTAGTGCCATGAAATTTGTGTCCTCCTAATATCAGATTGATTAAATGCAAATCTGTTAGGAACAAATGAAAGATTGTTCTTCTCATGTTATTTGCTCTCCTAAATGTATCTCTTGTGTAGACACATTTGTGAACTACAAGCAGACCCCCCCCCCCCCCCCCCCCACTTTTTAAGTTACGTTGAAAATGTTTATCTACAGTTCTTTTTGTCTAGCTCTTAGCAAACTATAAATAAATGCATCAGAACAAATGTCATATTTAAAGGGTTTCTCTCCTGAATATTTTCTTTTGTGTACTTTAAGGTTTGTATATTAAGCATATGCAGCAGAAAAATGTTACATTTGTAAGGTTTCTCTCCTGAATGTCTCATTTTGTGTATAATTAAATTAATTTTCCTAGTAAAAGCAGCAGAACGGTTATAAACTTAAAAGTTTGCAAACATTTACATTTTCAAAATTGTTAGAAAATTTGAAACTATTCAATAAAAAAAATATTGATAACAAACAATCACAATTTTGATAATAGCTCAAATAATTCTTCAAATTTTTCAGCAAATCGAATAATCAAATTTAATTATATCCAATTATCAAATCATATCCAGTTTTTTTTTCTTTCCCATATTAATTTTGTTACCTGGAGAAGTTGTAAACCTTGCAGTAGTTGCAGGGGAGGGGGTTTACGGTCCTATTTGTGCCTGGACAGCTGTCCCGCACTAAGGACACGCATTGTTTTTGATCCCAGTTGAATTGGACTCAACTCTGCTTTTCTTTGCTTTGCATTTCTTTGGGCATGAGCGGTGCGTTTATTGTCCAAGAATTGGGCTCCAACAGTGAGTCTGCCATGTCAGCTTGTACTATCTATAGCAAGTTTTTACTGCAATTTAAGGTCGATGTCCATGGATTTGAGTGAAGCTGTTTGACTGTCCTTGAAGTGTTTTTTCTACCCACCAGCTGAGCATTTCCCTCTGGAGAGCTCATGGGCACATTAGTTGTTTAGGAAGTCTGCTGTCTGGCATTCTCACAAGATGCCCTGCCCATCTGTTTTGTCCTTTATGTAGGAACGTGTGGATATTAATAATGTCAGCCTGGAATCCACAATGGCTTTCAGAAGGACCCTGGCCAAGATTGCCCTATATACTTCCAGCTTTGTTACAAGACGGAGAACACTTTATTATCAACAGGGATTGCATCTGGTCCTGTGGCTTTATTTGAGGAGATTTGCTGGATTGCCCTCCCAACTTCATATTCATTGGGACTATTGTCTAGCTCTTGGTTCATCTCAACTTGTGGTAAACTAACAATGGCATTATCATTTGTCAGACAGTTAAGGACTTGACAAAAGTGTTTGGCCCATCTTTATAAATTCTGACCCTTGAGTGTAGTCAGTAGCTGAGTTCCATCTTTGTTAAGGATGGGCAAGTGCCATGTTTAAAATGTAAACACAAGTCACATGGTGCTCCATTCAACTTTATCTTTTTAACTTACACAGTACATAGCTTTTAATTCACATTAATTTAAAGGAGGTGGATACATTTCATGTCCCTGCTAATATGGCACAAACAGATTTTGTGGAAATGCAGATAATAATATCATAAAATTTTTGTCAAAGATGGTTTATTTGATCAGAATGACATCACCAAACTGATATTTTGACTTCATGACAACAATCATATTATGTAGATTATTCAATTATTGAGACTGATTTTAAATCTAATTAAGCAACCCCTAAAAACAATTTTTTTCTTATAAATCCTTTATATTCATTACTGTTATTTTGTTTTATATTAATATTCTAATGTCCCACTCGCTTTTACATGCAGATTTATTGCACCATTTCAGATAAACAAAAACAAATATTACGCACCAAAAGTACTTTCACATTTTTTTAAAAGAATCTCATTTAGTGGTTATCTACAATTTTATTTCATGGCTGCTTCTCTCGGGTCCTAACTTCTGGATGCTGTATTTATCTTTTTTTTTTCAACTTATAATACATTTTAACTGAAGTTTTGGAAGCCTGAGGAAGGCTAAAGCTAATTGTTGTTTTAATGTTGGCCTATATTATTCCAGCTGTCATGTTAAGCTTGTTATGCCATCCTGTGTCATCAAAGGAAAATCTATCAACTTTCGCCTTGTGATGACTATTGCTCTAGTTTTTTCTACTCCTCTTTTTTGTTCCACCCAAATTTTTATTGAACTGGGTCAGAATAAAAGACTAGACTTAAATACACTCAATGTATAGTTCCACTATCTCACCTAATAAAAACGAGTAGTTATTTTGCTGTCAAATAAAATTATGCCTTGCTCTTTTTAATCCCTTTATTTTTGTTGCAGTTGGCTGAAAATGACAAAAAAGTGCTGCCAGGGGCTGGAACTGAGAAATCAAGTAAAGAAGAGTGAGGCCCATTTCAGACGGTTTTCTAGAAGGGACTAGCTTAGCAAGCAAGAAATATTTATTTAAAAAATATATTTATCAATTATTTTTGTTAAGTTTTCCAGAAGCTTAAAATTCCCAATCACGTCTGACAACACATTAAACTTTCACATGACATATTCTTAATGCATTTTAATTTGAGATTGATTACATAATTTACATCATTATATAGAATACACAATAAGTAAGTTGTTTATCAAGAAATTTTTTGAAAAAATATTTTGTAATTTACCTTCTTTAAAACAAGCACAACTACACAAACCTCCAGAGCCCACCATCAGGATAAATCTTAAAATAGCCGGTTTTATTTCAACAAATTTTTTGTGTGTCAAACTGTGATATCTCTCACAAAAACTATTTGTGACTTAATCAATTGTATTAAGAATTCACTAAATACTCAATAATGGCAGTCTACAGCCCTCATTATTGTTGGTTTATCTTGCAGTGCAGGTCTTCGACCAGACTAAGCTTTCATGTGAGTGATGAAAGATGGTAAAGCGGAGAACAGCTCCCTCATGTTGGGGAATGAACAGCAAAGACAGCGGTACAAAAAATGTCTTGATGAGATGGCCATTCAGGTGGCCCAGGCCTTGTTGGCTCACTAGGTAGCCATATTAATAATGGTGGTTTCTGCACCTCATATGTGGCTCTACTTGTCTGTTTAATACATTTAATAAAATGTGTGAATATTTCTTGCTCTCATATCAATCTATTATTTTTCATTAAATATTATTTCATTTTAATTTCAATCTTTTGTTTAACAAACATAACACTTAATAAATACTGTAATTTGTCTATTCAAGATATTATTGACATTTCATGACTACAGATAAAAGGAAATTGAACTAACCCATTATTGCCTAATTTGCCCTCGTGTGAAATCTTAATTAATTTTAATGTGTCCCGGGTCCAAAAGGGGGCGCTGCGTGTCCATGTACATTTTGACTAATGCTATTCGGATGTCATTTGTAGTAGTTTATTTTAGTTAAAATGAAGAGTTAAGTTTACAAATGTATAGTACATTCAATTATCTTTCATTTGATACCTCATTTGGTCTTACAAACCCAACAAAAATATTTGTAATCCCAACCTCTCAATTCTGGTACCTGTGTATCAATAGGTGCAGCCTTTGAAATTTCTGATCATATGATTCGAGAGGTTCGTTTCATGAATATTTTTAGCAGCTATCCAAAAAAAATATATATTCATTGACCTCTTTTGACCAAATCAGTCAACTCAACTTTATATTGAGGTAAGCACACAACCCTCGCCACCTATGAGCACAACCAAATATTTAACAGCTTTTCATACCTATAAACTCTTGTCAAAAATATGTTTTAAAATATAGTCTTTTTATTTTTTTCTAATAGTTAATACAAGAAGAAGCTATGCATACAAGTCAAGCCTATATGTATAGATTGCTTACAAGTGGACTCTTGTCTGAAGACGAATCTTGCTTGAAGTGGACTCTTGTCTGAAGTAGACTCTAACCTTGATCATGGACAAGAATGTACCATGTTAGTTCATCTTAAATTTTCAACATATAAGTAGAAAATGTTATATGCTGTTTTTAAAACCTCTATTAATATCCTGAAATTTATATTGCTTTTAAATTGTTTTCTAGATTCAACTTTGGAATAAACTTAAACGCTACCCAACTGGATGACCCAGCACCTGCCACTGTGAGTTGCAACGAAAGATCAACCAGCACCAGCCACTATAAGCTACAACAACAGATCAACCAGCACCAGTCACTGTGAGTTACAACAACAGATCAACCAGCACCAGCGACTGAATCAACGAGCACCAACCATCCTTATCAAGAGATCAAGCAACTCACCAGCTGCTGTAAGCTCCAGGGTTTAAAGTTAATATAAACCTTTACTTAAAATAAATTATTTACACTTTAAAGAACAAATCAAGTGTATACATAAAATATGAACAATATAAGCACTAATGCTGTATCCAATGAACAATATAAGCACTAATGCTGTATCCAAAAAATAATATAAGCACTAATGCTGTATCCAATGAACAATATAAGCACTAATGCTGTATCCAATGAACAATATAAGCACTAATGCTGTATCCAATGAACAATATAAACACTAATGCTGTATCCAATGAACAATATAAGCACTAATGCTGTATCCAATGAACAATATAAGCACTAAAGCTGTATCCAATGAACAATATAAGCACTAATGCTGTATCCAAAAAAATTTCTTGTAGGCTTCAATTTAAACTTGTTTACCCTATAACTTTTGCTGTGCAGCTTATAGAATTCCATAATATGTAAATTAATAATCAAAATTAAACTATAAACTGACTAAAAAATGTTACTGTATTGCATACTCTGATCTAAAGTTGAACTTTTTTTTTTAAACCTACAGAATGTCTTAAATCAGAAAGACCAAGTACATGATCATTGGAGGGAATAAATGGATTCTGATGGACTAAGTACATATTGGAGTCAAGATTAAGAGCTCATTGAAACCAAATAATTGCATTCATTACATTTGACAGTGATATTTATATTTAAGTATGATTATTACACAAATTCAGTGGTTCTCAACATTTGAGTCTGGAACCCTAGGGGGGCGTGTAACAAAATACCATAAAATTTAGTGTTTTTTTTTAAAATGCTTATCTTATATGTAATACCTTTCATTTAAAATAAATTAATGTGAGCTGCCACAAAATTGCAAATGCTATCAAGGGGTCAGTGTGATAAAAAAAGGTTGAGAACCGTCAGCACTAATTATTTATGTAATAATTAATTTTCTGGGATGTTTTAAAAATTTTAATCCTCTCATGACTTTTCATAGTTGCCAAATAAGTATACATTCTATATAATATATCCCCTTCTGCCAGTATGATAAGATGGCTGTTAATGACGTGATTGACAATCATTTACTGGTCAAGGAATGCTACTTTTGTCCACTGACTGCCTCTTAGAAAGGGTTTTCTTCTCCATTGCTACCTCTCTTTTCTATTGTACCAGTTCATTTTTTGTGTTCCATGTTCTGTCCATCTTAGCGCTTTCCTGGGAACTGAGCTTGTTGGTGTTCTACAAATATATCCAAGCTGTCTCTAGTAATTATCTGCTTTTAATTGATGTGCTTTTTTACCACAGTGGTTGTTACTCTTGATTGGCATTTTAGTTCGTCATTGTATCGTCTTTGGTCAGAATATTTTATGGGAGCTTTGTAGGCATTTGATTTCCAGCTTTTAATGTGATAGTGGTCCTCCAGCATAGAGTATAAGTGAGAAATTGTCACTGTCACAATTTGCAACCTCTTGTGACCTCACTTCCTAGACACTTACCGAGGGGCTTTTGTTCAGTGATTGTGTTCTACAATTGTGTTTTTTTATCATAACCTGTTTTTGATCTTAGGCCCTGTATGACCATAAAAACATTTCTTATAATTATAAACTGTGCTTTAAATATTAAATGAAATCACAGCATACAAAGCAAACATTCTAAAAATCAGATTTAAAATCAATTGAAACTTTTCATGAATTGACAAAAGTGGATTAGGGGTATGGGTGGACACTTGCATTGTGTTGTCCACTACAAACCTCTTGTTGTCCACTACAAACCTGTTGTTGACATTTTCATTCACAGGAATCTGTTCACATTTTTTACTTTCTGTTAACATTCCTGGTTGTGAATTTAACTTGACACTCGTTTAGTTTACATGAAAAAGAAAGGGTCGAATGTTTTTATTACCATTGAAACGATAATTGTTAAAAATATTTTCCATAGTTTTCTGTTATTTGTTAAAGATATATCGCCTTACATTCATACTGGCAAGAGTGAAGAAATTTTATTGCAAAATCAAATTTAATTTTCTGATGTTATATGTGCAGAAAAGGTAGTCTATAAAATAGTATGTTTATATGTGCATAAAAAAATAGTTTATATTATGTAATGTGTTTAGTTTATATTTGTAAAAAAATATTTTGAAATTTGTTTTTAAAAGAACACTGTATTAGATAAATTGTTATCTTAGATACATATGACAATTAAAATTGCATGTGTATGTACCAAGTTACTATGTTTGATTGCATCTGATTGATACTATTTAACATGTTATGTGATTTATTCCATTTAACTTGCCGGTGTTTAACTTAGCAAAGTGTAACTGAAACTGTACACATATTTTTTTGTTTCTTTGTATTGATTGTGGCCAGGGATGGAAAAGCAAACTGCAATAGCAGGTCCATATTTTCTAATGGGCCACTATCAATTCACCACTAGTGCATGCTCATTCTGACTTGCACATATTCTGTGTTTATTTGATTCCCTGTTTGGTCACACTCCATTTTCTTTGTGTTGTGTTCACTTTCTCATCTTTGTGTTGTGTTCACTTTCTCATCTTTGTGTTGTGTTCACTTTCTCATCTTTGTGTTGTGTTCACTTTCTCATCTTTGTGTTGTGTTCACTTTCTCATCTTTGTGTTGTGTTCACTTTCTCATCTTAATTTATTGGATTGTTTTTTTGAGTGTTCCTTAATTTAGTATTTAGTAAAGTTGAAATATTTTTTTGGTTTGACAGCTACTTTCTTCAACTTCAGGAGGCCATTGACTAGGGCAACCGCGGTTTTCCTGCAGTCATTGCATTGGACTTGGGGGTTTGTGTATATATATGATTGGTTTGAGACAAGGGTGAGCTTGTCTCATGAATATGCAAGGGAAATAATGGGGCTACTTTTTTTTTACAATTTAATGATTTGTTTGATTGTAAAAATTGAAAATAAAAAAGCTTATTTTTAAAAAAAAAATTTGTTTTGTTCTTGGGGTTTGGGTGATGGGTTGCTTCCCTTTGTTCGGGGGGGGGGGGGGGGGATTGTCTCCCCTTTATTTGGGTCCAGTGTGTGGGATTTTTTTTTCTTTCTTTGTTCTTCTTTCTGTACTTTTTTTTCTTTCTATGGGGGGTCATCTTCCCCCCTGTCGCATTTGCGTTTTGGTTTGGGTGAGTTGGTATTCGGGCCGGTCTTTTATTTGTGTCTTTTTTTTCCCACCTCAGACTGGCCTCCCCGTCCTCCATCCCCCAGGATCATTTGGGTTATGTTTAAAAGATAGACAATTGTAATAGGTGTTTGTAAATTTACAACATACCATCTTGATTTGCTAATATCAAATATACAAAAGCATATTTATGTGGTATTATATATAGCAATCATATGAAACATGTCTTTGGTCATCATAATATAATAAGAATATGTTAATTGCATATGCCTCTCTAAATAATATAGCATATAAACTTAATTAAATATACCATTGTGTTATCTTTCTTTTTCCTTGCCTTTTTTATTTCCCCTGGTTTTCAACATCACAAAGTTGCAATGACAAGAAAGTCACTCATTTAGAACGAAAACGTTTCATGACATAAACTTGGTCTCGTTCACCAAAACTGATACAACTTTTAAGCATTAATATGTTGAAATGAACACAACCGGTAAAATATAGTTAGCAAATGAAAAATAAAATCTAGTGGTCAGAAAGATAAATCATTTCAATAAAAAAAGTTATAAAAATGACAGCAGGAAATCACCCTTTTCAATTCTTACGGTAAAAGGAAAACTGTCGTGTAATTTTTTTTATTTTTTTTTAAATCTTAAGACTGTTTTCTTGCGGTCTAAGGGAGACTATTGTGTATTTCTTTTTATAATCTTAAGATTTGAACAGTTACTCCGCATTTAATTTTGAGTCTTTTTGTTTAAGAGTAAATTTTTTTCTGTGCAAGGCTATGTCCCTTTGATCGTAAAATAATTTACTTCCAATGTTATTTTTTCTTGGTTATCTCTCTTTGAACATACTTTTAAAAATAATCATAATTGTTAATTTATAGTTTTAAAAAAAATATTTTATTTACAATCGGGACAATTTATGGCAATTAGAATAAGAATTGGAATAAGAACTTTCTTTTAAAATCTTCTCCTTGTAGCATAAACATAAGTTTAAGAATTTATTAAAACTTTAGGGCTGTTCATTAATGCACTTGTCAAAAAATTGTTTTGATATTTCTCTCATGTGCTCAATGATAGTTAATATTAGTTGCTCAACCGTATTTATTAGTAATCTTCCAAATGTAAACAGTGTATCCCCTTATCTCAAACAAGATGTTAATTTTTACAGCTTAACTTAGCAGCGCAAATGAGATTCAAACACTCCTTACTGCATAAGAAAACCTTACATGAATGAATAAATGCACAAAGTCACCAAACACCGATTTTTATTTTGTCTTACAATAAAATGTATTACCACTGACTTAAACTTACTTCATAAAAATTTTTTAAGAGAACCACTGCCCAGTAGGATCTTAGCATTTATTTAAAATAATTAAGTTTGTATATTTATAAAACATATAAGTAGCTTAATAGCTTGTGAATAATTAACCATCCAAATGTTACTTTCTACTTGTTTTTCCTTAATTTAGTCTTAAACACACTAATTTGATTGATTAATGAATGTAGAGTTTAAAATTATTGAATGTAATCATCCATAATGTAAAAAATAAAATAATTTAAATTTGTACAAAATTAAACCGTTAATAAAATGAAAGAAAAAGTATAAGCCTTATTTTTCCATAAGACCGACAAAGTTTTGATTGTTACAACATCCAACATGCCACAACAATTGAGAACAAAGTAAATCAAACAAACCAAAACAAATTGATTAGTAATCTAAATATTTTATTATATCATTCATGACAATTATTTAAAAGAAAACTCTTTCATTTGTGAATGCCAATTGTTCTAAACCCAAATAACAACTAATAAAATAAAATTAAAACATCTCTTTCATCTATAAATCAAAACCAGCATTGGCTCCCTAAATACATTTTTTAAATTTAAGTAAATTATAAATAAATGTTTTACGTTTTAACATGTTAACTGAGAATTTGTTTCAACTACCGTTAACATGAGAGGAGTATTTAATTAAAATCACTTATGTTGAGAAGTAGAAATTTCATGAAAATATGACAGTGGAAAAAAATTGAATGTGTAAGTATATTTACACCATGAAAATGTATTATATGATATTATTTTGTATCTCTTTATGTCTTAAAATTAACTGTAACAATATCTTGTATTTTCCTTTTATTCATTCATTACAACAAATATAATTGATTTTTCTCAAATGCTTTAACTAATAAAATGACTGAACCAGTTAAGTAAATTATGAAATTTGGGTTATTGAATAAATTTTATAATATATTATTAGGCTGTTTACTTGATATTTGTGCTCATAAAATAACAAGAAGAAAGATGAGAAAATATTCCACACAGCACAGCAACATCTAAAGTTAAACTGACATCATGTTGAAGTTTTTCAGATGTTCTCAAATCTAGAAAAATAGGGATAAAACAAAAAATGAAGATACAGCTATGACATTGTTAATGGTAAATATATGTTAAAATAGTTAAGTTTTTATCAATTTTAGCATTTCAATAAAGTTTTTTTAGTTTTTAACAGAAAATTAAAAATAAAAATTAAATTTACATATTTCTTAAAAACGGTAGAGACTTAGAATTAAAAATTGAATCTAAAACAGTGGCTGTTGATGGGTCACCCCATTGGATCTTAAACAGTGGCTGTTGATGGGTCATCCACAGGTCTAACAGTGGTTGTTGATGGGTCATCCATGTAGCTGCCCATGGTTGTTACTTGTGTCATCTATAGTTGAAGCTAGAAAAAGGAGACAATTATTAAAAATTACATTTGAAGCTATAAATACAATTTTATAAATAAAATTTTATAAAAAAGAAACAATACATATATATATTGCTTCTATTTAAATATTTTTTTAAAAATTAAAATCATTTTTTTTTTAATTTCATATCATCAAAACTGACCTAACATTACCCCTTGTTCATTACAAAGCCAAGAACCAACATCAGATAAAGATAACTGCTGACCAAGCCAAGAGCTCTCTTCAGACACAGTTATCTGCTCTCATGTAGCATTCTATTTCCTTCTACTTCTAAGACTAACAGTTGGAAGAAAAAAAGAAATGATATGTTTTTAAAATGTGTTTTTTGAAAATAATTTCTATTGTGCAACATTGTTAACATTTTTGGTCAAGCTAACTAGCATTTAGTGTTGTGTTCTTACTACTAAATAATAATAAGAAATTATGTTTAAATTTTGTCCCAATAATTTGTGAAAGAAAATGTTTTCATAAAGTTGAGATAATGATTTAGACAAATGAAAACAGATAATTAATATTTATTTTATTTTTTTTAAAAAAATATTCAATGAAAAAAATATATTCTCGAATCATATGATCAGGAATATAAAAAAATTTAATGAATGAAAATAATATTTTACAGATAATTTTAAATACATTTTGATATCCCAGGAGGGAAACTTTTTAATTGTAGCATTAAAATATAAATAACTGTTAGTCCTTATATTAAGTTATATTGGCTAAATGTAAGCACCCAACAATATACCAATTAATAGCACACTCAACCAATCAAAACATGTCATGGTTCAATGGTTAGTAAAAAGAAAATAATCCATACCACTTACCATGATGGTTAACTTGACATGATGGTTAACTTGACATGATGGTTAACTTGACATGATGGTTAACTTGACATGATGGTTAACTTGAAAACATCTAGTTAAGACTCCACTTCAAGACTCACATTCTGTGTTCAAACCTTAACATCAATTTCAAACGCCTTCATGGAAGAAACTGTATTCTGTAAAGACCACCCAAAAATAATACATATATTTACAAAAATAAAGTTGAAAGATGATAAAAACTTTTACTGTGCCCAGTGTTTTGACAAACTTCTTTATTATTTTTTAAAACTATAGAATTTTCTAAATTGATTTTATTGTGCTACAATATGTTTTGTAGTTGACTAAAGACAGCAGAGCAATATTTTGTGTGTATTGAAGAAAAGAAAGAACATTTGCTGATTCTCTTAGTCTTTGCATACAAAATAAATATGTTAGCCATGCACTACTTTATAATATGACTTGCCATTTACAAGGGTTAATTTATTTATGAATATATAGTTGGACTAAAGCATATATGGTCATAGATTCCAGGGGTGAAACTAACCTGGGGCCAATAAGCAGACTCCATGTGCTCCAAATGGAAATGAATTCAGATTATGAAATTGGGGGGAGTCATATTCGGTGCTGATACTGATACCATCAGTGATAGATACAATTTTCCCCTAAACAACAAAAAAACAAAACAACACACACACCTAGAAGTTGAGGGTACAAATTTAAAAGATACAGTGTGTGCCACAGATCTTGATCTAATCACAAGTATTTCACATATGTATGTTAAATGTATTATTATTGAACCAACAAAGTTACCAGTAATTACTGATTAGTAGCTCCATTGGTGGAGTAAATAGGTGGTCGGTAAAAAACACTTACACTTACTTTTATAATAAAATAGAAATTAGTATTCTTTGAGCCTCAGTTTGTGCCCTAAGACGGCTAAGACTTACACTTGGCCTTGGAAGTAGACTCAGGTTGTGCAGCTGAGACACGGTGTGAGTGCCAAAATTAACTACTAAGTGTAAATTGGGTAAAGAGAAAATGATAAACTAAGTAAATAAAGTTAAATTAAAGTGTCTAAAGTCTAACTAAAGTCTAAATTCAATGGACAATCAGTTCAATCAGTCAGTGATTGAATCATAAATGATAAACTTAAAGTACTCCAAAGCAATACAAAATTAATTATAGCATTAAAGGATTATTGTTTTCATTATTAATAAGATTGTCTCGATGGATCATCATGAGCTTCCGAAGTGCTTGTGTTTAGTCTTAGTTAAAATAAATTTCAACAAACAAAAAAATCACTTACATCACCAAAATCAGTATCATAATGATAACACAGTTGTAAATAAATAATTGAAGTAGCTTCCCCTGTGGAATTAAATATATAAATTCGCATTTTTAATTAACATGTTACTAATATTAATAAATGTTCAGGACTCGTTACACTAAAGTCACTAAAGAGAATGGCATCAATGCACGGCACGGACGGGGGGGGGGGGGGGGGGTATCACATATTTTTTTCTTCGTAATTTTATGTTAAGTCATTATAATTATTAAATGTTTCTTAAAGTATAGACTAAATACATGTATTAGTATTGAGGTAAGTTCGTAAGAAACGGCTCGTCATTGGGATCGTGGTTTGATTTTCGCTTGGGATTAAATATGTGTGTTTTATTTGTGTTATGTGGGCCTATACATATTATAATCACTCATTTAAATCTATGTATTAATCATAATTAGTTACATTGTTACGCGTGAAGCCAATAAACATGAATATTACAGATTGAATAACAATCATTGTTAGTAGTAAGTGTAAGACAATGCGCAGAGATTAATCTCTCGCACAAAAGGATTAAGGTTTGATTCTGGCTTGGGGTGACAGATGCTTTTATTTTGTTTGTTTGTGTGTGATTTTAATTTAAGAGAACTGCCTCTGATCTTCCCGATACATCTCACACAGAAAAGGAATAACATGAAAGCAAGGGGCATTACATTGTGGTAGCCTGCTAGTTTAGTTATCTATCTAGACAGGCGCTTTTTCTGTAACAATGTTAACCCCATTCAAAGTACAATACAGTATTACGGAAACACTTAATTAAACGACTGAATAGCTCGGGGGTGGGGGCAGCTTAAAATAATTCATTTGTTTTGTTAATTCCTAGTTTGTAAAGGGGATCTAAAAATGGTGTGTTCTTCCTCGCCACCTTAACTTGAGTACCAAGAGGTGAGGGTGTTGTTGCAGTCTCAACAAGATAATTATGTTCATCTTAGTGTGGTTTCAACAGCAAATTATCTCAAGTGATAAAACCCGTTCCGATGAAGACTTACATAAGCTTTATAAGAGTAACAGCAAAAAAGGGTATTCAAACGAAATTATACAATTAAAATAAAATACAGTAATTGATAAAGAAAGACACGTTTATAAAAAAAATATAACAACATAATTTTACTTTCTATTTCAATAAAATATAAATTGGACAAGCAGCACTTTGCTTCATGCAGTATCACAGAAGCCAAATTATTGCGTGGATAGCTTGTAACAAGAAATACATTTGAACTGCTTTTATTCTCTAACGTGATATCTGGCCCCCGGCGATTGTTTCAAAGGTTACAACTTCACTAATATGTTTACTACTCACGACGTAGGCATAACTCTGTGTTGTATTTTTTTAAAGGGAGAAAGAATGACGTAGCTAGTTTTAATTTTTACGGGGACAAACTGATTCTTCTTAACTTTTACGAATGAAAAAAATCACAAATTTAAATAATCTGTTTTGATTTGGTAAGGAACTGTTACTTTTTGTTAACTTTGGGTTCATGTTTAATTTATTGTATCGACAAGACGAGCAGTGACAGCTGCCCTTTGGGAGAGCAGTGCTATGTCACAGTGACGCCTCAGACGACTACGCCAGTACCAATTAGAACCAGTCCAACGACGCTCACACCTGGGGCTTCCACACCATCACCAGCAGCTGCTTCTACTTCTACACTATCACGTGTCTGGTATTTCGGTAACAACAACAACCACAACTTGAACACAAAATGCAGAATCTGTACCTGGCTTTCTCTGTGCCTGGGGTTCACCATGACCCACTAGAGTAGTTCTAGTAGGTCGTGGGTTAACACAGCCTCAGTGCCTGGGGCAACGTCAGCAGCTGTATCTGGGGCTACCAGTGCAGCTGTATCTGGGGCTACCAGTGCAGCTGTACCTGTGACTACCAGTGCACCTGTACCTGGGTTTACCAGTGCAGCTGTACCTGGGACTACCCGTGCACCTGTATCTGGACTTACCACATGACCTCTCCCTGGCTCGCGGAGAAAAAAAAGGGACACCTTTATTTTTTCCGATTTTATTTTCGGTTCTCAGCCCCCAGTCAGCTCATTTGGTTTAATTTTACCCACCCGTCTCACGGGTCTTCTATTCTATTTGTCTTTACTTTAACCCCACATGACCCACTCTCATCCAGTCCACTCATTTGGTGTAACTTGACCCTCCTACACCCAGCCCAGTAAACTGTGGGAAATTCTTGATGTTGTCGTCCTGTAAATTATCAACTGATGTAAGACAAGGATGCACAAAGTTCAATGTAAAAAATTCTCTATAACGTGTTTATTAGTAATTTTTCGACAACAACATTTACAAATTTTTTTAAAAATGTATCACAGTAACTCAGCATAAATATAGCTGACACATAAAAGAACTGGTTATTGGTCATCTTGAGGCACTTCAAGATTTTTTAAACACAGTAATCAGTGTCAGGAAAGATATTGTGATGAAAATCAGTTATGCAATTAACATAAAGAAACTTCAATGTTTAAAAAAAAAAAATAATAACATTGTGTTGATCCCATTCACTTCATGTTTTCCATGAATGAAGTTAACATGGAATCAGTATTTAAATGAATATGAGCTAAATTGATCAATTACAATCAATGGATAAGTCATGTTTGTCATGTATGCCAGGTTTGCCATGTCGGTCACGTTTGCCGGGTTTGTCATGTATGCCAGGTTCATCATGTCTGTCATGTTTGCAATCAGGATAATCTTGCATACTTGACATAGAAGCTTTGGGATGCCCTTTTTTATTCACACTTTTTTCATTTGTTAATGATCAGAAAGTAGCCGCCATGACTTGATTCACAAAGAGAAAAAAATATCACAATGGCGGCCCAGATTAAATTAGTTAAGTACTATACATGAGACCACACAAAGCAAGTGCATTACAATGGAGGGAAAGGAACTTTTTACTTTTTAGAAAAATAACCAAAAACATAGTTGCAGTGTAATACAAACATATATCTGTAACAAAATTACATTAGGCTTTTGTAATTTTTAACATATCAACACAGAAAAGACGTTTCTATTGTTTGTACTGTACTTATTATGTACAGCAAGCAATACATATTATGTACAGGGAGTAATTTTTTTTTTACAGAAAGGCAAGTGATATTTCTTACTCAGTTACAGGTTTATTCAACAATAAAAAAAATAAAACTAGGGAAAAGTTTATGTTATAGAAGCTTCAGCCACTCTGAACGTACATTTCCCACATTTCAATAAACTATATACAAATAAATATTTTCATAAACATGAGACTGGCCATGAAATCAAAAGATCTAAACTTCATTGAAAACATGTTTTAAAATAAGGGTCATGTGTCCTCATACATCAAGATTAATGTAATGTGTCATCTCAAGATAGAAACGAGTTTCTTGCATTCAGAGCAATTCATATCTAATATTGGCCCATCTTTAGCTTATCATGTTTTAAAATATCAAATATTGGCCCATCATTAGCTTAATATTATTATCATATTTTTAAGTATCATATATTGGCCCATACTTAGCTTATTATGATAGTTTATTAATTCAAATATTGAAAAACACCAATCCAAGTACCCCTTTAGGATTCTTTGGCTTCTGAAAAAATGTTCTCAAATTTTTATTTTTTAACAATTTTTTTCGTCTAATAATATTCACTTCCTCGCAAGACCCTAATGAGATCTTTCAGCTCAACATATTGTGTTCACAGTAAAGCCGCTGCATGATTACAAATCTACTCAGTTTATTTATTTTACACAAAACATCGGAGCGTTTTCGTAGATGTTTCATGAGATTTACAAACTTGAGCACTATCAATTATGTCAGTTAGAGCACTATCAGTTATGTCAGTTAGAACACTATCAGTTATGTCAATTAGAGCACTATCAGTTATGTCAGTTAGAGCACTATCAGTTATGTCAGTTAGAGCACTATCAGTTATGTCAGTTAGAGCACTATCAGTTATGTCAGTTAGAGCACTATCAGTTATGTCAGTTAGAGCACTATCAGTTATGTCAGTTAGAACACTATCAGTTATGTCAGTTAGAGCACTATCAGTTATGTCAGTTAGAGCACTATCAGTTATGTCAGAACAATATCAGTTATGTCAGTTAGAGCACTATCAGTTATGTCAGTTAGAGCACTATCAGTTATGTCAGTTAGAACACTATCAGTTATGTCAGTTAGAGCACTATCAGTTATGTCAGTTAGAGCACTATCAGTTATGTCAGTTAGAGCACTATCAGTTATGTCAGTTTGAGCACTATCAGTTATGTCAGTTAGAGCACTATCAGTTATGTCAGTTAGAGCACTATCAGTTATGTCAATTAGAGCACTATCAGTTATGTCAGTTAGAGCACTATCAGTTATGTCAGTTAGAGCACTATCAGTTATGTCAGTTAGAGCACTATCAGTTATGTCAGTTAGAGCACTATCAGTTATGTCAGTTTGAGCACTATCAGTTATGTCAGTTAGAGCACTATCAGTTATGTCAGTTAGAGCACTATCAGTTATGTCAGTTAGAGCACTATCAGTTATGTCAGTTAGAGCACTATCAGTTATGTCAGTTAGAGCACTATCAGTTATGTCAGTTAGAGCACTATCAGTTATGTCAGTTAGAGCACCATCAGTTATGTCAGTTAGAGCACCATCAGTTATGTCAGTTAGAGCACTATCAGTTATGTCAGTTAGAGCACTATCAGTTATGTCAGTTAGAGCACTATCAGTTATGTCAGTTAGAGCACTATCAGTTATGTCAGTTAGAGCACTATCAGTTATGTCAGTTAGAGCACTATCAGTTATGTCAGTTAGAGCACTATCAGTTATGTCAGTTAGAGCACTATCAGTTATGTCAGTTAGAGCACTATCAGTTATGTCAGTTAGAGCACTATCAGTTATGTCAGTTAGAGCACTATCAGTTATGTCAGTTAGAGCACTATCAGTTATGTCAGTTTGAGCACTATCAGTTATATCAGTTAGAACACTATCAGTTATGTCAGTTAGAGCACTATCAGTTATGTCAGTTAGAGCACTATCAGTTATGTCAGTTAGAACACTATCAGTTATGTCAGTTAGAGCACTATCAGTTATGTCAGTTAGAGCACTATCAGTTATGTCAGAACAATATCAGTTATGTCAGTTAGAGCACTATCAGTTATGTCAATTTGAGCACTTTCAGTTATGTCAGTTAGAGCACTATCAGTTATGTCAGTTAGAGCACTATCAGTTATGTCAGTTAGAGCACTATCAGTTATGTCAGTTAGAGCACTATCAGTTATGTCAGTTTGAGCACTATCAGTTATATCAGTTAGAGCACTATCAGTTATATCAGTTAGAGCACTATCAGTTATATCAGTTAGAGCACTATCAGTTATGTCAGTTAGAGCACTATCAGCTATATTAGTTATAAAATACTGAGGCAACCGACCGTTAAATTTGAGACATTAATGAATTCCAAAACCCAACTCTGTGTTCATCACTTCTCTCCCCTTGCATACTTGTTTCTACTCATACAACAATTCAACCGGAATCTTATTACTAATATTACATCCATGTTTAGATAAGTCATTTATGCTTCAGGGACGTATTTAAAGTTATGCAGTTAAATAAATGTTACATGGTGATACCTGAGAAGTTATCATTTACCGGTACAAAAAGTAAATAGGGATGGTTTAAGTCAGAGTCAAAGTGTAAGATCCTCAACAAGGTTTAGTAAGGTTTCGTCAGATCACGAGAGTCATCGTGTACTGAGAGGGTCAAGGACTGTAAACTGCATGAGAGCCGCGTCATTTCCCCCGGAAGCGATGACGTATCCATCGTCACACGTGAAGGCTGCGCATGTGACATTTGAAGAGAAGCACTTGGTGTTGTGACAGCCAGCCTGGGGAAACAGGTTTACACTTAGTTCACGTCTGGTAACTTCAGTTTTGATAACACACTTTATTGACTTGATTCATTAAAATAAAATGTGAACACAATATAAGTAGTAATGGAATAATGTTTCACAAATGTAGTTTTTTTATGTTGTGTTTATTTTTCTATTAACATCTATAAGAACACTGATAACATAGATTTTTTTCAATGAAAAATGTGTAATTTTTTGTTTGTTATCTAGCCCTAAAATCAAACAGTAGTTTGTTTAGCTACATATAAAAAAGATATAGTATAGTAAAAAGATTCATTCAGGACGGAAATACACATTTGTTTTTGCAAGCAGTCGCCAAAAGTACCAAATCATGGTCATAACTTGTACCAAATCATGGTCGTAACTTGTACCAAATCATGGTCATAACTTGTACCAAATCATGGTCGTAACTTGTACTAAATCATGGTTGTAACTTAAACAAACTGGCCACTTTGTCACATTGTTATTGTTTTTCCACTACACTTCCATTCTCATTTTGAGTTCATCCAATCAATGATCATTTCTGACCACAGCCATTCCTCCTTTTCTCCTCCATTAACTTTCAAAACACATTAAACATACCGGTACAAATTATTTTTGTTTGATCTCATGAAATATTCGATTTATTTTCTTTCCCTAAGGCTGTCACGTGATGAAGACAGCATTTGATTTCAACCCTGTAAACAGGCTCCCCAACCCTCCATAAATAGACCTACAGCCCTAAAACATTTGACCTAAAATGACTTTTATGTAAACTTTTGTGTTCGTGAGAATTCTTTGATGTCCCAAAAAAAAAAAAAAAAAAAAAAAAAAAAAAAAAAAGAGAGACTTTGAAATAAACATCTTATGAAGCGAAACAAAACTTTACCTTTGCAACAGAACAAGGCCACTTGTAGAGTCGAAGTCTTCCCTTGCTGTCACCCACCACCATCATGTCACGGTACTGTGACCTTGTCACAACATTGATGACATCACCACGCTCGAGGTTTTGCCATGGACCTATGATCAAGGATAAGGTTTAAAACTGTAAAACAGAAATCATTCCTACCTCTGTTAGGGAGAGCAACTCTCACAGCTAATTATCTCCCTTGTCCTCTTTAGACAGGTGTCAGCACCAGGTAATCTTTAAAATCAATTAACTTGCACCGACAGTTCATAAACTTACCTATTATTGAGTGACCAATAGGACAGTTGTGAGTAGCCCATTTGACATCACGGACAGCTCTAGCTGTCTTGATCTTCTGCCCAGCAGGAATATCCCCTGAAATAGAGTTGTGCAAAAAAAGTTTTTATTTTCAGACCGACTTCAAAATAGCCTTAAATGAAACTATAAAAACAATGCTAGGAGTTAAAAACAACCACAAATCAGGATTTTTTATAAACCAGTTCAGGCCTACACAGACTATTTAATATAAATTAATCTAAAAATGTATTAAAAATTTGTTCAGTTAAATATTTGGCTTAATTTTTTGAATGAAGTCAAAGAATTTAGAGTAACAATGACATGGTGTCCAGGTGAAATGTAGTCTCAATTTTATTAAATTCTTTTTTTATTCCTTTAATTGTAAAATTTACCAAATTTTATTTTATAGGGCGCACTTTTTTTCTTAGAAAATTTGCCTCCAAATTTCAGGTGTGTCTTGTACTCAAATTTAAGATAAATGGTAAAAATTTAATTTTTAAAAAAAATTGCTTAAAAATTAAGGTGCGTCTTATAGTCCGTAGCGTCTTATAGTCCGTAGCGTCTTATAGTCCGTAGCATCTTATAGTCCGTAGCGTCTTATTGTCAGTAAAATACGGTAATAACTTGTAAGTGTGTTCCACCCTAGATGAGTCTCATAAGTTTTTTTAAGTTAATGAGTTTTAAGTTTGATAAAAATAAAATTAAAATGGCAGCCTGGATAAGGCGTGATTGACTTGTAGCTTTTGCTGACACAAATCTGGTTGAAATTGCGTGAAAGTTCACTAAACTCCACTCACAGTGAACAATGTCATAGTCTCCGAGGACAGCCTGGATACATTTTGAGTCCACCGACCAATCAAGATGCATGATGAACATGTTGCTGTGCTGTAACAATAGATAACTGGCATTCACAATGTGTTGTGAGATCAGAGACTAAAAATCCTTATATCAGGGATTATATTAAGGAAGAATCAAGCTACTGACTGAATGCTTGTAGTATTTTCTTATTGCCTATAGTTACTCATTTCATGAAAACCAAACAATTCTGACAAGAACAATCCCACAAGTACGGGTATTATGTATGATCCAAATATAAATGCTTTGATTAGTCTGATTAGTCATTCAATCATTATAGTTTGCGCAAGCCCCATAGGGACATATCCTAGTCAAACAACTCATACCCCCTGGGGCTGCAGCTAGATACGTTTTTCTACTAATTGTGGAAGGGAGCATTAATTACTTGACTAGAAAGCTTACGTTCAAATTTAATAACTGCTTGTTGAACAACGATTCATTTTGGTGTTGATAGACAAATCTTAGCTTATCTTAAAGCATTAAGTAATAAGACAAATCTTAGCTGATCTTAAAGCATTTAGTAATAAAACAACCATTGTCATTAATGAACAAATATATTACTACATAGCTTCCTCTTGTTTGAAATTGTCTATAAAATACTGCATTGAATTGCAACATGGCACTGAAAGTGAAACCACATTTTTAAATAGTTTGGATTATTTTTGTGGGTTTTAAATATTCAAAAGTACTTTGTTAAAAAGAGTGAGTGCAAAACAAGCACTCCTTGCAAGTATCTTTGATTACCTTGAGGGAAAGTGGCTGAGGTCTGAAAAATGCTTGCCCCTCATCTTGAAGATAAAATATCTGTAGGAAGCCATCATATGTTCCTACAGCTAGTTGCTTACCATCTGTAAAATTGATGAGGAAGCCAGAAAAAAACAACACATTAATTATATAATGTAATATACGTTTTTCAGTTCCACTAAAGATCATTTTGCTGAGAAAAAACTAATTTGAATTTTAAAATCATTACATTCATTGTGTTCTTGTTTTCAAAAGACTTAATTTGGTATGAACATATTTTTTTACTCGTAATAATTGTATATTGACTTTTTTCAGAGATACAAATCTTAATTTGAATACTTAATATCTGGTAGTTTCCCAAAACTAAATACATTAATAAACAAGGTTATTCCTATTTTTAACAATAAATATGTAGCCTTCAATAAAGCACCCATTTTAAAAAATTCAAATGACTTGTAGCCACTGTCGATCACATTTTTTAAAACAGACTATTGTCCCAAATGTCAGCTATATTCATATCAGTTATAAATCTCAATCCAGATAAATATCAGAAATGGGAGAAAATCCCAGCTCAAAAGAAAATAATCTATGCAGAAAAATGTCCCACCTGGTGAAAAACTCAAAGCATTGATCTGAACATTTCCTGATGGAAGTGACGTGAGTACAGCACCGTTGTATGAGTTGAGGATAATCACTTTACCAGCAGTTGTACCAAGGGCAAAAATCCTACCCTTGGGGTCAATGCTGATGCACGTACAAGGGTTCTAGATTAAGAAACAGAGGGGGGAAAACATGAATTTTTAGGGCAAAAGACATGTTGGATATTTTTTTCTTTTTTTATTAAGATATTATCATTTCATCTGGAGTAAGAGTTTAATATGTAATTAACTGTCTCCATAATCAACATATCTTTTAAATTTCAATATTAAAATAAACAAATTAACTGAAATATTTTGGAATCAGTAAACTGAGGATCCGTCAAAGTTCGCCAGATTAGAAAGTGTATCAAATAGCATATCTCTAGCACAGAGAGAGCCTAAGCCAATTTTAGTTTAAGATGTCAAATGATAAACAAAGAATCAACTGACATGCCAAGTATATAAAGTGTTGTTTTTTTTTTTAATATCAGGTGAAAAGTGTTAAAACTTACATAACTGATAATTAATATAAGTTGACAACTACTTTTTAAACATATAGAACCCTGTTTTGCACTTGTTAAACTTTGAAGTTAAATTACTTATTTAAACAAACATTTTGTAACTGCTATGAAAAAAATTCAGATATTTGCTAATAAAATGAGTTATCAGAAATTGTTCTCATAACAAACAAATAAAGCCTTATAAAAAATCACTAAATTAAAATATAGTTTCAGGCTTTTCCTCAGGGCGCAACTTTTCATCAGCATGGCCCCTGAGTGTCATATCAGTATTCAGTGTCTATAGGGTACGACCAAGAAGGAAACACAAATTTGGAGAGAAAATAGCAAAATGAATTTTGTTCATATCTTATGAGCTTTCATATCATTTGTGATTGTCTTGGTTTGACTAAGTAAACATGGATTGGATGGTGATACCGTGAATGGAAAGGAAAGAAATTATTCAGATTAAAAGAATACTTTTTTTAAAAATATATTATTGAGTCTACTTTAATTAGCAAAACTCAAGTTTACTGAGATCAAATCCAGAAGCAACAAACATGATATTGGAACCACGTAAATTTTAAAAAGTAGGCGGTGGCCACAGTCAAACTACTTTGTTTTATGAAAATCGGGACGCATCCCATAACAACGACAACAGCTTTTACTGAATTTTTTTATAAATCACAAACTTGCCTCTGCGTTAACTCTCCATACAGGAGCATGAGAAATTGCCGACCACTTCACAACCATCTGATCATGACCAGCCGAAATAAATGTCTGCTCCAGCGGGTGGCTTTCTACAGCCCAAAGTTCCTCTACGTGGCCCTAAAAACATACCAAAATTCAATTTAATCCTGTTTTACTTTTAATCACAAATTTAGCCGTATCAGCAGGTGAATTTCTAAGTCCAGAAGACAAAGTCAATTATTTTGAGCCAAAAGGGGGTTAAATACTGGTAAACTCAAATATGTGAACAATTATCTTTCACCGGAGGTGGGGGGGAATGATTGGGCTCACTATAAATATTAACTATAAAAATTAATTTTTTAAAAAAGGATTTTTAGTACAGATGCACTGAGCTATCTTGGATCAAAATAAAGCGGGTGGGGGGAAGATAGTAATTTTAAAAAAATTAAATATTACAATTTTATTCATAGTTATATAAAGATCATTTGATATGCAAGTTATTTTTTTTTACAGTGAGCTGAAATATTCACAACAGTTAATTAGAGTGTTGCACTATGGGGCAATTTTAAAAAAATATTAATGCTAGACACATATTCTAAGTACATTCCCCATTCACCTCTGTGTGCACTAATAAGAAGATTTAGACACATATTCGATGTACATTCCCCATTCACCTCTGTGTCCACTGAGAAGAAGTTTGAATTCATCGACTCACCTGAATGATGAACTTAAACTTTAGCTGCAGACTTCCTTCCAGGACCTTATTTCTTGTGGTGGACACATAGATTGACCCATCCAGACCTCCTTTGGTGATTGGTACTATACTCCTGACATGACCTGCAGTGGCTGGAAGCTGCTCACAGAGGTGCAGAAGGTTAAGTCGATTGGTCAATGCAAACAATGTCAATGGTCAATGTCAATGTTTTTATTCACTTGATTGTTTAAATTTCTTACATTTATAAAGTAAACATATGAGAAAAAAACATCAATGATGAATAATAATAAATGGGGGACAATACTTGAAACTTTGATTTATCAATGTAAGAAGTCATGAGAAGCTTTTCTTCTTTAATTTCAACTTGTTTTATGTCTCTTAATTTGATTAAGTGTCCTGATAAAAAAAAGTTTCTGCCCAGAAGAGCGTTTGCTCTATACGGATTTCTTAAAATGCTATTTAGAAACTCCAATACTTGATAAATGTAACATTTTCATTATATAATTCAAAGTAAATTTACAAGTCCAAGAAACATGTAAGATTCAGAAAACATTCATGTATGACAGGCATTAATGCTTGTTTTTTAAAACCTATAATTTTTTGGCAAACTCCCATGTCAATATTTTCTGATTATGTATTTCAGACTTACGGCCCTTAGTAAACTAAACAGTAATATGAAAGTGGTAACAATATATTTTACCATCACTAGGCACAGAGAAAAAGAGAAAGAGGGGAAGGCCAAAGAATACATTTAGACGCAAGCTTGAGGCAGACATACAAAGTATGGGATACACCTAGAGGCAACTGGAAAGGAAAGCACAGGACAGTGATGAATGGAAAATTCTTGTGGACAGCCTATGCCCAAGATGGGGTAAAAAGGCATAAGAAAAAGAAGATCAATAGGCATGTTGAAGTCAAGCGATATGAATGTAATAAATCCCTTTGAATCACTGAAATTTTCCTTGAACATGTGGTTTACATCGAGTGTGTGACAGAGAAATGGCAAATACTTTTGGTCTGTGACTGACCAAGACATCGTAAGCTGTAGAGATTGGAAGTGTATATGCACACCTTAATTTATTTAATGTATGTGGATGTAAATTTAAAAAAAAACTATTTTATATCATGGCCTTTTCAAAATAGCACTGAACAATTTGTAAATGTTTGTTTATTTCTTTTGTACATATGCCCCTTAAATGCTGTGCCCCAGGTTGGCCTTATAGTAAATCTGACCCCCGCAAGAAATGTTTCTTATGATATTCCTAAGTTACAACACAAAATGGAAAAAGACTAACCACTCTTTCTTTGACAGGCAAATAGTTATTAATAGAATCCCAGGCCTTGACCTCATTTCCACCTCCTGACAGCAAAGTCCCATCACCCAGCATACAAAGTGCAGCAACACTTTTCTGGAGTAGAGAAAAGAAATATTATATTAATAATGACAAAGTCTCTAGGACTTTTGATCACTTCATATCTACCCTTCCCAGTGTTTTAAAGCTGCCACTCACAGCTGATGAGCCATAAAAAAGGTCATGCTGTTTTGGCAGATTTTTGCCCCACCGCACCCTTTCCGACCGTCACACATTTTTAACACAAATTAGACACTTTTATCAAACATGGTCACACATTTTTATGAATGGGCCATGTTAGTAAATTACCGTTAGGTTCATATCACAACTATAGTTAATAATCAAGAGCAATTCCTTGCTTGACTGGATCTATTACAAATTATCAAGGTGTTTCTCCAGCAGGAGTCTTGACTTTAAGAGTGAAATCCCATTTTTTTTAATTTTACAAGGAACATGCAAGCAAATTAGTTTTACATGCTAAAAGAGTGAAAGTAAAGGCTAAATTCATGCATGTAGTAAGGCAGGTCTATCTTATCAGTTGTAGTACAGCAGGTCTATCTTATCAGATGTAGTAAGGCAGGTCTATCTTATCAGTTGTAGTACTGCATGTCTATCTTATCAGATGTAGTACGGCAGGTCTATCTTATCAGATGTAGTACTGCATGTCTATCTTATCAGTTGTAGTACTGCATGTCTATCTTATCAGTTGTAGTACTGCATGTCTATCTTATCAGATGTAGTACGGCAGGTCTATCTTATCAGATGTAGTATGGCAGGTCTATCTTATCAGTTGTAGTACTGCATGTCTATCTTATCAGATGTAGTACGGCAGGTCTATCTTATCAGTTGTAGTACAGCAGGTCTATCTTATCAGTTAAACATTTGAATCAGTAGCCTTGACTTGAGCTGCATTTTGTTTAAAGTGAAGAAGAGTTGCTCCCTTCATCAGCCTCACTCTCTCCTACTAGCCTATTAGATCCAATGGCAAGCCTTAGTGAAGACACAGGCCAGGATGCAGCAGATGACCAGCAGTGTGCCTTGAATGTTTCACTATGTGTTATACATCGCAGGAAATGTTGGAATTTTCATAGAGTCAGTGTCATACCGCCTACGGTACTCCAAAGTTAATGAGTCCCATTCATGTTGCTGGTGATGTTTCTGCTTTTGTTGGGGATTGAACGGGAGTTCATTAGCTTGGGATTGACTCAGTTTAGACCACTTGGCCACCCATAAATATAACATTAAACATTTGTCTACATCACCAAATAGGGCTGGGTGGATGCTTGGGTGGAAGCTGCCTAAATACCTTATGAGCTTTCCTAGTGTGCCTTGACAGAGCTGCATTGACAGTGAACACATTGTTGTTGTCACGTGACCAGATCAAGATGGCACCAGTGGAGTCACCTGTGATGACCTCTCCAGCAGGAGAAAAGCAGACAGAGGTAACAAACTTTGGAATATTTTCCTGAAATTATACAGAGACAGTTGTAATTTGACAAATAAAACGATTGTGATGGGCCTTACAGGTTTACAATTTCATTGTTACAAATGAATTTGTATTGAAGATGTAGGCCTATACTTAAATGAAAAATAATCCTAATTTAAATAGATGCTGTATCACAGTAAAAGTGAAAGATTTTATACTTGAATTAGTGTAATTTTTATCAAATTCTTATGTAGATTGATTAAAAGTTTAACTTTATGCCACTCCTGGGTATATAATAAAACTTCCTTGGAAGTCCATAAAAAAACACATTTTTCAAAATAACAGTCTATTCATAAGGAGGAAACACAGGAGAGCTAAGAATGACATCATGGCACCAAAGGTGTTAATGTCTAGAAAAGTTTAAAAACCCCTGGTAAAGAAGAAGTGTGTCAAGTATTGTAATCTAAGCTAGGCCAACCAAGTGTTTAATGCAGTCCAACCAAGTGTTCAATGCAGTCCAACCAAGTGTTCAATGCAGTCCAACCAAGTGTTTAATGCAGTCCAACCAAGTGTTTAATGCAGTCCAACCAAGTGTTTAATGCAGTCCAACCAAGTGTTTAATGCAGTCCAACCAAGTGTTTAATGCAGTCCAACCAAGTGTTTAATGCAGTCCAACCAAGTGTTTAATGCAGTCCAACTAAATATTTAATGCAGTCCAACCAAGTGTTTAATGCAGTCCAACCAAGTGTTTAATGCAGTCCAACCAAATCATCAGTACCCTGGATGGGATGTGGGGCTATTAATAGGCTTACCTAAATTTAATTAAAGGATTGAAACCAGGACCTTTGGAATAGGTATCATATGGGGCATGACTTTGGGACGAGAAGGAGATGAACGTCCTAAATGTTGTTTGTGCTTCTTGCATTTTGCTTCTCCCCTTTCATAGGAAGTGGGTGTGGGTCAAAGGTTGCAGGAAGAACATTTGGATCATGCCTTAATAAGCCTTAAACTTATACTTGGATTAATTTATTACAAAACACACGCTATGTAATACACGCTTAGAACTTGACACAAGTAATTTTAGCAGTTACAGAAAATAAGGTTGATACCAAACAAGTTCTGAAACTGTCAATGTCTTCAAGACTATCTAAAATAGACATGAAAAATTAATAATATCAAACTGAGATGGAAACAGGGACAAAATTTCAAACTTACAGGGACCATGTCCCAAAGCGGGACATATGGTAGGCCTAGCTATTAAGCATGTGTTTAAAACTCATTTTCCCCTTACATGTCAACGTCAGTTTAATATTGTAAAGCATGAAGTTCCCTTGGATTGGGCAACTCAGACACGTTATATCACGACATTTTATCAAACAAGTTTCTAATATATTACAATCCACTGCCTATCACATTTCATAAGTAGTGTGGGTAGAGGAGATGAATTTTAACTTTGTGAATTAAAAAATGTGTCAAAACTTAATCATGTTGGTGATAAAATTGAGACATTAATGGAAATTTGTGATATAAATAAAGAAAATTATCATGCCAGATTACAATCTTTTTTTTTACATATTTTTAACTGCAAAAAAAAAAAAAAAAATTTAAATTGAAAGTCAAATGCTTTGATAATCTATCGATTTTAAATATGTAATTGTGTAAAATTTAAAAAGAAACTGATGAAAATGTGAAGAAGTAAATTCTATCAAATTAAATAAAATTACCCTTTCCATCATCCTTTGTTGCTTTTATATATAGGTAACCGTCAATAAATAAATGTTGTACTTCATTAACAATGTGTTAAAAAGTTAACCAATCTTACCTTGATATTACTTGTTTTTAAAACTTTTGTTTTAATTATAACATTAACCCACGCAGCGTCAAGTGTATTTGTGATTTTGTGTCAAGGCTTTTTGGTAATTTTAATATATATAACTAAAATATTAAAAAACTAATAGAGAAAATGAATCCAGATATATTAGTCTATATTACTAAAGGCCTACATATTCTGAGAGTAAATTGGACAAGGAATTATTATTTATTTGCTATGAATTTTAGAATTCTATAACTATGATCTTTACTGCAACAGTGACTACAATAGTGCTACTACTATTAATAATAGTGTATTATTCTGCCTTCAACTCACACCCATAAACACTTTGGACTTTGGTTGCTTTTTATAAGTTTTTATCAGCTAATGCTCTAAATAAATATGTTACACAACATAGTTACATGTCTTTTTGAGCCAGTAAATTAGTAGTAAATTCAAAAACAATGTTCTTTCAGTTTAGACTTAGAAAATATGAAGCTATTTTGGTTTATATGGGGCCATCCAAATGACATCACGCAAATTTTGCCAATTGTTTAGTCGCCCCTAACTCCATCGTCACAAAAAGTTAGAACCTCCCTCAAATATAAAGATACAAATCTCTGCACACACCCCTCCCTATAAAAATCCTTACGTCTACTACAGACTACTGTCCTTTACAAACCCTTAAAAATTCACCTCCTATGAATATCAAATTACTGCACCTGTGTCAGAAACATTTCCCTAGAACAGTGGTTCTTAACCATAGGTGAAAGCACCCTCTGAGGCGTGGAAAACCTAGAAGATTGTATTTGCTTCCATTACTAGTTTTATGTAGCCGCCTTTAAAAAATCAGTTTTTATTCATGTCAATTAGCAGCAGTAAATATTTGTTTTTTTACGCGTTACTTGTATTATTTTGTTCCCTAGTAAATAGGAATTAATTAAATAAATAGAACTACGATAACTAAATTATTTAATTATTTTCCTATTTTAAATGTTATAACAATATAATGTATCTGGTTTTGGGTGGACGGGTGTGGGAAATGTTTAAAACTGAGTAGGACTACAGCGCTGTAAAAAGGCCCCCGGTCAAACCATTTTTTCGTTCAATCCCACTTCACATGGTAGTCCTATTTCTGACTCACGTCTCCACATTTTGACATACATTCCTAACTTAATCATAGGCCATTTTTCGGACCTCTCATACCCGTCCTATACTCAACTAATTCTCTCAGTGATCGTAGTTTAAAAATAATATGATTATAACTGTTGTATCAAAGAATTTTGTTAAAAAATGTCAGTGTCAGTAACTTACTTTTACTATAATTTTTTCACTATGATATTCCCCTTTTTCATGTGATGTCCCATTGGTTACTTAAACAACCCCCATCGTCCTCATCACAAAAATGTGACCCCCCCCCCCCCTAGATGCATGACGATGGACCCTACCCTATGCCTATGCTATGGCGCCTATGCTTATTAAATTCATTAGTGGCCAAAACTATTCAAATAATTTACATACTTAGTCTGACTTAGAACTTAAGTTGAGTAAAGTGAACTTCTGTTCTAACTCCACTATCTAGTATCAATAGTAAATAATATCGGCTATCGGATCGTTAATTTATTATAATTATATTAACCAAATAATGAATAATGGGTTGCCCGAATAATCATTCTCATTCATTATTCATATTAATCATATTCATGCCATTCTCATTCAATCATTTCATGCAAAATAAATCTTCAAAATCAAGAAATTCAATTCATAACAAAATAAATCAAATTAATTAGATCTAGGCTTTCATTTTTAAGGGCCAAAATATGAATCTTAACAAAGTTTGGTTATTGCACGCTACTGGTCCCTCTGTCGCTCACCCTAACCCGAACCCTAAATCTATCATAAACAAAGGGAAGTGACTCCCAATAAGGGGACCACAACAGCACATTAGCCCAAAGTTTTTTCAATAAAAAACTTCTAAAAATTTCAGCTTTATTATAAAAAAATATAGCCTACGCCTACATGAATAAAAACATAACATTTGTTCCTTGTCTGTCAATTTTAAGTTACAGGAGTTTACGAGAGTTATCCGCTTTGAAAATTTTAAATTTGTGATTCGCATTATAATATTAATTTCGGTTATATCGCCGGTTGATTGGCATAATTATGATAATGATTGGCCGTTATAAAATCTCTTGAATTTAAGTACCGGTATTCACTTTGTCATAAGTTTTATAAATCTTTCAAGAATAAAGTAGGTCCTATCATTCAGAAATTAAGGAAAAAAATGACAATCATTTTTTACTCCTGCTAAAAACAAAATGTATAAATTTCTATATTTGAAAGATCTTGGCTTCTGGCCCCCGGGCAGTAGTTTGGTGACCCCTGGGTAATGTAATGGTGAATTGAATAGCACGCAAAATAAATGAGATTCTTAAAAATAATGCAAAAGCGTTTAATGCTTAATATTTTATTTAGTTTTACTGAAATAGTCTCAATTTAAATGTTGCTATAAATCTATGGTGTAAAATTGGGTAAGACATTAAAATATTAATATAGTTCAGTGGCGTGAAAAAAGTTTGGTTTCTGTGCTATAATTAGTTTATATATATTTATATATATATATTTGAAAACAACAAGTCTGTATATCCGTATGAAATACTAAATAGCTTTGATTAATAATCAAGCTAAACAATCGACAGCATGGTCTTGTTTTTTTTTTCCAGACTTTTTTTGAAGTCACATACGCTGGCTTGTCTTCCAAGTATCCCGCTTAATAGAGTCCATCTCATTAAAAAAACGTTGCTGTACTTTATATTGTATTTTCAAGTAATTTTCTTCGTGTACACACAAAGTTGATGACCTAAGAAGATGTCATGCAACCCACTTACCTCAAAGTTACCGCTGAGTTTATCCCTCATTATCTTCCGTCCTTTGTCCCAGAACATCTTCCAGAAGTGGATGTGTTCCTTGCCATAGGTCATTAGAATGGTCTCATCCTGTGGGTAGAAGCACCCTGACACGACGGGGTCTGTGGTGGTCTGAGGACAGGTAAAAATCTCAAGATAATTGTTCATCCTTATACGTGGTGTAGACTTGAAGAATTCAGGTACGGGTGGGGGGGGGGGGGCTCAAAGACACTTTAAAACAGAGATTTGGAGCGGAGCTCGGAACTTTGGAACAGGTTCTTTTTGCCAAGACTTTGATGGTCACATCAATGATGGTCACATCAATGATGGTCAAATCAATGATGGTCATATCAATGATGGTCACATCAATGATGGTCACATCAATGATGGTACAAAACTAGGTGATTGGACAGACAATATTAATAAAAATGACATCTTCTAGACTTGCTTCAATGCCCGTTCTTTAATCTCACTAGTAAAATCAGAAGATGCAATTGATTAGTTTTATTAATCTGAAACATAGGAGCCAGAATGATCAATTCATTGATCGTGAGCCCTCAAAATATAGAAGAAGGAGATGAGAAGAACAGTACGAATACCGAAAAGTACAACTACCGAAGACTTTGTGCGTCCTGAATTATTTACACACTCACAGTACACGCACAGACAATCAATGTTTAGCCCTGTCTATGCTTTTGGTGTTCATCTCTGATATTGATTATTTTTCTTAGTACCTGATACGCTCTGAAATCAATATGTGACAAGTTCATAGTTTTGTTCACTGTGAATTGAAAATGGAACTTATTGGTATTTAAAATTAGTGTATTCTAAAAAAATATATATTATAATTTTGTGATTTTGGCCTTAAATTCATTGTGATACATTCACGTACATGGGGGTAGCAGGCGAGAGGAGCTATAAAATCCAAACAGCATGCAGTGACTTCACGTAATGTTAGTAGACTCTAAACATTTTTATTGCTAACAGTCTTGCGAATTTATTAGTATATTTTTGTGTAAAGGATACAAATAAAAACAATAGTTAAATATTGAGTTTGTCTCATGGGTACTGAATGAAGACTAATTTGACATCAAGTAAAACATATGCGTAAAATAAGTCAGAATAAATCATGTGTAGATTTGCGAGGGAAAATGCACTCAAAATTAACCCAAAAAAAGAGTAAATCACGTGCTGTCTATGTGTGGATGTGTATTTAACGACAAGCTCAACATCAATACTCAACACGTTGTTTACCTTGGCGACAAATGGAATAAGCTAGAAGGAAGAATTCAAGAAGATATTCATCGTATTACTTCATTGGTACGGAAATACATTGTCTGTCTTATATTGGTGTCCTAATGGTCTTGTCTATTAAACGGGGCATTAAATTTGGCGTAGCCCCTCTTACGGAAATACAGTCCCTATATATTAAAGGGGGCATTTCATGTGGTGTAGCCCGTGTTACGGAAATACAATCTATAATATATTTGAATTCTTAATTTCCTATATATTAAAGGGGGCAATGCATGCGGTGTAGCCCCTGCTACTGAAATACGCAGTCATTATTATATTGGTATTCATAAGTTCCTATATTATATTATTAAAGGGGATATTTAATGTGGTGTAGCCCGTGTTACAGAAATGCACAGCTTGTATTATTTACCGTCACATTATTGTTACAATCAATATGGCGGGTAACCACCTTGGAAAAGTTTAAAAGGTCCGGTTAACTGAAAAATATATTTGAATTAAAGGCCGACGTAAAACTAATATATGTTACAAAGCTTGTTGGGGATGGGAAAAGGTGGGGGCGGCCTAATTTTCAGAAATAAAACTATGTCATTAAATTTATTTTAAAATAATCTTCTGCTGTTTTCAACCCACCCCCCCACCCCCATGTTTATAGTTTCAATTTGAGAAAAAATAATCATGTAAGCTAGTGCTGTGTAAGCATGTCCACATTTTAAGTTGCCCTCTCACCGTTGTCCGAGCCACCATTTTCTCAGTCTGCCAGTCCCAGACCGTTAGCTGGTGTCTATCGCTGTCATCAATGGCCATCAACAGTTCGCCCATGACCTGTAGAGGAGGTGCAATACACCGATGGTTAAAGCTGATAGTTCATGGCACAGTCCATGTTTAAATTATAATAATAATAATAATAAAGTTCATTTGAAAAATCACGCTTCATCCCCAAAGGCTCGAAGCGCGGTACAAAAACTAAGCTGGGAGATAATAACAAGCTGGAAAAGATGGTAGACAACATCATTCCAGCAGGTGTTTGCGAAATAGATGAGTTTTTAAATTTGTTTTGAAGGACTCCAGCATCTGGCTGTTTTTGAGAGCGTCAGGAAGAGTGTTCCAAATGGTTGGGCCAGCAAATGCGAATGTGCGCTTTCCGTAAGTTTCAAGGCGAACACGCGGTATCGAGAGTTTGCCACTATCGGATGAGCGGAGTTGTCTAGTGGGTACATAAGGCGTCATGAGCGCTTGGAGATAGGACGACGCCAGGTCATGCAAGCAGCGGTAGCACAGAGTTGCGATTTTGTACTCTATGCGAGCGCGGACCGGCAGCCAATGCAATTCTATCAGAAGAGTTTTAGCATGGTCGAATTTGCGTTTACGAAGAACAATTCGAGCCGCATTATTCTGTGCTTTTTGAATTTTATCAAGGAGCGTAGCTGGAAGACCCACCATGAGAGCATTGCAGTAGTCCATGCGTGATAGCACGAATGCAGACATCAGCCTCTTTGACGCATCCAACGTTAAGAAGGGTCTGATATGACTAATTCTGCGCAGCTCTAGAAAAATCGCCTTGCAAATCATGTTAATGTGATTTTCCATAGTTAGTGTTCTGTCTAAGTAGACACCCAGGTTTCGCACTGTTTGAGCAAACTCAATCTGCACGTCTGAGAGAGTAAAGGATGGTGTATCTTTTAAAGATTTTAATTTTTGAACGGTAGCAATGGGGATCACCTCAGTCTTTTCATCATTCAATTTGAGCTTGTTTATTGTCATCCAGTGCTTAACTGACTCCACTGTCTTCTGTGTCATATTAAGAAGCTATTAATTATGCTATTTGTAGTAACTATTTATCCCCATGCTAATAAAAAATATATTTTAACAACTTTTAAAAATACTTTCTATCAAAGACAAGTTTAAACGCACGATTAGAAATAATTTTTTTAAGTTTTAAAAAGAACTTATTATGTAATCTAATTTAAACCAACTAAATAGAACATATCTTTTTTGTTTTTAATTTTTAATGCATTATGCAAAGAAAGACTGTGCAGAAGTGTAGACGTGTACTCTATGTAGCCATGGGGTTTGAATTGAATGTAGACCAAACTTAAATATTTTAATTTTTTTTTATATTTGAAAATAATTTCTCCACAGACTATTTCTTTTTAATGCGTAAAATCTCGTCTTCGATAGAAAGTCTTTTCATTTTTAATTTGCTGTTTTTTAATATTAAAATTAAAATTTTTCCACTGTGTCAACAAAATAGTTACAATTTGACCACAAATGCAAGTAGGAAAAAGTCTTTTAAAACGAGATTAGATTTGTAGAACAAAAAACCAGGCCGCTTTACATTATTTTGTCTCAGATTTATCTACGATCACAAAAAGGTTAAGACGCACAAATGTATCATATTTCAAATGTATTTTATATATATATATTACTTTTATTTGTTTACGTGGTTTTATAGATACTCGATTTTTCCCACAAATTTATATGGTGATTCAAGGTGTAGCCCCCCAAATACACGGTAACAATCAGATAAATACTTACTGAATCAGATCCGCCTGTGGGCTGAGAACCTTTCTCGGAAAAGTTAACGCAGGCAATGCCCTGTTGGAAGGTGCCAAGTCCGATAACTGCGTATGTGGAGAGTGATGTCCCATCCCAAACACGGACGTGAGCCTGTGCAGTGTGATGTAGGCGAGTAAATACACAATTCACTATTGCTCAAATCTAAGATTATTTCTCAATTTATTTTTAGAAATTTATACTTAATTCAAATCTTTGACCAGAACTGAGATAATAAGTATAGTCTGTTTCAAAGAAAGCAAAATTGTGGTGTTAACTTTTATTGATAGTTTTAGGACATAAGAAAAGATAAGGTAATGATACTTTTGAATATTGATTTGGATTTATAATGAAATCGATAAACTCTTTAAAATGCACATAATCCATTTTGTTTTACTATTATTTTGTTTGTTAAGACAAGTTTAAAATAAACAGAAAAATGGGTTGTTGGTTGTGGTTAGTGTCATTTGTTTGTTAATGGCCAAAACATGACAGGATCTATTTTTTTGGGGGGTGGAAGTAATAAAGAAACTTTGGCCAAATATTGTACAGTGAAGATAGGAGAGAAGCTTTGTTGAATACAAACGGTAGCCTTGCATGAGCGCTCTTACCCCTGATTCTGGAGTTTTTCCAGAAGTTTGTCCCGAGGCTATAAACCTTCCATTGGGATGAATGGCCAGGCTGAGTTGGTTCAAAATCAAAAAATAATTTTATAAAAATCATCTTTTTAAAAAGTAATGTGAATAATATTATCATTACAAATAGAAGAGTTGATTTTTTAATTGCTACAATCATATTTTTAAAAAGAGAAGAAAGTACGTTGTTTGGTTTCATTCTGAAACTATTTTGATTCTAGTTCTATTTTTTGTTCACAGTTACATAAACAAAAGCTTAAACTTCTATTAAGGCAATCACTATTTATTCAATAAGAAACAATTTTGTTTCTTTTGATTTAATGAGAAGCAAGATATACCAGATATAACCTGTAATAATAATTCCGCCCCGCTCTCATTGCGCAAAGTGATGCGCTTTCATTCGTCCCCCCCCCCCCTTTTCCGAATGCACGCATACGAAAACATTCGTTACCCAACGCTCATTGACAACTTACAAGCCATGTCTACAAGAAAGGCAAATGAATGTACTGAGAACTGGATGGTTTTAAACAGTCGTGGAGTATTCAAGGGCATGTTCGTAATCAACATCCTACGCTTATTGATTTCGTACACTCATTGCAAACTAAGCAATGGAGGATATACATTGCAAACTAAGCAATGGAGGATATATATTGCAAACTAAGCAATGGAGGATATACATTGCAAACTAAGCAATGGAGGATATACACTGCAAACTAAGCAATGGAGGATATACATTGCTATCTAATCAATGAAGGATATACATTGCAAACTAAGCAATGGAGGATATACATTGCAAATTAAGCAATGGGGGATATACATTGCAAACTAAGCAATGGAGGATATACACGGCAAACTAAGCAATGGAGGATATACATTGCCAGCTAATCAATGAAGGATATACATTGCAAACTAAGCAATGGAGGATATACATTGCAAATTAAGCAATGGGGGATATACATTGCAAACTAAGCAATGGAGGATATACATTGCAAACTAAGCAATGGAGGATACACATTGCCAGCTAATCAATGAAGGATATACATTGCCAGCTAATCAATGAAGGATATACATTGCAAACTAAGCAATGGAGAATATACACTGCAAACTAATCAATGAAGGATATACATTGCAAACTAAGCAATGGAGGATATACATTGCTAATTAAGCAATGGAGGATATACATTGAAAACTAAGCAACGGAGGATATATATTGCACACTAAGCAATGGAGGATATACATTGCAAACTCAGCAATGGAGGATATATATTGCAAACTAAGCAATGGAGGATATACATTGCAAACTAAGCAACGGATGATATACATTGCCAGCTAATCAATGGAGGCTATACATTGCAAACTAAGCAATGGGGGATATACATTAAAAACTAAGCAATGGAGGATATACATTGCCAGCTAATCAATGAAGGATATACATTGCAAACTAAGCAATGGAGGATATACACTGCAAACTAAGCAATGGAGGATATACATTGCCAGCTAATCAATGAAGGATATACATTGAAAACTAAGCAATGGAGGATATACATTGCAAATTAAGCAATGGGGGATATACATTGAAAACTAAGCAACGGAGGATATATATTGCACACTAAGCAATGGAGGATATACATTGCAAACTCAGCAATGGAGGATATATATTGCAAACTAAGCAATGGAGGATATACATTGCAAACTAAGCAACGGATGATATACATTGCCAGCTAATCAATGGAGGCTATACATTGCAAACTAAGCAATGGGGGATATACATTAAAAACTAAGCAATGGAGGATATACATTGCACACTAAGCAATGGAGGATATACATTGCAAACTAAGCAATGGAGGATATATATTGCAAACTAAGCAATGGAGGATATACATTGCAAACTAAGCAATGGAGGATATACATTACAAACTAAGCAATGGAGGATATACATTGCACACTAAGCAATGGAGGATATACATTGCAAACTAAGCAATGGAGGATATACATTGCAAACTAAGCAATGGAGGATATACATTGCAAACTAATCAATGGAGGATATACATTGCAAACTAAGCAATGGAGGATATACATTGCAAACTAAGCAATGGAGGATATACATTGCACACTAAGAAATGGAGGATATACATTGCACACTAAGCAATGGAGGATATACATTGCAAACTAAGCAATGGAGGATATACATTGCAAACTAAGCAATGGAGGATATACATTGCAAACTAAGCAATGGAGGATATACATTGCAAACTAAGCAACGGAGGATATACATTGCAAATTAAGCAATGGGGGATATACATTGAAAACTAAGCAACGGAGGATATACATTGCGCACTAAGCAACGGATGATATACATTGCAAACTAAGCAATGGAGGATACACATTGCAAACTAAGTAATGGAGGATATATATTGAAAACTAAGCAACGAAGGATATACATTGCACACTAAGCAATGGAGGATATACATTGCAAACTAAGTAATGGAGGATATATATTGCAAACTAAGCAATGGAGAATATACATTGCAAACTAAGCAATGGAGGATATACATTGCAAACTAAGCAATGGAGGATGTACATTGCAAACTAAGCAATGGAGGATATACATTGCAAACTAAGCAATGGAGAGAATATATTGCAAACTAAGCAATGGAGGATATACATTACAAACTAAGCAATGGAGGATATACATTGCAAACTAAGCAATGGAGAGAATATATTGCAAACTAAGCAATGGAGGATATACATTGCAAACTAAGCAATGGAGAATATACATTGCAAACTAAGCAATGGAGGATATACATTGCAAACTAAGCAATGGAGGATATACATTGCAAACTAAGCAATGGAGGATATACATTGCAAACTAAGCAATGGAGGATATACATTGCAAACTAAGCAATGGAGAATATACATTGCAAACTAAGCAATGGAGGATATACATTGCAAACTAAGCAATGGAGGATATACATTGCAAACTAAGCAATGGAGGATATACATTGCAAACTAAGCAATGGAGAATATACATTGCAAACTAAGCAATGGAGGATATACATTGCAAACTAAGCAATGGAGGATATACATTTCAAACTAAGCAATGGAGGATATACATTGCACACTAAGCAATGGAGGATATACATTGCAAACTAAGCAATGGAGGATATACATTGCCAGCTAATCAATGGAGGATATACATTGCAAACTAAGCAATGGAGGATATACATTGCACACTAAGCAATGGAGGATATACATTTCAAACAAAGCAATGGAGGATATACATTGCAAACTAAGCAATGGAGGATATACATTGCAAACTAAGAAATGGAGGATATACATTGCAAACTAAGCAATGGAGGATATACATTGCAAACTAAGCAACGGAGGATATACATTGCAAATTAAGCAATGGGGGATATACATTGCAAACTAAGCAATGGAGGATATACATTGCAAACTAAGCAATGGAGGATATACATTGCACACTAAGCAATGGAGGATATACATTGCAAACTAAGCAATGGGGGATATACATTGCAAACTAAGCAATGGAGGATATACATTGCAAACTAAGCAATGGAGGATATACATTGCAAACTAAGCAATGGAGGATATACATTGCAAACTAATCAATGGAGGATATACATTGCAAACTAAACAATGGGTGATATACATTACAAACTAAGCAATGGAGGATATACATTGCACACTAAGCAATGGAGGATATACATTTCAAACTAAGGAATGGAGGATATACATTGCAAACTAAGCAATGGAGGATATACACTGCAAACTAAGCAATGGAGAATATACATTGCAAACTAAGCAATGGAGAATATACATTGCAAACTATGCAATGGAGGATATACATTGCAAACTAAGCAATGGAGGATATACATTGCAAACTAAGCAATGGAGGATATACATTGCAAACTAATCAATGGAGGATATACATTGCCAGCTAATCAATGGAGGATAAACATTGCAAACTAAGCAATGGAGGATATACATTGCACACTAAGAAATGGAGGATATACATTTCAAACTAATCAATGGAGGATATACATTGCAAACTAAGCAATGGAGGATATACATTGCAAACTAAGCAATGGAGGATATACATTGCAAACTAAGCAATGGAGGATATACATTGCAAACTAAGCAATGGAGGATATACATTGCAAACTAAGCAACGGAGGATATACATTGCAAATTAAGCAATGGGGGATATACATTGAAAACTAAGCAACGGAGGATATACATTGCGCACTAAGCAACGGATGATATACATTGCAAACTAAGCAATGGAGGATATACATTGCAAACTAAGTAATGGAGGATATATATTGAAAACTAAGCAACCGAGGATAACATTGCACACTAAGCAATGGAGGATATACATTGCAAACTAAGTAATGGATGATATATATTGAAAACTAAGCAATGGAGGATATACATTGCAAACTAAGCAATGGAGGATATACATTGCAAACTAAGCAATGGAGGATATACATTGCAAACTAAGCAATGGAGGATATACATTGCAAACTAAGCAATGGAGGATATAAATTGCAAACTAAGCAATGGATGATATACACTGCAAACTAAGCAATGGAGGATATACATTGCAAACTAAGCAATGGAGGATATACATTGCAAACTAAGCAATGGAGGATATACATTGCAAACTAAGCAATGGAGGATATACATTGCAAACTAAGCAATGGAGGATATACATTGCAAACTAAGCAATGGAGGATATACATTGCAAACTAAGCAATGGAGGATATACATTGCAAACTAAGCAATGGAGGATATACATTGCAAACTAAGCAATGGAGAATATACATTGCAAACTAAGCAATGGAGGATATACATTGCAAACTAAGCAATGGAGGATATACATTGAAAACTAAGCAATGGAGGATATACATTGCAAACTAAGCAATGGAGAATATACATTGCATACTAAGCAATGGAGGATATACATTGCAAACTAAGCAATGGAGGATATACATTGCAAACTAAGCAATGGAGGATATACATTGCAAACTAAGCAATGGAGGATATACATTGCCAGCTAATCAATGGAGGATATACATTGCAAACTAAGCAATGGAGGATATACATTGCACACTAAGCAATGGAGGATATACATTTCAAACAAAGCAATGGAGGATATACATTGCAAACTAAGCAATGCAGGATATACATTGCAAACTAAGCAAAGGAGGATATACATTGCAAACTAAGCAATGGAGGATATACATTGCAAACTAAGCAACGAAGGATATACATTGCCAGCTAATCAATGGAGGATATACATTGCAAACTAAGCAATGGAGAATATACATTGCAAACTAAGCAATGGAGGATATACATTGCAAACTAAGCAATGGAGGATATACATTGCAAACTAAGCAATGGAGGATATACATTGCAAACTAAGCAATGGAGGATATACATTGCAAACTAAGGAATGGAGGATATACATTGCAAACTAAGCAATGGAGGATATACATTGCAAACTAAGCAATGGAGAATATACATTGCAAACTAAGCAATGGAGGATATACATTGCAAACTAAGCAATGGAGGATATACATTGCAAACTAAGCAATGGAGGATATACATTGCAAACTAAGCAATGGAGAATATACATTGCATACTAAGCAATGGAGGATATACATTGCAAACTAAGCAATGGAGGATATACATTGCAAACTAAGCAATGGAGGATATACATTGCAAACTAAGCAATGGAGGATATACATTGCCAGCTAATCAATGGAGGATATACATTGCAAACTAAGCAATGGAGGATATACATTGCTCAATAAGCAATGGAGGATATACATTTCAAACAAAGCAATGGAGGATATACATTGCAAACTAAGCAATGGAATATATACATTGCAAACTAAGCAAAGGAGGATATACATTGCAAACTAAGCAATGGAGGATATACATTGCAAACTAAGCAACGAAGGATATACATTGCCAGCTAATCAATGGAGGATATACATTGCAAACTAAGCAATGGAGGATATACATTGCAAACTAAGCAATGGAGGATATACATTGCAAACTAAGCAATGGAGGATATACATTGCAAACTAAGCAATGGAGGATATACATTGCAAACTAAGCAATGGAGGATATACATTGCAAACTAAGCAATGGAGGATATACATTGCAAACTAAGCAATGGAGGATATACATTGCAAACTAATCAATGGAGGAAATACATTGCAAACTAAGCAATGGGGGATATACATTGCAAACTAAGCAATGGAGGATATACTTTGCACACTAAGCAATGGAGGATATACATTTCAAACTCAGCAATGGAGGATATACATTGCAAACTAAGCAATGGAGGATATACATTGCAAACTAAGCAATGGGGGATATACATTGCACACTAAGCAATGGAGGATATACATTTCAAACTCAGCAATGGAGGATATACATTGCAAACTAAGCAATGGAGGAGATACATTGCAAACTAAGCAATGGAGGATATACATTGCAAACTAAGGAATGGAGGATATACATTGCAAACTAAGCAATGGAGGATATACATTGCAAACTAATCAATGGAGAATATACATTGCAAACTAAGCAATGGAGGATATACATTGCAAACTAAGCAATGGAGGATATACATTGCAAACTAAGCAATGGAGGATATACATTGCAAACTAAGCAATGGAGAATATACATTGCATACTAAGCAATGGAGGATATACATTGCAAACTAAGCAATGGAGGATATACATTGCAAACTAAGCAATGGAGGATATACATTGCAAACTAAGCAATGGAGGATATACATTGCAAACTAAGCAATGGAGGATATACATTGCCAGCTAATCAATGGAGGATATACATTGCAAACTAAGCAATGGAGGATATACATTGCACACTAAGCAATGGAGGATATACATTTCAAACAAAGCAATGGAGGATATACATTGCAAACTAAGCAATGGAGGATATACATTGCAAACTAAGCAAAGGAGGATATACATTGCAAACTAAGCAACGAAGGATATACATTGCCAGCTAATCAATGGAGGATATACATTGCAAACTAAGCAATGGAGGATATACATTGCAAACTAAGCAATGGAGGATATACATTGCACACTAAGCAATGGAGGATATACATTGCAAACTAAGCAATGGAGGATATACATTGCAAACTAAGCACTGGAGGATATACATTGCAAACTAAGCAATGGAGGATATACATTGCAAACTAAGCAATGGAGGATATACATTGCAAACTAATCAATGGAGGATATACATTGCAAACTAAGCAATGGGGGATATACATTGCAAACTAAGCAATGGAGGATATACATTGCACACTAAGCAATGGAGGATATACATTTCAAACTCAGCAATGGAGGATATACATTGCAAACTAAGCAATGGAGGATATACATTGCAAACTAAGCAATGGAGGATATACATTGCAAACTAAGCAACGGAGGATACATGGAGCGCCATCTGGAATTATCATTACAGATTATGCACATCTTCCCGTATTGGACGCAAGCAATGTGGTCGCATTGCCTCAGCTAGAGTGGTCGCATTGCCCCAGCTAGAGTGGTCGCGGTGCCCCAGCTAGAGTGGTCGCGTTGCCCCAGATAGAGTGGTCGCATTGCCCCAGCTAGAGTGGTCACGTTGCCCCAGCTAGAGTAGTCGCGTTGCTCCAGCTAGAGTGGTCGTGTTGCCCCAGCTAGAGTGGTCACGTTGCCCCAGCTAGAGTGGTCGCGTTGCCCCAGCTAGAGTGGTCGCGTTGCCCCAGCTAGAGTGGTCGCGTTGCCCCAGCTAGAGTAGTCGCGTTGCCCCAGCTAGAGTGGTCGCGTTGCCCCAGCTAGAGTGGTCGCGTTGCTCCAGCTAGAGTGGTCGCGTTGCTCCAGCTAGAGTGGCCGCGTTGCCCCAGCTAGAGTGGTCGCGCTGCCCCAGCTAGAGTGGTCGCGTTGCCCCCAGCTAGAGTGGTCGCGTTGCCCCAGCTAGAGTGGTCGCGTTGCCCCAGCTAGAGTGGTCGCGTTGCTTCAGCTAGTATTAAATAACTGACCTAAGAAACAGTGTCACCTTATCCGGTTTTGGACACATGACATTTATCACATGATATTTACCACATGACATTTACCACATGACATTTACCACATGACATTAACCACATGACATTCACCACATGACATTTACCACATGACATTTACCACATGACATCGTACAGACTAAAAATGAATACAGAGCCTGGTCAACAAACGACTTAACGTTAAACTAATTAACAACGATCCAAGAAAAGATCGCAAAAGGTTTACGCTAAACGTGGCGTGCTGCATCCTTAAGCAACATCTTTCTTTTCTTCCTAAACTAACTTACCAGGTGATCTCTTCCGAATGACCGAGGTAATGCTTCTGTGTGGCGAACTTCTTGTCGTACAGCACGACCACAGCCGCCACAAAGTAGACCAACTGACCACTGGACGGCAGGACGGCCAGGTTCTGCTTAACGTCTCTTCCACGAAATCCATAGCTTGTTCGAGGTCAAGGCCACTTTCAATTTGTATTTAGTGTGATCATTATTAAAGCTGAACCTATATTGTGTCAGTTACACCAGTGGTTCTCAACCTTCCTAATGCCGCGACCCTTTAATACAATTCCTCGTGTTGTGGTGACCCCAACCACAAAATTATTTTTGTTGCTACTTCATAACTGTAGAGTAAATGTGTTTTCCGTTGGTCTTAGGCGACCCTCTGTGAAAGGGCCGTTCGACCCCCAAAGGGGTCGCGACCCACAGGTTGAGAAATGCCGAGTTACACAAATTGTTTGTGTCTAATCTACTTGAAAGCTTTATCGCCGTCCAGCACTCTTACAACTACTTTCAAAAGCACATCTCTCGGCTTTGTATGAGATTTTTATCATTGTATACGCCATGATATATGAAGTAAAAAGGAGAGGGTTGCAGTGTGAGTGAGACATAGTAAGATAAGTGATTGAGACATAGTAAGATAAATGATTGAGACATAGTAGATAAAATGCACAAACTATGGATGTCCAGCATCTTTAGTGCTTTGTTTTGTTTTGTCATAAATAAAGCGTCTCTTGACTATTGTAAACTCACAATTTGAGTTTTTCTTTTTTGGTTTTCTTTTCTTTTTTTTTTTTCTTTTAGATATGTAATTGTTCAGCACTAAAATAGACTTTGGATAATGATAAAGTTCAAACATTTTTGAAAGAATGCGTCGAAGGAAATGGTGTGCAACTTAATGGGAGACACAAAGAAGAAATAATTTTTCAGTTGCATTTTTCTTTACACGACAAGATTTTTTTTTACTGTCTACAGCCAAAAAAGTTTTATTGTTATGATAAGAAGTAAGTATATTTATGAAAGGAGGAAAGTATAGTTATAATAAGAAGAAAGCATAGTTATGATAAGAAGTATGTATATTATAGTTATGATAAGAATAACAGTTAATTATGATAAGAATAAAGTATAGTTATGATAAGAAGAAAGTATAGTTATGATAAGAAGAAAGTATAGTTATAATAAGAAGAAAGTGGAGTTATGATGAGAAGAAATCTGTATGAGCATGAGGTAAAACAGGGGCGACTAACAACAACCTTGCTAAATTTGCTAGGTCAATGTCAAGGATACACCCACTCCAGTTTTAATTTCTTGTCAGGTTTCCTTCCATCGTCCTCCTTGTTCAACGTTGTTGGTGGGAAAAATTCTGAGAAAAACACAAAAGCTTCAATACGTGTATCTATTAAGGAAATAGTAAGGAATACAGATTACGGGATAACTTGATCATTATTATTATTTTTTTAAAAATAAGACAAAGCTATGAACGTGTCGGCAAAAAGCCTTCTTCTGCGAACAAATGAAAGAAAAGTTTTTTTTTAAATTTAAAAACTCCCATTGTTGGAGGCTGTGTTTAGTCTGAAAGGAAACTGTGTAGACCATATATAGAGCTGATAGAGGCATATAGAATTACCAAGTATGGGCACAAACTCTTTAGTGGCGTACGCTCATGCGTTCCTGGCACAAATCTATTGCATGATTTTCATGTTATTTTAGATGCTTATGGAGTGCTTCAGACTTAAGACTGAGAGGGATAATTTACTTTCCTTCATATCAGGCATCTTTCCTTACACCTATCACCTGGTCATGTGTGATATTTTGAAGCTGACCTTGACCCGTACCTCGAGTTTTTCCATTGACCTCAACCTTGATTGAGTCTGGTTTTGATTTCCTGCCTTTGACCTGTTGCCGCCTGTCGGACTTGCCCTGGCCGGTGTCGTTAACATAGGTCATGTCCGAGTCACGTGCAGGAGATAGACTGTCATCGTCCATTGTCCGGCCAGCATCAGCTAAAATTAAAGTAGACTTGATAAGAGGTAATTAAATAATGTGGGGGGGTTTTTTCAGATGAACCAAACAAGTAAACTTAGTGATCTTCAATGACGCAGGATTATACGATATAGATAACTTTTTCAATCACTCATGGTCTGAATATACTCCAGGACAGCGATGAAAAAAAGCTAGATCAGACACCGATTACGCCCCATGATCACTCATACCATAGGTCAGACACCGATTGCGTCCCATGATCACTGATACCATAGATCAGACACCGATTGCGTCCCATTATCACTCATACCATAGATGATTTCTTAACTGAGTAACGCAACTAAACAAACTAGTATTTTGTACAACATGCTAAAAGACAAAGGCTGCGGCATAATAGTTGCACTACTTTTTTTCTTTTATTAAGGTTGTTGCCGAGATGCCATTAAGTGGTGGGTGTTTCAGAAAGTGTTCCAACGTGCTTTCGATTTGAGGCGACCTTCGCTATAGTGCATGTCTTTCGCTTTAATTCGAACTTGATGTGTCCTTGCCAAAGAATAAAAGGTATTGAAATCGACCAAGAAAAGAATCACGTACATCTTCTATTTCTCCGTGCTACTTTCTTGACTGCGTTGCCAGCTGCTGGAGGTTTCTTCGGTGAAAGTTCTATAGGAACCATTTCTTCCCCGCATGCCAGGAAATTGTCGTGGTCTCCGAACTCTCTAATCAGCTGACTGTAGCTCTCCACCTAAAATTTGAAAACCATTTGTGGTCAACACTACATTCTTTAGCAATGGTGAGACTCGTGGGAAATTAGAAAAAAGGGGGGGGGGGGCAACATATCACATATTCTTACATTTGAGTGACTAGAGTTTCTATTTCGTCAATAAAACATTAGAAAACGCTTTTTCCAGAAAATTTAAAAACTATAAAAAATCAATATTTTGACCAAAGAAGCTTGGGGGGGGGGGGGGGGGGACATTTACTTTAAACTTTTTAGTAGACTTCTGGAAAAAGCGTGTCTTTTTAAAAGTTTTTTTATATTCAATATAACAATAATATTGTTTTATTTTGTACTATTTAGTCTTGGAAAATGTCGTAAGAGATCCGGAAGTGGGTTGAAACACAGGACTATATACGTTGATGCCCATGAAAAATTGTAATTAAAACCCAATATCCCTATCCCTTTCACTTCCTGAAGATATACGGAGATGTCACTCAAGGCCCCGTGGAGGACACTAGTGACCTACTGATCATGAAGTGTTTGGGGTGGGGGGTTAAGTGTACAAAATTGCATCGCAATGGGAAATCGGGATTTTGTCAAAATTAAGAAGCAAGATTTGACCTGCATTGGTCGCTCTAAAGCAGTGGTTCTCAACCTTCCTAGTGAAGCGACCCTTTAATACGGTTCCTCGCGTTGGGGCGACCCCCAGCCACAAAATTATTTTCGTTGCTACTTCATAACTGTAGATTATATGTGTTTTTCGATGATCTTAGACGACCCCTGGGAACGGGTCATTCGACCCCCGAAGGTGTCGCGACCCAAAGGTTGAGAACCGCTGCTCTAAAGTCAGTAGAGGCCACCGTTAACTTACTGATCATGAAAGTTTATATTGTCATCAGAGTGGGTAAGTGTAAAAAGTTTCAGCTCAATTACGGGTCAGGAAGTGGGTCAAAATTGAGATACTAGGTATCACACAAACTTACAAACAAACCCCCCCCCCCCCCCCAAAGAAACGGACAGAACAAAACTACGAAAAAGATATCAGTAATAACAAGGTCCTAATAATGACTTATTCTTCTATTCGTAACAAGATAAGAATGCATGCTGTAAACTTTCTGAAAGTTCTTCAAATTACCATTTATCCTCGACTCTCCCAGCCCATGATCTTTGGTGTACGTCATAGAAATAAGTTTCAAAACAATTCCTACCGTTCATATAGCACTGATTGGATTCCGGCACGTTGACGTGACCTACCTTTTGGTGCGGCGCCCGCTCCGTATAGAGCGCCCGGACCGGTGGGTTGGGCACGTTGATCATGTTTCCGATGTCGTTGAGGATATCCTCGAAGTTCATCTGCGAGTTCGTGTTGAGTATGAGCTTCTCGCGACTGTCCCTGTACATGTTGCTGATGATGGTCAGCACCCGGGGGCGGCGCAGTGGAGACTGGACCTTACCATCCTGTCGTTAAGTCAAGAACACAGAGTAGTGTGTAATTCCATAGGGTTTGTCATTTCTAAGACCGGAAAACGTCACATTGCATGACCTTTCTGGTACCATTTTTAGACTATGCTTTCGTAAAACTTAGCTTCTAACAATGTATTTCCGCAATTATATATATTATATATATATATATATTATATATATATATTATATATATATATTTATTTATTTATTTATCTATTTATTTATAAACAGCAGTAACAATTTTTGTAAAATCTTTTGTAAAATTAATGTGTAATCACGTTTTTCGTCTAGCTTAAGACCTGCTATGCTGACTCACGTGAACGCATAGAAGTACTGAACAGCTGTTGAGAGATTTGCCAAACGGAATACCAGGATGTTTTATTAATATTTTAATGAGATCGGCCAGACTCTACGCACGGATGTTCTATTAATAGATTTCCCCCATTAAATAACAAACCCTATTGTATACGGCAAGAAGAGTAAACTCAGATTATTAAAAAATCATGTATGCTTTTAAATGACTCAGATTTGAAAGCAATGCTTTTTGCTCAACATGTCTCTTGATTCATAAAGCATGCTTTGCCTTCCAAGTACCTCGTACTTAGAGAAGCTTTTCAGGACAAAACTTTTACGAATCGGAATTGGCTTTGTGTTAGCAAAAGTAGATAGTGTTGTCGCTTCATTAAAAATCATGTTTACTCTATGTAAGAGACTTTGGTTTAGAAGTAAATTGCTGAAATTTAAATTCTACGAGAACTGAATTCTTCAAAAAAGACCAGGGAAAACATTTTTTTCTCCAATAAAGCTATATCAGTCACCTCTCAATAAAACTCAATCTTTTTTTTTTAGTCTCAGGCACTGAGAAAATTACCATGGCAATCAAACATCTAGAAAGAGATATAACCAACTGTAAGGTTTGGCTGTTTTTTTTTAAATTTGTTTGGCTTCATTTCAAACAGACAATACAGGTTAATTATACTTATTTCTTTTTCGTAAACCCATAATAATGAAGCAAAGACCAGAAACCTGTTGGCGATGAGGCATTGTTTGCTGATACAAAATAGCAAGGCTCAATATTACCTGTTGGAATAAGAAGTTTTCTTTCCTGTCTATCTTGCCTCCTTTCCACGGTCCCTCTTTACTGCTTCCGTAATCAACTCTCTGGCGGATAGAATTAATGAGAATACAAAGATGGGAGGAATCAAACAATCTATTGTCAATTGAGAGCGGTTCATTTCTTCTACTGCCTTGTAAATTAAATATAGATAACGTCCCTTTCGTCGTGGATGATGACCACAGCTTAAGATACGGTACTTGATGAACACAAAATAGTCACTATCCCTTTTTATTAAACAAAATGTTTTATTGATTAATTGATTTATCTTAATAAATTCATTTACATGTATCATAACAAACGAGGAACATAATGCCACGTCTTACATTTATATAGTATACTATATTATTATTATTATTGTTACTATTATGGCTATTGCTATATTAGTTTGCTGATAACAGCGATAATGCTATATTCTCGATGTCTTCAATAAAATATCACAAACATAACTTCGTTAAAATTATCAACACATCAAAAAATGTGCTGTCGAATACCGACCTGTAGCTTGCTGGTACTGGAACACACATACTATTTACTGACCTGTAGCTTACTGGTACTGGAACAAACATACTATTTACTGACCTGTAGCTTGCTGGTACTGGAACAAACATACTATTTACTGACCTGTAGCTTGCTGGTACTGAAACAAACATAATATTTACAGACCTGTAGCTTGCTGGTACTGGAGCAAAGATACTATTTATGACCTGTAGCTTCCTGGTACTGAAACAAACATTATTTACTGACCTGTAGCTTGCTGGTACTGGAACAAACGTAATATTTGCCGTTCTCAAACTCCGTGATGGACTTGACCTCCCGGCCCTCGGGCCAAGAAAAGATGTACTTAACGCCAGTCGACGTCTCCACCATAGAGCTGAGGTCAACCAGAAGCTTCTCCAGGTTAGTGTAGGTCTTCTGGCTGATGAGGATCTAGTTAGTCGTGGGGAAACAGGTGAATCTCGTTATACATTTTTGGCGAACGACAAACTAAATACCAGGATATTCGGCACGCGTTTGACACAAAGCATCACATTACGCATGTACAAGTTTCCAAACGATGTACTATTTATTGACTAACTTCCTTTTTGTTGGTCATTTTGGAACCACCATCTTATTACCTTGATTTCGATTTATTCTGCTCTGTGATTATTTGTTCTCCTAGTTACATGCCAGTTGCACTCACTGTAAGCAACATTTGTCCTTTTAGCGACATCTTGTAGCCTTATTTAAACCCCTGTCCTGTAATACACGGGGTCCTCTTTTAAAAGGAACTCTTTCCGTTTTTCTATAGACAATAATAACTGCTATTCTGACAGGGATTCCGAACAATTCACACGGAGTGCGCTCTTTTGAAGCAATTGCGCCTAAATTTTGGAACAGCTTGCCTCAGTCTTTGAGAGACTTCTTTAAATGATAAAAATCATTTTAAAAACTTGTAAATAGTGTTTATGACGTAAGAGCGCCTTGTGCATGCTAGAATAGTATACTATATAAGTAATCAATCATCATCCATAACCTCATTAGATGATTATTATTTATTGTGTTATCGTGTCTCGTTGGCTGTAGCGCTTACAACCAAACAGTTATGCAGTAGGGTTTGTCATTTAATGACGGGAATCTATTAATAGAACATCCGGGTGTAGAGTCTGACCAATGTCATTAAGATATTAATAAAAACATCCTGGCATTCCGTTTGGCCAATCTCTCAACAGATTTTCGGTACTTCTACTACGTGAATGTGAGTCAACATGGTGGGTCTTTACCTAGACGAAAACTAGTTTACAACTTCATTTTACAAAATATTTTACAAACAAATTGTCACTGCTATAAAAAAAAAAATATGCGATTACACTGTTTGAAGCTATGTTTTACGAAAACATTGTTCTAAAAATAGTAACATTACACCATGCGATCTGACGCTTTCCGGTCTTAGAAATTAAAAAACCCTATACATGTAATGTGAAGTCACCTGTTTGGGTTTAAAATGAAGGTCACCGTTTCTAAACATGAAGACCCTCCTCCCTTTTATTGCACTGGTTCCCTCCTCCTGCGACTGCTCCTCCTGATGCTGAGGTTGTATCTGAAGCGGACGGCGGTTCCGGCTCTCAACGCCTGTCTCCCGGAGTTTCGTCTGCTCGTAGCGGATCTTGTCTCTGAGAGCTTTCCTGTAAACATTGGGCTGGTCGTTGGCGTCACTCAGCGGTGAGTTGGCGTCGTCGTCACTGGCGTGGGATAGCGGGATATTCTAAAAGATGGGGAATAAGTGACAATAAGTGACAATGAGTGACACTAAGTGACAATAAGTGACAACGATAATTTTGTTGTTGTATTTAATTAGAGTTCAGGAAAGTTATTTTTAAAGCATGAAGTTCTTAATTGTGTCAAAAATCTAAATGCTCACTAATTAAGTCAATTTTGTCACTAAAGATGTTCCTTTATGGCTGATTTCTAAGCTAGAGAAATACTTTAGTGTTTAAACCGTTATCAACGTAAAATGTTATCTTGATTAAGATATGTACTTATTTATGTGCTGAAAAATTCATATGCACGATGTAACCACACAAACAAATTTCTGTTATTTGTATCAATAAAGAAACTTATCTTATATTATATCTTCATATAATATTTTTAAAATGCATTTGCGTCATTAACGTGAGAAAATAATGCGGGAGGGCCAGTTACATTCAGACTATGCTTTTGTTATACTTTTAGATATGTTTAATAAACTATTAGTAAAGTGTATACATGGAAATTGGTATTAAACATTAATGGAAAGAGTTTTTTTTTTGTTGTTGTTGTTAAAATGAAAATCATAGAAGATTGATGCTCAAGTTATACAGATGCTGATACGTACGGTTAAATGGTATAGAGAATTTAATTTGTAGTGTTAAGATGTGGCTCGCCATTTGAACAATACGTAACAAAAGGACCGAAAAACCAGTTTCCGAAGAAACACGATACCACAGCAAGTGATACTAACAATAGTCAATTTAATTATGCTATTAAGTGGAAATAAAAATACTGAATCAATTATACAGAAATAAAAACTTATTTAACTAACCGCGCGGCAATTGATGAAGTATTTACGCGAAAGGTACCAATAGTACCAGTTACACACACTCAGAGAAGAAACGCTGTGCTGTCTCTGGTGGGTCTCGTTAAAGTCTCTTGTCTTGTGTCTCTGGTGGGTCTCGTTAAAGTCCCTTGTCTTGTGTCTCTGGTGAGTCTCGTTAAAGTCCCTTGTCTTGTGTCTCTGGTGGGTCTCGTTAAAGTCCTTTGTCTTGTGTCTCTGGTGAGTCTCGTTAAAGACTCTTGTCTTGTATCTCTGGTGAGTCGCGTTAAAGTCTCATGTCTCGTGTCTCTGGGGAGTCTCGTTAAAGTCGCTTGTCTTGTGTCTCTGGTGGGTCTCGTTAAAGTCCCTTGTCTTGTGTCTCTGGTGAGTCTCGTTAAAGTCCCTTGTCTTGTGTCTCTGGTGGGTCTCGTTAAAGTCTCTTGTCTTGTGTCTCTGGTAAGTCTCGTTGAAGTCTCTTGTCTTGTGTCTCGTTAAAGTCCTTTGTCTTGTGTCTCTGGTGAGTCTCGTTAAAGACTCTTGTCTTGTATCTCTGGTGAGTCTCGTTAAAGACTCTTGTCTTGTATCTCTGGTGAGTTTCGTTAAAGTCTCTTGTCTGAGAAAACAGGCAAATTTATTCCGACTGGGAAAGGTACCAGCATATTTATTTGTAGGGGTTTAGTGCCCCCCCCCCCACCAAAAAAAAACAAAAAAACAGAAATTCTAGACATTTAGAGAATGTTGTCGGTTGATGCTAACCTCTTTATGACATATTCAAAGGTAACCAACTATTTCCCAATCAAAGGGAGGGGTGGATGGTGGTTGAAATTTATACCTTTAATCGGTGACGTCATTATCAAAACAACAACAAAAAAAGAGGGTGGGGGTGGATGCGTGGTGAACGCTGTAGCTCTACGCTTAACCAAAAATGTTGATCGTCATAACAGATGTACATACATTTTGTTGTGATGAAATATTTTTACTCTGACGATGGAATAGTCGTACAGATATGTACATAAGTTATTAAAGATGTAACTGAGTGTCATGGATTCAGTCTCTGCTGGGGAGCGCATGAGATCACGATACATTAGGCCGTGTGTTAACAAATTTGGACCCATGCGAGATCAACTTCTTATTCTAAAGCGTTGACTTCAACTCGTGTCTGTAATCATGTCGTACGTGTAAAGTAAAAAATATGAATGCTCCATTTTTCTATACCAACCACAGAACTCGCTGTTTAAAAAACCAACCCTTGCATTACGACAACAACCAAAAACTGCATTGCCACAAACAACCGCTACATTACCTTAACAACACTGCATTGCCACAAACAACTGCTACATTACCTTAACAACACGGCATTGCCACAAACAACTGCTACATTACCTTAACAACATGGCATTGCCACAAACAACTGCTACATTACCTTAACAACATGGCATTGCCACAAACAACTTCTACATTACCTTAACAACATGGCAGTGCCACAAACAACTTCTACATTACCTTAACAACATGGCATGCCACAAACAACCGCTACATTACCTTAACAACATGGCATTGCCACAAACCGCTACATTACCTTAACAGCACTGCATTGCCACACACAACTTCTACATTACCTAACAACATGGCATTGCCACAAACAACCGCTACATTACCTTAACAACATGGCATTGCCACAAACAACTTCTACATTACCTTAACAACATGGCATTGCCACAAACAACCGCTACATTACCTTAACAACATTTCATTGCCACAAACAACTTCTACATTACCTTAACAACAATGCATTGCCACAAACAACCGCTACCTTACCTTAACAACATTGCATTGCCACAAACAACCGCTACATTACATTAACAACATTGCATTGCCACAAACAACCGCTACATTACCTTAACAACATGGCATTGCCACAAACAACGTTGCATTACCACAAATCCTTACATTACCAAATCAAACAACCCTTTTTTTTTACCACAAACAAACCTACATTTCCACAAACAACTCCTACATTATCCCATACAACCAAACAATAGCTTAAACATCACCAGCATTGTCACAAACAACAGCTACGTTACAACAACAACAAAACGCTACGTTACCACAAAAAGCCTCTCCATTACCAAAATCAACCCCTGTTTCATCACTAACCCCCCCCCCTCGATTACAACTAACAACCCCCCCCCCCCATTACCACACAAAAAACATTACCTTTAATATCCCCCATATAATAACAAACAATCCTAACCATCACAACCAGCCATTAGATTACCACAACCAACCATTAGATTACCACAACCAACCATTAGATTACCACAACCAACCATTAGAATACCACAACCAGCCATTAGATTACCACAACCAACCATTAGATTACCACAACCAACCATTAGATTACCACAACCAACCATTAGATTACCACAACCAACCATTAGATTACCACAACCAGCCATTAGATTACCACAACCAACCATTAGATTACCACAACCAGCCATTAGATTACCACAACCAGCCATTAGATTACCACAACCAACCATTAGATTACCACAACCAACCATTAGATTACCACAACCAGCCATTAGATTACCACAACCAACCATTAGATTACCAAAACCAACCATTAGATTACCACAACCATCCATTAGATTACCACAACCAGCCATTAGATTACCACAACCAACCATTAGATTACCACAACCAACCATTAGATTACCACAACCAGCCATTAGATTACCACAACCAACCCCTCTATTACAAAAAATATTTAAACAGGGGTTCTCACCTCCTCTGTGTCGGAGTCCTTTGTTTTCTTGTGTTTCTTAATTCTTACAACCACTGAGCTTAAATCACTGAGGTGAGTCTCTCTAGTTTCACAACGCGGAGTCCTCATGTCGTCGGTGACTTTGGTCGAAACTCTGTTGGAGCGGTCTGTGGCGACTCCGGGAATTTCACCGTTGGTTCCTGAATCGATCAGAGCCATTTTTTGACGAAGCGTTTTTCCCTTGCTTGGATTCTGGTGACTGGTTTGAAGATTGTCCTTTCTGAAACTCGCGTGCGAGTCCTGAGTTCTGTCTTCATAAGAAACTTCGTGTGTCCTCTGGTTCCCGGTTCCGACTGGAAAACTTTCATTTAAACTTGCACCAACTTCCCCGTTACCAGTATTTAGAAAGTCGTCTTCCTCCATGTCATGTTTTAAGATAGGACATACTTATCAGGCTCACTTAAGAGCGCATGAGTATCAGATATAGTCCGCATTTCAGAAATAAGTTTTGTGTGCGTCCATAGCAACAGACCCGGGCTTAACATTTACCAGTTCTTAATTTTTAGCCTAATTTCATCATTATAATAACTGTCCAAATACAAGAGATTTCTTAATTGAGATGAACCATTGACTTGTAATGAAGGAAAACTCTACAGCTTAGTAAGCGCTTACATATTGAAAAGAAACTACTATTAAATGTTACATTAAACAATGCTTTACTCAACAAACGAAGCGACTCCAAACACAACAGCAACGACCAAATGTTGCTCAATGCCCAAAGGTAACATCGATTTTCTCTCTACATCCGGGCATCTGCTTCCTAAGCTTAATTATTCAACCAACGGCCTTCCTTTCTGGTGTCACGATTCCGTAACGATGCGGCTATGATCGGACAATAGCTACCGACTATTTGGTGGTGGCCTGACGTCTCTACGTATCAATAATTCACCTGGTCGTAGAGCGTCTAGCCCTGGTGATAAAGAGATGGATCGATGGATGCGGCTGTTGGGGTATCTTCTTTCTTTCATGACCACTGTGTCGTCGCTTCAAGACACCAAGGAATTCCTGTATGATCGACCTTGCTTTCCCTTACACCAGAACAGGACGCTACCCATCCGCTTCTACACATCCACTGCTACCCATCCACTGCTACACATCCACTGCTACCCATCCACTGCTACCCATCCACGGCTACCCATCCACGGCTACCCATCCACAGCTACCCATCCGCTGCTACCAATCCTCTGATTGCAACTTCAGTTTCAACTGTGACTAAGGCTACTTGGTCTCATGTACTTGCACACTTCTTGTCCTGCTCTCATGATGACGTCATGCGGGGATTTTTGTACTTCTGCTGTACGTGCATTAAATGAAGATGGAATTCGTCTCAATAGCATTATATTATATTTTGGAAATACTTTCAATTTTAATTTCTTTACTCTCGAAAATCTCAGCAAACCTTTAAAAGATCTTGGTGTTTAATGTCGCCTTGAAATAGGAACACTGCAGATGTGTTTAATGTAGCTTTGAAATATGAAAACTGCAGAAGTCGTGTTTAATGTAGCCTTGAAATATGAACACTGAACATGTCGGGGTTTAACGTAGCCTTGAAATATGAACACTAAACATGTCGGCGTTTAACGTAGCCTTGAAATATGAACACTGAACATGTCGGCGTTTAACGTAGCCTTGAAATATGAACACTAAACATGTCGGCGTTTAACGTAGCCTTGAAATATGAACACTAAACATGTCGGCGTTTAACGTAGCCTTGAAATATGAACACTGAACATGTCGGCGTTTGACGTGGCCTTGAAATATGAACACTGAACATGTCGGCGTTTAACGTAGCCTTGAAATATGAACACATGTCGGCGTTTAACGTAGCCTTGAAATATGAACACATGTCGGCGTTTGACGTAGTCTTGATCTAGCCTTAAAATATGAACGCTGGAGATCTCTGCGTTTAACGTAGCCTTGAAATGGTAGCACTGAAGATCTCGGCGTTGAAGAGGGAACATTGCACTTGTACTGTTTATATTTTTGCTTGGTTTAATTTACATCACCAACGGAATTCGATGAAAGTATGATCAAAATTTATTTCCCCCCCCCCCCCCCACCTTGATTGCAAAAGATGCAAGCGTTCACATTGTTTTTAAGGTCAAAGACATCAATCTAAAAGTCATCCGGGAAAAAGTGGGGAGGGGGAGTGTGGAGGATGGAGACAAGCGATGTTACATAGTTGAATGTATGTATAGGCGAGGATGGAGACAAGCGATGTTACATAGTTGAATGTATGTATAGGCGAGGATGGAGACAAGCGATGTTACATAGTTGAATGTATGTATAGGCGAGGATGGAGACAAGCGATGTTACATAGTTGAATGTATGTATAGGCGAGGATGGAGACAAGCGATGTTACATAGTTGAATGTATGTATAGGCGGTTTCCCTTTACTAGCATCACATAAAATAAAGTTGTATATATATTCAAAATTATACAGCAAACGTAAAAAAAAAAAACGTAATATATAATATAGAATTTGAAAGTATAACTCATTATCAGAAAGAACAAAAAGCAACATCTCCTCTTTCAGTCATTTTCAGTGTCATCATATTGCTCCTTATATATCTGAAAAGTAAGTGTTGGACAAAGGGGAAGCTATAAAAACAATTCGTGCATCTGCTTGGTACTATCTGCTTGCTTCCCTTCGGTAATGTTTTTTTTTTACTTTTGTCACAGCATATCTTTTGTGGCTGGGATTCTCATGTTTCTGTGATCATTATTCCATCAACATTCATTTACCAACACACCAGCACCAACAACCATTTCGAGGTCAGGTCTGGTTTCGGTACCAAACGGGCTCTAATCAAGTCTAGCGCCTGAAAATCCCGTATGCTTTGTAATTACTATCTAATAAATTATTTTTAAAACTTTTTTATTCACAAAAACACGAGGTGAGCCACTAAAAAATAGAGAAAAAATATTAAATTTTCTTAAAATGGATTACGCAAAGAAAGTCTGTGTAGAACTTGTAGATGGCGCTCTATGCAGCAAAGAAAGTCTGTATGGAAGTTGAAGATGAGAGCTCCACGCAGCGAAAGAAAGTCTGTGTAGAAGTTGTAGATGAGCGTTCAATGCAGCCAAAGTAAGTCTGTGTGGAAGTTGTAGATGAGCGCTCAATGCAGCCAAAGAAAGTATGTGTGGAAGTTGTAGATGAGCGCTCCATGCAGCCAAAGAAAGTCTGTGTAGAAGTTGTAGATGAACGCTCAATGCAGCCAAAGAAAGTCTGTGTGGAAGTTGTAGATGAGCGCTCCACGCAGCCAAAGAAAGTCTGTGTAGAAGTTGTAGATGAGCGCTCCACGCAGCCAAAGAAAGTCTTTGTAGAAGTTGTAGACGAGCGCTCCATGCAGCCAAAGGGTTCGGTTTGAGTGTCAGGTCACATGTGATCATAAGGTCAACTGTATTCGTTACGTCACAAAAGTTTCTAGGGTCACGTAAGTCGGTAGGTCACATAAACCAAAAAATGACACCCACATACCTGTCTCCTGGCTGCTCTGATCCGCTTCTGTTTGTTGAGCCTGGCATTGACGGACGTGAGCCTGGCCCGCCTGGCGGTCTGTGTCACTGGCCCCCGTGGGTGGTACCTGAAAGACGGTTAGAGTTTGATATGCGTCATAGAAGCGGTCAACGCGATTGTCAGTCTTAATTTACGGATACAAAGTTTTAATCATGCTAGTCTACTCCGGGCAACATGTAGAAATAGTGATCAGAAAAACTAACTTGGGTGACCTCAATGGTCACTCTGTTTGCAACATGTTTGGGGACTAGAAAATATTTAACAAAAACAAAGAATTATAAGTTTTTGGATGATAAAATTTTGTTCCGCAAACCCATAGGGTTTTAAATATATATCAATTATAAAGAATGCAACAGCTGTAGCCTACTCCGGGCTACATGTAGAGATCGTGATCAGAAAAACTAACTCGTGTGATCTCAATGGTCACTCTGTTTGCAACATGAAAACAAAGAATTATATGTATTTGGATGATACAATTTTGTTCCGCAACACCCTAGGGTTTTAAATATAGATCAATTATAAAGAATACAACAGCTAATTGTCCTCTCTTTTTCATCAAAACTTGAAGCCATTGTCTGCCTTCGTTTCAACAACCATCATTGAAACTTCTTACAAGATTCTTTCCGTTTCAAGGATTTGATTTGAGTACTCATATAGCGCTCATTTCCATGCTATGATAGCATGCTCACGGCGCTCCGGTGTGCGAAAATGTTCGAGAGGTCTCACTGCTGCCTGTTAGGCGCACGTGAACTCTCATCATAGAGAGACAGATGACTGCGCATTATAAATATCTCATTAGGAAATGACGTCAGCGGGCCGTCGAGCTCGCGCTCCTGATGCCCTCCCTAGTGCCCACCCACACCTGCCAGGCGCCGGGTTTCCCCGACGTTGGGCCGTGCGGGGGAACGTCAGAGACCTCCCCGGGCGTGAAACGTCCCCACCAGTAACCACTCGATCGGGTTTGCCGCAGGAGACCCTCCCCGCCCGGAGACATCTGGTCGACCGAAGATGCTGCGTTTAAAGCGTCCGCAGTCCACTTTCCTAGAGGCCGGGACGGTAAATTAACGTCCTAATATCCCCCCCACCCGTCCCGGGGAAGCATCGGACGCCCTCTAAGAGGGATTCTACAGTGGGTTTCCACCTCGCAACTAATTCGCGAAGTAGCTGGGACGAAACGGTTGCTTAGGAGCAGCTTTCTCAGGGCTGCATATTTAGAATCATCGGCCAGAGGCTGCCACCACAGCCTCTCGTCTCATATCCCTTAACGGCAACTTGTAATCATGATCCCTACCCTGTGTTTGCCTTTTCTTCCCCCTGTGAAGTATCACAGGTGGCAGCCCTGTAGGAGCCGCTTATTCCAGCAACTACCATGCAAGTCCCTGTCTGCCACGCGGGACACGCAATGGTGGTAATGTGCCCCGGGTTAATGCCGAGGGGGTCGGTGACCAGCGCTTCCAAATCGGCAAGCCACTACAGACTTGTCGATCGGAACCCCGGGGGAGATGACTGCGCATTAGCATCGCCAGTCCTTTGATGCACTATATTTTTGGAGAACTGAGTGTCGAGATCCCATCTTCCTTCTTCCCCCACGAAAAATTCTTGCAGTTTTCTTTTTTATTAAACAAAGTGTTCGACATCGTGTACGAATTTCACTACCAAGGAAATAGCTATCAGGGGTACACAGCTGATGTAGTCTAGTCGATGAGTAGTGAAGGCGGGGCAATTCTTTCAAGTTAATTTCTCAGACTGTCAAAACAGTGGGGCTGTAACAAATATCTCTTAAAGTATATCATACTGAAAAGTTATTTCATAAGTATTAAGAGTATACGAGAAAATAATCATTATCTGAAGTTTTTTAATACATTGCGCCCGCTTTCCAGTCCCATACCACATTTTCTGCTTTGTAACCCATCATTTTACGTTCACAGATCTGTGAGTTATCAAATACCTTGGTCAAGATTGTCGTATAATTCCACGAATCTTATCGCTACCAGACATTTTTATATCACCGGGAAACCAGGCAAAACTTTCTCATTGTATAACACCGTTGTGGTTAGAGATTACATCCTGACCATTCAGGGTTAACATCCGCTTTATGGACACTTTTATGTTCATTTTTTCAGATCAATATGTGGACTGAAGGCGCTATGTTACATCGGACTTGGTGGAAGTAAGGCCGTATGTGATGGATTAGATCAGTGGTTCTCAACCTTCCTAATACCGCGACCCTTTAATACAGTTCCTCCTGTCGCGGCGACCCCCAACCACAAAATTATTTTCATTGCTACTTCATAACTGTAGAGTATATGTGTTTTCGGATGTTACATCGGACTTGGTGGAATTAAGGCCGTATGTGATGGATTAGTTGCCTGCTTCATGGTCAGGTTCTTCAAATCTTCATTAAGTTCAATGCCCAAAATCTTCCTGAAATTCTGTATTATTGTTTATGACATTATATCTACACTAGTTGTAGCTTCAATTCACGAATTTCTTCCTTCAAGACTATATAAATATATAGTAAATAGTTCGGTTATTTACAACAGTAAACATCCTTTTAATTCTTCCTTGATATAGTTTTTAAAAAGCTGAACTTGAAAAGGTGTGTGTGGTGGGCGTGGGGGGGGGGGTATTTTAAGTTGCTTTTAATTTTACCAGAAGAATATGTTCCCACAAAATATGAAACAGTTGAGTAAATTTTAAAAGAATAATCTTATTGAATAATCTATTTGAATAATCTCATTGAAGGTGTATACAATATCAATTTAGTGCTCCTTTATTTGTGTCCCAGGTAAAGCGACACGCTGTTATAATTAGACTGCATCCTTTGACGTATAATTTAATGGTTATGGCTCTCCATTGGATGGATGTAATCATGTGTCCCTTGCTGTCTATTAACCCATTCCTAGCCACTTGGGCCTTTTTTTAGCCGTATAATTTAATGTTTTATGGCTTCCCATTGGATGGATGTAATCATGTGTCCCCTCTGTCTATTAACCCATTCCTAGCCACTCGAGCCTTTCTTCCAGCCAACAACGCACCACGGGACTCACCTTAGGGTGTTGATGACGTCATCGCTGCTGTTGTAGCTGGTGGAGTCGTCGAACTGGCGCTGCTTGACGTGCTTCAGCGCGGCGTGCCTGGCGCCGGCCATGTCGCTGACGCTGTCGTCGTCCTCATCGTCAGCCAACCGTCTGACCTCGTCGCTCGACTCTGACCTGCTGTGGACCGTCGGGGTGTGGGGTGGGTAATTTTAAGTATAGGCCCTCCAATACATTTCATAGAATTTTGTATAATGAGCATTTAGATGGATTTTTAAACAGGAAACTAAAGAGTATACAATTGGCTTGCAGTATAAAATACTTAATTGTACTACATGTATACATAATAAAATTTGATCTGGTAAAAAACACGAAGTGGTTAAAAAAAAAACTCATTAAAGAAACGATCGAATCACATAACTATCTGGACACCAAACTGTAAAATAGCATAAAGGTAAGTGAATCTTCACAAACAGATAACAACCTCAAGTCATAGAGAGAGCTTGTGCCAGGGGATGTGTAACAAAATATACCAGACTAGACTCGTGGTCCACACTGAAATGATGGCTGCTTCCACTGGACACACCAAATCTTGCTCTGGTAACTAACTTTGATCTTTTCTGGTTCTTTTCGTTTAATGTAACTAAAGAAAACTTGGTAACAAAAAACCACATTCAAGCTGTGCCTTAAATCTGTGAGTCTTTAAAAATTGGTTTACTTTAAACCTGAACCTTTTCGCTACCGATGACGTCGACGCGACGTCACGATCACCCACTTTCAATAACGAAGGACGTCACATAGTCGTCATAACAAAAAAAGGCAAAGAACTTTTCTAAAATACCAAGGAGGTCACGCTGACGTCATATTTCAATGCTATATATTTCTTTATTCGTTTATCTATAGAGAAGTTAAAAATCGAATTGGATAGAGAATGAAATTACCTGAAATTTATTTTTATTTATATATATAATAATAAATTTCTTTTATTGCTGAATCAGCAAAAAATCGATGTCAAAACCCAGCGGTAACGAAGGGGTTAACAAGTATTTACCTGTCGTTGAAGTGACCACGTCTGGCGTCCAGCAGCTGCTCCGCCCTGTTGAGTATGGAAGCGCGTTTGACCATGTTATATTTATTCACTTGAAACTTGTAGCCGGGTCCCAGGACCGCGTTATCTGTGGCCCGGGCCCCGTTGATGTTGTGCCGGGACACCGTGGTGGCCGAGGGATGGATGAGGAACGTCTTGCTCTTCTCCCCTTTGAACACGTCATAGTTGTTGACGGTGTCCTCGGACCGGAAGGTGTCGAGCCCGCTCGTGTCCTCCATGACCGTGCTGAGCTGCGATTGGTTACTGGTGTACCGTTCGTAATCGATATGAGACATGGTGTAATACTGCTGCAACTCGATATCATCCTCAAGATCCGGGCTCTGAAACGCCCTGGACTTCGGCTTCGGATACTGCGACTGGCTTGATATCGTGCCGAGTTTCGGCTTCCCTGAAAAGTAATGCTGGTTGTTGGCAAAAGGTTCCCGCAGCATGCCGGTCCCGGTTCGTCTGGCGCTGTTTTCGATTTCCGAATCGTAGTCGGTGACGTGAAACGCGAACGTCTGGCCCGCATTTGAGGTGTTTTTGTATTTGAGGCCGTCCTGGCTGATCCCGGGGTCGTTGACCGTGGACACGTGGCGGCTGACGTTGTTAATGCTGGGGTTCATGTTCGGTTTGAAGCTGGTGACCGTGGGGTCGTACTCCTGCTTGTACAGGTCCCTCTCTATGGCGTTCTTGTCGATGGGGAACACGTCCGAGTTTGACCTTGACCCGTAACCCGGCTGACCCGGATCGACGTTTTCGTCCTCGTCGTCGGTCTTGTCCACGACGACCAGCTTCAGCCCGGTCTCAGAGTCGTAGCCATTGAAACCGGCTGATGACAGGGGAAGCCCCGGGGGCCCAACGTGGTTGAGGGTGTCAATGAGTGGGGTGCTGTCCAGCGCGCCGTTGGGTAAGGGGGTGTTTTTAAATGGGTCAAGGTTAGGTGGTAGGGCGTAGTTTGTGTGATCTCGGCCGAACTTTCTCCGTCTGGAAGGCGAGTTCGATGTGGGATATCCCGCGTAAGGATCTGCAGTGTTGGGATCGGTGCCGCCGATGTACGTCGATGCGTTGAATACGTCATCTTTGCCTCGTGGGTCGTAGTACGTTTGCTCATCCGAGTAAGGAAGAGGGTCTGCGTGTGAGGGTGGACTGGCGTAGCTGTTCGGATACGCCGATGTTTTTGTTGGATACACAACACCGCTGGTTTGATAAGGCTCAGAATTTGCAGCGTTTGTTGGATACGCCCCGTTATGGGAGGAATGTCCTACAGTGTTCGTAGGGTACGCCCCTGCTTGGTTAGGCGTATGTCCAGAGGGGTATGACTGATACGTCCCAACTTGTTGATGTCCTACTTGACCAGTGTGGTTTGTAGGGTACGTCCGTGTTTGGTGAGTGGGGTGTGCTGCGGAGTTCGTGGAATACGCCCCTGTCTGGTGGCTGGGGTACACCGTTGGATTCTCATGATACCCGCCTCCACCTGTCCCCCCACCATCGTACTGGCCGGTGACGTTGTAAGGCTCGTATCTTGGTTGGGTTGACCACTGCTGTCCACCAGGCTGGTGGGGCTGTGGATCTTGGTGGGTCGACCACTGCTGTCCACCAGGCTGGTGGGGCTGTGGATCCAGGCGCCCGTGATCAGGGTTGTAAGCTGGACTTCCGTGAAACTGCATATTGGTATCTGGTCTCCTTCTATTCTGTTCTGCCCTGTCCTGGACCTGTACCTGGTTGACAATCAAGAACTAAATTTAATTTAAATAACAAGTCTTCCTAACCCAAACCCTAACAAAAAATAATCCTTTTATTTATTGATTAAAAATATGTCAATTAAATTAATTTTAAAACACTCAATCAAAATTTCAAAAATGTATGTTCTTTAAAGCTTTTGCAGTAGTATACCCTTTTCATATGCGCATTTATACGTTAGAAATAACGAAATGTTGTGTATTGATATATACAAATATATTACTACGCCAGAATCAGACGCGAACTTGTTTAAACTGAGAAAGCTGAGTCCTGAGTACGAATAATACTATTAGTTTTGAGTACACACTTTAACATTTGAAGTCATAATTGGGAAGTGACAATTCTACTATTAAATGAAACAACTGGAAACAGTTATTGAACGTTTACAGTCACTTAAAATCAGTAGTTAATTAGATCATCTTTGTGTTGTTAATATTTATGCCAGCCCACTATTGTAAATATACTATATGCAAATAATACAAATACATTTCGATGGGTGAAAAAATGTGTTTTTATTGAGTCTGTTGAATTTTTAGTCCAGTGATTCCCAAAGGGGTCTATATCAACCCCCAGGGGTCGACGGCAACTTTCATGGGGTCCATGTCAGCGAGAAATAAAATTTGGGGTCAATGAAATTAAAATGGGGTTCAACGATAGTGGATCTCATGTAAGCAAGTCATGACTTCTATTTTGGCATTCCATGAATGGAATAATTCACATACACAGATAGTACCTATTTACTTGCATAATACATGTATTACCTTATAATATAAAGACATATATCTCCCTACATAAATAATAAAAATACCTATGAAATAAAAATTTAAAAAAACATAAAACTGTTTAAGAATTATTATAAACTAGCGGGTAATATCAGGTAAGCAGGGGGTCTACACAAAACCGAAAAAACATGGCAAGGGGTCTACGAGACAAAAAAAGTTTGGGACCTCTGTTTTAGTCAAAGTGTTTTTTTTACCTTGTACGATACATCAACAGAGATATCTGCTGGGCTGCAAACATACTAATTAAAGAAAAATATAGTATCCTCTAAATAACACGTTTTTAACTTATGTAAACATTTGAAACATATCTCTTTTGATTTAATACCCAAGCTGCACCTAAACCAAAAACAATTCTTTAAGACGAATCAAACTTATGAAAGTTGTTCCATTAAAAAAAAAAGGTCTTCACCAATTCGATTAAAAATAAATGAGGGTCCCAAAGGGATCTCATTGCCCGGGGGGATTCTCCTTGTCCTCGATGGGGGTTCTTGTTTCCCCATTGGGATCCCGTTCCCTAGCGTTATACTCAAAGTTATCGCTAAGATAGGAGCCGGAAACGTCGGCCAAGATCTAACTGTACACTTTACAAGTATGTGTTAGAGTACTCTATTACTCTATTACTCCAGTCGAGCATCTGCGAGTATTTTCTGGCAACGTTTTGTCGATGGTACTCCACAACACTGTCTATCAATGGCAACGTTTTGTCGATGGTACTCTAAAAGTATGTCTATCAATGGCAACGTTTTGTCGATGGTACTCTACAACACTGTCTATCAATGGCAACGTTTTGTCGATGGTACTCTACAACACTGTCTATCGACGAATACACACGCACACCGAATATTGGAACACAAACACTTTATGAATGACTAGGGCTCTTCTTTATTCCGTGCATTTGTCACGCAGATTCACCTGGTTACAGTATCTCCTTATGACTACACAGTCACACAGATTCACCTGGTTACAGTATCTCCTTATGATTACACTTACACAGTCACGCAGATTCACCTGGTTACAGTATCTCCTTATGACTGCACAGTCAGGCAGATTCACCTGGTTACAGTATCTCCTTACGACTACACAGTCACGCAGATTCACCTGGTTACATTATCTCCTTATGACTACACAGTCACACAGATTCACCTGGTTACAGTATCACCTTATGACTACACAGTCACGCAGATTCACCTGGTTACAGTATCTCCTTACTTCTACACAGTCACACAAATTCACATGGTTACAGTATCTCCTTATGACTACACTTAAACAGTCACGCAGATTCACCTGGTTACAGTATCTCCTTATGACTACACAGTCACACAGATTCCCCTGGATACAGTGTCTCCTTATGACTACACAGTCACACAGATTCACCTGGTTACAGTATCTCTTTATGACTACAAAGTCACACAAATTCACCTGGTTACAGTATGTCCTTATGACTAATCAGTCTATACAAAACACATGAGCTATCACTCACTAACTTCTCATGACTATCGCCTTAATCAACTCCTTCTCTCTCCCCCCACTCGCTCCATCTCCTGCCTTACATCTAAACACTTGTTTATTATTCGATTCCTGTCATCCAATGATCATTCAGACACAATAATAACACTCATGACACAACTCACGGCCCCAAACAGTGTTCATACTATTAAATCAATCATAATGGAGTTGAAATTTAACAATTGTTCCATTAAAATCAGTTGGGAACTGTCGGAGATGTAGTCTTTTAAATTATCCAACTTTCTGAAGTACTCTAAACCGTTCCCGAACGGAGTGCATATTATTATTTTTAAATCCACCGAAATTTCATTATGGACCATAAAGGTTATATAACTACCAAACGTGGCCTATAATTTTATAATCACGAAAAACCATCTGGTATTTATATAGCTCATATAATGAAAAATAAAAATTAAGAAGCCGGACCCAAAGAAGAGGATATTATGAGTTCAGTTCCCTTCAGTATTTTAATATTGGTAATAAGTGTATGTGTACGATACATCGTCTAGATCAGTGGTTCTCGCCCTTCCTAATGCCGCGACCATTTAATACAGTTCCTCAAATTGTGGCGACCCCCTAACACAAAATTATTTTCGTTGCTACTTCATAACTGTGGGGTATATGTGTTTTCAGATGGTCTTACGCGACCCCTGTGAAAGGGTCATTCGACCCCCCAAAAGGGTCTGCGACCCACAGGTTGAGAACCGCTGGTCTAGATCTTTAAGTTATATCGCTCATGTTATAACACATGGTTTTAGTGGTCCAACGAACACGTAAGGATTATTTTGTTAAGTTAAAAAAATCCCCAGTATTTCATTCTGGATAATGCAGGATATGTCATGTGACAAGTTTGGTCGATATCCGTCAATCTTTGTTGAAACGTATGCGGAACAAACGTTTTATTTGTACAGCTCATATTAGGAAAAAAACGAAATGTTCGGCCTCTTGCCTTAAAATTGCAGGTTTGTTTTTTTTAAATTCCAAAACGGCCCATTATTTTATTCTGGATAGTGATGGATATTTGTGCCAAGTTTCAATCCATGTAGCGCAATGAAATAATCTCGGAGGTGAAAGAAAGGATAACAGCAGGCAACCGCTCCTATTTCAGACTACAATAGCTATACTGGCAAGCAAAAACCTCTCAAGGGGAACAAAGAAGACAATATACACCACTATTATAAGACCGGTATTAACTTACGCTAGTGAGGCCTGGTCCCTTACCAAAAAAAGCAGAGAACCTGCTCAATACATGGGAAAGGAAAATCCTCAGGAAAATATATGGCCCAGTGATAGACAATGATGTCTGGAGAATCCGTCGAAACCAAGAGCTATACGAATTGTACAAAGACCCATCCATAGTCGCATCAATAAAAAAAAAAGGCAGACTGCGCTGGGCAGGACATATCGAAAGGATGCCGGATTGTAGAGCAGCCAAATTGATATACAGGCAGAAGCATAGGGGCAGACGGCTCACCGGTCGTCTAAGACTGAGATGGATCAACGATGTAGAGAAGGATTTTATCCAGTTGGGGGTTCGCGCGTTGAGGCGGAAAGCCATGGAGCGATCCAAATGGAAGTATGCGGTGGAGCAGGCCAGGGTCCTACACGGGCTGTAGCGCCACTGATTATGATGTTCCATCCATGTAGAAACGTAAGTTGAACAAAACCACAACCAAATGTACACCTTTATAATATAATGACGTATGATTACCATTGAATTCATCAAATGTATTTTGGAAAGGATGGAGAACAACACACGTCTCTGAATTTATACCACCACTTTGGATGTTGCCTTCAAGACATTTATTGCTCTATTTATAGCGAATAAAAGACTACAAACAAACAAAAACAGCAAATCTGAAAAAACTATTTTTTTCCCCTTTAAAATCTTTAACAGAATTTAACAAAGATAAAATAATATTTCACAAATTTCCCTCGATTATTCTCCCCCCCCCCCCCCCCCAAAACCACACCAAAATCGGAATTAAATGTTACCTTCTCGTTGTCCTTCGGGAAGTTTTTGGTAACATCGCCATGAGTTTCACTATACTCATTACTGATCAAAGCATCTACATCTTCGACGCATTTATCACTTGGATGCGACAACAAACCATCTGCGGACGGACTTTCTGAATTTTCCCAACAGCCGTTTGTCTCCTCGGGGTCGGCTTTTTCATCAGCACGCGCAGTACAGCCGTCAACAGACAACTCAACTAGTTTGTCAGCATCGTTCAGCTGTCTGTCACTAAGATCTACGGGGCTGCTGACGGCGTCAAGTAAGTTCGACCCGCCCTTAAGCTCGTGGGGAAATGTCAGGGGATCTGGTATTGTGTCCACATAAGCCCTTAAGCCCATTCTTAATCTAGAGGTTTTATTTGGTCCCTTTTCTAGAACTGGGCTCCTAGACCTGTCATTTAAAACGGAATCATCAATTCGCTCTTCACAGCTTTCCAACGCAGACACATTCTTATCCTTGTCCCGTCTGCCCTCTGATTCACTTTCGTTTGGTTGGAAACGAGCCGCGTCCTCGCTTACATGTGTGTTACCAACCAGTACATTTAGGGCTAGAATTCTAATGTCATATACACCTGTTCCTGGACCATGTACACGAGATGCGGCGCCCACTGATCCACCCTGTTCACTGAATGAACATTCTTCCACGACCTCGCTGCCCTCAACATGCGATGTGGGATCAACATCCATTCCATGGTGATGTTTGTTCATTGTGTGGTCATCGGCAATCTCTGAAGATCGTTTATTCATTATCTGGTCACCAGCAATCTCTAAAGATCGTTTATTCATTATCTGGTCACCAGCAATCTCTGAAGATCGTTTATTCATTATCTGGTCACCAGCAATCTCTGAAGATCGTTTGCTCATTATCTGGTCACCAGCAATCTCTGAAGATTGTTTAGGTTCGTTAAGGTGGGCGTCATCAAGAGACAATTGCATGGGGTTCTCATCGACCGGATTTTCTTTTATATCTACGACCTGATTAGCTTCTGACGTCGGGCGATCAATGCCACCGCCTTGGATACAAATTTCTTCCCCCGACTGACCAGTCATGGTGTTATCGACTGCATTATAATGAGGCGACATAAAATATTTCTCAATTGTAGATAGTTCCGCACCGTCTGTAGTTTTTTCCTTATCGGAAAACAAATCATCTGGTTTTCCGCGATGTTCCAGGCAAATATCATCATTAGCCAATGACATTAAGTCTCTATTCTGACCTTCTGTGTTTTCTTGTTCCTTTCCGTAAACGCCTTGAATCGGTTCTGATATTTCCTCACCAGTGTCTTCCCCATCTGCTCTACTCGCACCTAAAGATACATTTTCAATTCCTCGCTGATCATTCGCTTGTAATCGTTCCTCCCTATTTGATTCCTTTACCACAGATTCCGCAAGTGCGTCCTCATATGTACCACTGCCTGGATTCTTGTCATCTTCTACCAACGTTTGAACATCTCTGTTTGACTCGATATCATCCGCTGTTGCAGCATTGTCTTCTTCGTTTATTCTCAATGATCCCAAGTTCGGGAACTCTTGTAGATCAAAACTACCAGACCTTAAGTCGTGTCTCCGATCCGAGTCATGGATCGGCTGCTCCGTTCCGTTACTTCCGTTCTGCATTTCTTCGGAACTTTGATGAATGATCTGATGTTCCATTTCTTGATTTGTTTTCGCCCCATTCAAATCGTCACGGACCGGCTTTTTGACCTCATTTTCTTCATTTCGGCTTGGCTCAATAATATCCTTTTTCTTAACATAAGTCTCGGCAATTTTAAACTTCTCGATCTGCAAACGAGCTACGGCACTTCTCAGTCTTTTATTTACATTGTCAGTCCGTGTATTTAACGAGTCCTTGATCTTTCTAGTTCCTGGTTTCCCGGAAACAAACTCAAATTCAGGGACGGGGACTTTATTTGAATTTTCCATGCTATCATAGTCCAAACCACCCGACTCAATGCTGACTCTCTCGTCGCCATGTTCTTTGGAAATCAGCTCATCACGACCAAAAGGCTCTCTACTTGAATTGAGAACCTTCAACTGGTCGTTTAACTTCAGTTTAAAATCTTCCAAGAAATGTTTGAAATTCTTTAGGGTCTCGTCATAATCGGTAGAGGCGTCACCATCTTCATGATCATTCTCATCCAACAACCTCACATTATCCTTGTAAGGATCTTCAATGGAAGTCGCCAACCTCGTGGGACTAAGCGATTCGGCTCGCTTGTGCCGTTTTGTCAATGCGTCTTGATCACCAGATTTCCCTACCACTCTAGACATTGTCATTATTCTACGACTTGCTTGTCTGAACCTGTCTCCGTCTCCTCTACCGCCTTCTGTGTTCATTGCCAAATTACTTTCAGTGACTTCAGCGCCAAGGTTAGTCCGTGGTTTCTGGGTATCACCGCCGTTTGTGTGATCACTGTCAGTTTTCATTGTCCCGATGTATATCGCCGTCATGGCTCTTTTAATTTTTTTTTTTTACAGTTTTGTCTATAAAAGATTAAGCTTGATCTCGTTGTAGTCTAGCTATCATTCCAAGATGCATCTATAAAGTCATGACAAAAATTTCGTAGGACTTGAATTCCTTCTTTCCACTAAGATTTTTTTTAAAAAAAACAGCATTTAAAACACACATTCAAACACAGCTTGAAACCAGACAAGCGCTCGAAGTCATGTAAGTATTTCCACACCTGTAATTAAGAGAAGCCCGTGGTTAAGAAGTTTGTATTCTCTAAAACCGTATCGAAATTCATGTACTCGTATCACCGAACCTCACCACACTAAACCTTTGCCCCGCGTACAGCATAACTAAACTTTTCACAGAAAACTTAACTTGCGAAAACACAAATCCAGATATGTATAAGCCCAGACCCACAGCTGAAACAATATGGCCCCAATACCAGTATCGATTAAGTACTCAACTTGATTATAGCTGTTTAAGTATCGATATCCAAATGGAATGAAATACGATTTTAGTAATCAAACTCACTTGAGTGTCCAATTGTCTCGATGAAGAATCGAATACAACAATTTCAGGCCGCTTGATTATTTCAACCACAAAGACCCGAGGACGGCCTAGGTATACTTAACCTTCTTCGGATGGATTCATTAGCGAGATTTCATTGCAAAATCGATACCAGCTCATTCTTTTGGGAATTTCATCACGATACGAGCCAATTGGTTACCGTCAAAATACTCGATACGGCATCACCACGTCATCTCAGTGTCAAGATATTTAGTGTTACATTTATTCAACACATTATCTATATATAATAGTAATAATAGTAATTATTTATCTAATGAATATATTTTATAGTCCAATTCTTGTATTTATTTTTACTAAAACTATGGTATTTCTGGAAGACACAGTATCTGCCATTTGAAGACGGGCTTATAGCTTCAGAGGCGTAGCTAGAGTGTTTGGCGCCCGGGGACAAGATTTATTTTAAAGCGCCTCCTTTTCTTTTTTTCAACTCTCAAACCCATTATTTTCATCAATAAAATAATGTCAAAGCACATTTTGGCGCCCCTAACTAGTCTGGTGCCCAGGTACATCTGTCCCCCTGCCCACCCTTAGCTACGCCTCTGTATAGCTTCTGTCATTTGTTTCTAGCCTTGTCAAGAATCAACTAATTTTTCTTTTCATTACCCTCTCTCGGAGAGAGATACTGAGGCTAGTCGCCCCTCGCACTGAGAATCACACAGACTAGACCAACAACAGGGACCCCACCTTCCCGCATTGGCGCATCTGGTGTCTTCGCGCCCCGCAATGGGTGTTGCTGGGAAGGCCAGGGCGGCGGGATAGGCCTACGTGCAGACAAGGTTATAAGGCACCGCCCAACATATGAAGCAGGTTTTCACTTTACTATTCGCAGTTTTACGAGCGTATGCTTAAGCCCCAACCAGAATATGCATGTTAGTTAGTTAAGACTTCTGGCTCAAGACGTAAAAGTTCTACACGGTTTTGTTATTTTTTTTCCTCTCCACATATTAAGAAAAGATGATACCTTAAAGCAAAACTTTAATTCTAAAGCTTAATCCTACACCTTAATCCTAAACTTTAATCCTTAAACTTAATCCTAAACTTTAATCCTTAAACTTAATCCTAAACCTTAATCCTTAAACTTAATCCTAAACTTTAATCCTGAAACTTAATCCTAAACCTTAATCCTTAAACGTAATCTTAAAGCTTAATACTTAAACTAAATGATAATCTCGAAATAATAAGAAAAGGTGAAACCTCAAAGCTAAACCTTAATCATAAACATTAATCCTAAACACTGATCCTTAAACTTAAAGCTAAACGTTAATCCTAAACCGTAACCCTAAAACACTTAAACTTAGATTCATTAGCAACGATTGGTGTTTTCTATAAGTTGTCATATAACCATAGACTGCAAAATAAAAAAAAAAGCAGAACTGGTGTAAAAACTATGTTACACCAGTTCAAGTTTTCTTGCAGATGGAATGGCAGCACTGACAAATGACATTAATGGATGTTTTAATACTCTATCGCCATGCAGTTGAAACTAAGTACCAAAAAATGTACAAAAAATATTTGGAAGAGAAAAGCCATGATTTGTAGACAATTGCTCATATGGAATAGGCTGTATGACACGCTCAGGGGCTGCCAGCCTTGGAATAAAAGTAACGGAACTCTATTGTGTGGTCAATGTTGCGGATTATGTAGAGCCGTTCCTTATTCAGAGTCGTTCCGTATGTAGAGTCGTTCCGAATGTAGAGTCGTTCCTTATTCAAAGTCGTTCCGTTTGTAGAGCCGTTCCTTATTCAGAGTCGTTCCGTATGTAGAGTTGCTCCGCATGTAGAGTCGTTCCGTATGTAGAATCGTTCCGTATGTAGAATCGTTCCGTATTCAGAGTCGTTCCGTATGTAGAGTCGTTCCGTATTCAGAGTCGTTCCGTATGTAGAGTCGTTCCGTATTCAGAGTCGTTCCGTATTCAGAGTCGTTCCGTATGTAGAGTCGTTCCGTATTCAGAGTCGTTCCGTATGTAGAGTCGTTCCGTATTCAGAGTCGTTCCGTATGTAGAGTCGTTCCGTATTCAGAGTCGTTTCGTATGTAGAGTCGTTCCGTATTCAGAGTTGTTCCGTATGTAGAGTCGTTCCGTATTCAGAGTCGTTTCGTATGTAGAGTCGTTCCGTATTCAGAGTCGTTCCGTATGTAGAGTCGTTCCGTATTCAGAGTCGTTTCGTATGTAGAGTCGTTCCGTATTCAGAGTCGTTCCGTATGTAGAGTCGTTCCGTATTCAGAGTCGTTCCGTATGGAGAGTCGTTCCGTATTCAGAGTCGTTTCGTATGTAGAGTCGTTCCGTATTCAGAGTCGTTCCGTATGTAGAGTCGTTCCGTATTCAGAGTCGTTCCGTATGTAGAGTCGTTCCGTATTCAGAGTCGTTCCGTATGTAGAGTCGTTCCGTATTCAGAGTCGTTCCGTATTCAGAGTCGTTCCGTATTCAGAGTCGTTCCGTATGTAGAGTCGTTCCGTATTCAGAGTCGTTCCGTATTCAGAGTCGTTCCGTATTCAGAGTCGTTCCGTATTCAGAGTCGTTTCGTACGTAGAGTCATTTCAGAACTACAATAAAGTCAAGACAAAAAAAAAACTGACATATTCCTTACATACATGATCTCCATTATTGTACGCTTTCTTGTCACAATAGTAGAAATGTGTACTGGCTTATATTTAAATAATCACAAACAAGAACTCTCTAGATATGAATGTATATGTGTAATGGATGTGTGGCTGTAACGCTGTGTTCAAAGAGGCGCACAAAATAGCATTCCCAGGAGTTAGCACTAGACGGGTATCTAATAAAGTGCGTTTCTCGAATGCATGTTTTGTCAAGTCAATTTTTAGCAGAAAGGAAGTTCACGCATCGCCGCCGCCATTGTTTCGCGGGCTATCTCCAGTTTATACATAATTTTAGAAGAATGAATGAATGGTCAATTATTTTCAGATAACAAATTGTATTATGTGCGGCACGTGAAGGCCTCAAAATTGTTAGTTCAGTGAACAAACTAAGTTCAAACTTGTAAACATCCAAGCTGGGGAAAAAAAGGAATTCCCCAAGAAGAGTTGCCAAAGAATACGACATGGAGACGCGAGCTAGAGGCAGACACACAAAGTATGGGATACAACACCTCGAAGCAACTGGAAAGGAAAGCACAGGACCGAGATGAATTGAAAATTATTGTAGACGGCCTATGACCCGGGCGGGGTAAAAGGCATAAGTGAGTAAGTAAGTTTAGTAAGAGATGTTTTAGAGACATTCTTGGCATCTGCTATAGAGACCATATCACCAATGAACATGTGAAAAAAGGGATCCGTTAAGCAACTGGGCAGTACGATGACCTCCTGGTGTCTGTAAAAAAGAGCAAACTTGAGTTATATGGCCACGTGACCAGAAAACCAGGGCTCGCCAAAGAAATCTTGCAAGGCACTACTATAGGAGGAAGAAGAAGAGGAAGACAGAGAAAAAGATGGAACGATAACATCAAAGTATGGACGGGATTAAAACTAGGCGATGCTATGCGAAGTACAGAAGACCGAGAGGAATGGAAAAGAATAGTTTGCATGTCATCTGTGGCGACCCAGCGGTCGAAGGACTACGGGACATGATGATGATGATGAAGAAGTAAGTAAGAACCCTACTATGTTCCTCCAAGTAAGTTCTTTGAATATAATTTGGAGCCAGGAATTCACGTCAGTTTTATATTTTACCCCTCATGTACTTAGCTTCTGGATCCGTCACTGGCCGCACATACCCGACACCAGCCATAAAGACGTTAGAATCAAGCATATAAACATTGACGTTAGGCGTGGAACAAGAGGGGAAGATATCGCTACTTGTATCATGAAGTGGAGTTGGCGGTGTGAAACGTGTAGTAGGGGTAATGGTGGAGACTGGCGCTGGTGTAACTCATTCTTGTCACAGTCAAAGACCAAACGCGTAACAAGAACCTTACTAAATGGTGCCGTCGTATAACACAGTCAAGAGTCTCAAATATGCGTATCCTGTCAAACAGAACTGATGTAAGCCAGACCAGTGGCATCAGTGGCCCTTTTCACAACTTTTGCTTCTTTTCTTTTTTTTTTCTTCCAGCTATATCTTTATAGTTATTTTTTTTAAAATATTTTTTTTGAAAACTAAGTTACGTGTCCACATGTGTTTCATTAGCCGCTTGCACGCCTACAGACAGAACCATCTACTGCAGCCATCTAATGATTCAGACAGAACCATCTACTGCAGCCATCTAATGATTCTAAAGTTCTCCGTGGAGTCGACCGACGAAGCTCAACATTTTGTCGCCATGTGTTTTGTGTGAGGACGGCTTTGTCAAAACAAAATGCATCCAATCCATTGGTAAAAAAAAACTATAGCGAATCAGACGTGTGCACGTATGAGGCTCATACATTATAGACCACACCGCCACATGCGAGTTAAACGCTTTCAATGTTATCAGTTTCTAGTTGGAGTATCCCAGTCTTCGGAGTAATTGCTTCATCAATTATGGAATGTCAAAAGTTGGAATCTTAATTGGAGCTGTCAACAATATAATTTTTTTGCTTTCGTCATTTCTATATTTGCTTGTTATTACAAATAAAAATTCTCTAGGTATGCATGTATGGCTGTCATGGTGTGTTCAACAGGCGCGCGAAATAAAATTCCCAGAAGCTAGCACTATTTTGGGATTCTTTGTTTTTTGAAGTAATTGTATAGAGGGGAAGCTCTTTGTTTCGCGGGTGATCTAAAGTTATTCTTAAAAGTTGAATTCACGAGTGGGCTTTAACGACAAGAAGGTGAACTCAATTATTAATTTCAATAACAATCTAAGATATAATTACACTATAATAGCCCCCCCCCCTTTTTTTCCCAAATCTATTCTCATCGTAGCACTGGTAACGTTGTTGATAACTATTAACAACAAGAGGTCGCTGCATTAGAATTTGTCCTGAACATCCCAAGTATCATGGGTATGAGAATCACTGTTTTTAACTTGAAAGTTTTTTGTGGTTTTTTTTTGGTACGCGAATTGCATCATGAGTTGTCAAGTTTTTTTCTAAATTGCCATTAAATGACATTTAAAAAACGCACAATAAAAAAATGTGTAAATATACGGCGTGCGATCGAGAGAGTTCAGGAGAGATATAGATGAGTGATAGTGGCGGTCCCCGCTTGGTAACAGATCGTGTGTGAAGTGTTGTTGCCTCTCGCATGTGGTATACATGACTCTTAGCTCATAGTGTGACCGTGTTAAAATGCACCGTACATAGACAACGTTGACAGAACTACTCGAAGGGTCTCGGCTAGAGGAGCCGCACCGTGGTCAGTGGAATTAATTTCATCTTGAGACTTAAAACAAGGAATCGTACACAACACGTTCAAATCCTGTCCTCACCACGATCAAGGTCGCGAATAAACGTGTATGTTGCCAGATCACGGCCGTGCATACACGTGTGTGTTGCCAGATCACGGTCGTGCATAAGCATGTACGTTGCCTGTGCGTCTTGTCATATTTAAAGTACGAGACAAAGGAAGACTGATCGCATGCCTGTCTAGGAACAGCTCTGAAAGAATGTAGAAACTGTTGTTGTCTTTTTTTTTAAATTGCTGATTCAAGACTTAAATGTACGCGTAGTTCGTCTTGAAATTGAAAAATTTTATTTTAAAAATCAGTCTCCTCCAATACGCAGTTGTAACCCCCACTCTGACAACAAAACAAAACAAAAAAACAATAAGAATTTTTTTTTGGAGACACGCCGATGATTTAAAACAAGATTCCCTCCTCATGTTTTCGCCTGTCAATATTTTAAAAATGCGTGATTTATCTCACCTTTGTCATATATCGCCCCCCGTATCTCGGGACCGCGGGATCCCGTATTCAAAGTAAGATTTGTTTGTCCCATACTTGATCGATTTCTGTGCTACATGCGCTTGACTTCCAAAATATCGCTAGTCACCGCCATGTGCCCGTTGGTGTATTCAAACAGTCTGAAGTGTGCTGTGAAGGGAAAGCCGGCCACTCCACTGCTCGTATCTGAGTTATCATTTAAAGGACATACCACGAGTAACAAGATCAACAAGACTTTCCTGCAGTATAGTCTATCAAAATAAAACCTTCACTTAATCCAGCGCTGCTCTAATACACATACATACATATGTATAAACACACACATATATATATATATATATATGTATGTATATATATATATACATATATGTATTATAAGACATCTATTCATTATTTATTTATATATATTGTTCCCCTTGGAAAGAGTGGGGAGGGGGTGAATTAGGTGGACCGGGTGAAGACAAGATGGCGGTAGGTGCCGTGACCTCACGCTTGTTACATAAAAATATGTCAAACTTATTTGAAAACAATTCTTGCCACTCCAGCCCCACGATACTTCAATAACATTTTTTTGTTTGAATTACATCTTGAAAACTAAAATATCAATCAAGATACCCCTATGCTCAAAACAGAACTTAAACAAACTAAAAGCGGTTTTATGCGGGGAAAAAAAATGTTTTAAAAAAAAAAAACTCTATACATGTATCAATATCTTGTTTTATTGACGAGCTGATGGATCACTCTCAATGACGTATAGCACTAACTGGAGTTTAAGGTTTTCGTTCTACTTCCGGGTAATTAATTTAAATAAATAGTTGGAAAACAGTTGAAATTTGGAGGTTTACTTGAGAATCATTAAAGAAAGAAAAAATGAAATATTTTGTGATGATTTTTTTTTGTGGGGTTGGGTGGGGGGGGGATGGTTGTCTTTAAATATTAACGGGCGAATTAAATATTCATTATGTCCCACTACGTTCGCGAACTCACTGGTCACACAACCCATCCTTAATGTCTACATAAGATATCCAAATTTCGAACAAAAATAGATATTTGTAATGACTCATTAATTTCTATTTTAATAATCCGAAACACGATTATCGCTCCTCCGCAGACGCGCGCATTCTTTCTCTCCCCAAGACTCGCACAAAAACATACGGTGAACGTTCTTTCTCTTTCTGTGCCCCTAACAATGGAATTCTCTTTCACTACACACCCGCAATATACCAACCATCACAGCCTTCAAAACTTCATTCAAAACACATATCTTTAAACTCTACTATCCTGACTGATCCCCCCCCCCCTCTGACCGATAATCAATGCTGCTCTGTGCCGTCCATGGCTTGTCATGTAAATAGGTATGGGACGGTTGGAGCGAATACACATTTGTTTTGTTTCATTTAATTAATGTATGTTAATTTTTAAGTTCATGATGTTTGTTAAATTGTATGTACAGCGTGGTGAGCCCAGCCCTAGGCTGGGGTACCACACTATACAAAACTACTACTACTACTAATAATAATAATATAACTTTTATATATATATATATATATATGTAGGCAATTTACAGGCAAATATATATAATATATTTCCTTTAATATAATTATATTATAGATTATTTAAATTAAACGTATGATACTGTTTTTCGTTGGCTTTCTGTCACTGTTGTCAAGAACTGTCAATGACGAAGAATTTGAAATAAAAATCATTTTCTTGAGTATCCACAATAGAAGCCACAATTATGCAACTAGTGCAAAGAACAGACACTATATTTTTGCTTGAAGGACTTTTTTCAACAGCGCTGTCCATGAAAGTTGTTCGTGGTTTTTTTCTTTTAACACATGACAAATATAAGATAAGAGCTAAGAATAGATCTCGTGTGTTGCGTTCAGCCTGTTGCGGTGCCGCGGTTTGCCATTTTAGTTTTAAGAGTGTGATGTCGTCACACAAAGAGCAAAATAACACAGTAAACACGTACATGCGGTCAATAAATTGTGTCCGCCCTTGTTTGATCGAGTTTATTGTATTGTGTACTGTCAACAGTGACAAGAAGACTCGAACTCCGACGTTAAACTGTTCCTGTTATGTTGATTTACGAGTGGAGAGAATTGTGGGCTGTTTCAATAAACCGCTCAAAAACACAAAACAAAACAAAAAAAGAATTGTCGATAAATTGAAAAAAAATATTCCTTTTTTTTTTGTGTGTGTAATCTAAAAAAATCTATTTTTTGTAAGTCGATTGTATTTTAGAAAATGGCGTGCAGAGTAGCAGAGACTGTCTATTTCAGCGATTCTCAACCTGTGGGTCGGGGTCGCGCGACCCTTTCCCAGGGTTCGCCTAAGACCATCTGAAAACACAAATGCTCTATAGTTATGAGGTATATCCGAAAATTGTTTTGTGGCTGGGGGTCGCCACAACACGATGAACTGTATTAAAGGGTCGCGGTCATAGGAAGGTTGAGAACCACTGGTCTATTTATAGGAACATAGGAATCGTTTTATGAACGGGTTCCGAATAGCTTTGCATTTAATTAATCCAATTCATAAAAAGTTCTAATCTAAAAGTACAGAGTACACGGTGATTTTCTATTATACAATGTGGCAATGTAAAAACCGGTTAAGCCTATTATACACTAGTATACACTGTAGCAGTGTGAAACAATACATAAGCCTATATACACTGTGGTAATGTAAATCTGGATAAGCCTGTAATACACTATTATCCACTGTGGCAATGTAAAACTGGATAAGCCTATTATACACTATTATAACAAACAGAAAAAAACGAATAAAATTTTAAAATATCAAAAAATAATATAGCACTTAGCTTTGCACAAATCTTTTGCTGCCCTCTTGGACACTACTTCTCAGCTAAGGGCTATATTATATTTTTTTTTTGTTGATATTTTTTTAAATTTTATTCGTTTTTTCTGTATGTTCGCTGATGAAGGCTTCCTGCCGACACGTTCGTTGTTATGTGGCGTTCCTTTTGCCACGTTTAACCTTACTGTGTTTTACTAATTTCCTATACACTGTGGCTATGTAAAACTGGCTAAGCAATGGCATCCTGAAACAGGTCTTCCAATCTACTTTCAGAAAGTGCAACAGCTAAATGGGGGTTTAAATGATGTCACTTTAATGGCGTATAAAATTGGTTTGCAAAGGGACACAATCCCTAATGGACGTTTGATGTTGCAGTTTGTCGCGGGAGCTACAAATGCGCTGAAAGCTGGACCATCCGTGGGTGGCTTTGGCACGGAATGACATTTTACAAATGTAGCTGGTGGCTTTAGCACGGAATGACATTTTACAAATGTAGCTGGTGGCTTTACCACGGAATGACATTTTACAAATGTAGTTGGTGGCTTTAGCACGGAATGACATTTTACAAATGTAGCTGGTGGCTTTAGCACGGAATGACATTTTACAAATGTAGCTGGTGGCTTTACCACGGAATGACATTTTACAAATGTAGTTGATGGCTTTAGCACGGAATGACATTTTACAAATGTAGCTGGTGGCTTTACCACGGAATGACATTTTACAAATGTAGCTGGTGGCTTTAGCACGAAATGAAATTTTATAAATGTAGCTGGTGGCTTTACCACGGAATGACATTTACAAATGTAGCTGGTGGCTTTACCACGGAATGAGATTTTACAAATGTAGCTGGTGGCTTTACCACGGAATGAGATTTTACAAATGTAGCTGGTGGCTTTAGCACGGAATGAGATTTTACAAATGTAGCTGGTGGCTTTACCACGGAATGAGATTTTACAAATGTAGCTGGTGGCTTTACCACGGAATGACATTTTACAAATGTAGCTGGTGACTTTACCACGGAATGACATTTTACAAATGTAGCTGGTGACTGAGATTGATTTTGTTTTCTTTGCGACTTAATTTTTTTCTTCTACAGGAGAGTGAGTCGGAACAAAATATTTAAATAGGAGTCGGGAAAATATTTCTTCACACACAATTGAGTAACGGACGTCATTCCAGATTATTTTTACATAAATGAATAATATTTCCTATTTTTATATATATTTCACACTCTCATCCCAGTGTAATTGCTACTTTTTACTACAATGACTCCGTCTCACAGACGTGGAAGTAGGAATTAGTGCTGTGAAAAACACCCCCACAGATTTGGTGGTGGTAATTACGGACGTGGCCGGTGGTAATGAAAAACTCTTAATCCCATTTAATGGCACAACGGGGGAGGGGGGGGCCTAGAGCTGACCCCATAAAATGAGTTGCTCCGTTGAAAAGTTCACGTTGTTCATGGCCAAGATAAGAATCTCATTAAGATTCCTTTCTTCCAGAGTTTTGTTAGCAACGCAACCCATTTTCTCAACTCGATAAACTGTTTATTGGATTTTGCAAACGTATAAATGTTTCATTGGGATATCTTTATGTGTGAGCCTCCTTTATGGCAGCGTGGGCATTATCCAGAAAATCTAAACAGAAATTCAATGTCCATGGCTCCAGTGACTTTGTGAAGCCTCAGCGATAGTTTCAGAAAAAATAGACCCCTTCCCCCCCCCCCCTCCCAAAACAAAACCATTCATGACCGTCTCATCTTTAGTGGTGAGCGAAGACTCTGCTGCAGTGGTTCTCAACCTGTGGGTCACGACCCCTTTTGGGGGGTCGCAAGACACTTTCCCAGGGTCGCCTAAGACCATCTGAAAACACATATGCTCTACAGTTATGAAGTAGCAACGAAAATAATTTTATGGCTGGGTGGGGGTCGCCGCAACGCGAGGAGCTGTTCTTAAAGGGTCGCGGCATTAGGAAGGTTGAGAACCGCTGCTCTACTGTGCCACACTGGAAGCTGAATTTTCTTTTGATTATAACCAATGCAAAAAAAAATGTTGATACGTTTTAGGCCATACCCCACCCCAAACCCGCCCGGGGTTTAAAAAAACAACTATTAATTAATTAATATCCGATCTAAGTTCAAATGTGATGGCACACGAATATAAATCCATTTTAAATCCTTTAACATTATACTTAAAATACAGTACCACGCCAGTCGCATTGATGAGGTACGGCGGGTTGGCATACATTGGGTACGGCTGGTTGGCATACATTGGGTACGGCTGGTTGGCATACATTGGGTACGGCTGGTTGGCATACATTGGGTACGGCGGGTTGGCATACATTGGGTACGGCTGGTTGGCATACATTGGGTACGGCTGGTTGGCATACATTGGGTACGGCTGGTTGGCATACATTGGGTACGGCTGGTTGGCATACATTGGGTACGGCTGGTTGGCATATATTGGGTACGGCTGGTTGGCATACATTGGGTACGGCTGGTTGGCATACATTGGGTACGGCTGGTTGGCATACATTGGGTACGGCTGGTTGGCATACATTGGGTACGGCTGGTTGGCATACATTGGGTACGGCTGGTTGGCATACATTGGGTACGGCTGGTTGGCATACATTGGGTACGGCGGGTTGGCATACATTGGGTACGGCGGGTTGGCATACATTGGGTACGGCTGGTTGGCATACATTGGGTACGGCTGGTTGGCATACATTGGGTACGGCTGGTTGGCATACATTGGGTACGGCTGGTTGGCATACATTGGGTACGGCTGGTTGGCATACATTGGGTACGGCGGGTTGGCATACATTGGGTACGGCGGGTTGGCATACATTGGGTACGGCTGGTTGGCATACATTGGGTACGGCGGGTTGTCATACATTGGGTACGGCGGGTTGGCATACATTAGATAGGGCTGGTTGATCACAAATGCTGTGCAGACGGCCTCCATTGGAGCTCATTACCTTGTGACGTTTGGGGAGTTTTGGAGTTAAAAATTTGTCATTGCAAAAAGCTGTTTGAGAAGGGCTTAACCAATCTTGAAATGTGACCATTCAGCTTCCCTCTGAAATGTGACCCTTCAGCTTCCCTCTGAAATGTGACCCTTCAGCTTCCCTCTGAAATGTGATCCTTCAGCTTCCCCCTGAAATGTGACCCTTCAGCTTCCCCTTGAAATGTGACCCTTCCGCTTCCCCCTGAAATGTGACCCTTCAGCTTCCCCCTGAAATGTGACCCTTCCGCTTCCCCCTGAAATGTGACCCTTCAGCTTCCCCCTGAAATGGGACCATTCAGCTTCCCCCTGAAATGTGACCATTCAGCTTCCCCCTCAAATGTGACCCTTCCTCTTCCCCCTGAAATGTGACCCTTCAGCTTCCCCCTGAAATGTGACCCTTCAGCTTCCCCCTGAAATGTGACCATTCAGCTTCCCCCTGAAATGTGACCCTTCCGCTTCCCCCTGAAATGTGACCCTTCCGCTTCCCACTGAAATGTGACCATTCAGTTTCCCTCTGAAATGTGACCATTCAGTTTCTCTCTGAAATGTGACCATTCAGTTTCCCTCTGAAATGTGACCATTCAGTTTCCCTCTGAAATGTGACCCTTCAGCTTCTCTCTGAAATGTGATCCTTCAGCTTCCCTCTGAAATGTGATCCTTCAGCTTCCCTCTGAAATGTGACCCTTCCGCTTCCCACTGAAATGTGATCCTTCAGTTTCCCTCTGAAATGTGATCCTTCAGTTTCCCTCTGCGTGATGTTCTTTCAAAATGAGTTACCTTTAAATATAAGTATTTCTCTTCCTTTTATTTTGTTTTTTCAAATGTATTTTATGAAAAAAATAATTTTTCCGATTATTTTTAGTAATCCCTTATTCACAATCCCTAAAATAACGGTGATTTTTCAGAGGCGTGGCGTAGGGGGCAGGGGGTACAGATGCACCCGGGTGCCAGCTAGTTAGGGACTTCAAAATGTGCTTTGGTATTATTTTATTGATGAAAATAATGGGTTGAGAGTTGAAAAAAGGAAAAGAGGGCGCTTTAAAATGAATCTTGTCCCCGGGCGCCAAACACTCTAGCTACGCTTCTGATTTTTCTTTCTTTAAAAAAAAATTAATCGGGCCACATCTGTTTCTCTGTCAGATAATTCATAGTCATTTTACGTAATATGTGATGAAAATATTCATCAAGTAAGCTTAAAAGATCTACATCCGCTGGGAATGAGGCAGGCCAAAACCCTGCATGGGCTGGAGCGTCACCGGGATGGATGGATGGTCTGAGTGGAAGGAAGTGATGAGGCAGGCCAAAACCCTGCATGGGCTGGAGCGTCACCGGGATGGATGGATGGTCTGAGTGGAAGGAAGTGATGAGGCAGGCCAAAACCCTGCATGGGCTGGAGCGTCACCGGGATGGATGGATGGTCTGAGTGGAAGGAAGTGATGAGGCAGGCCAAAACCCTGCATGGGCTGGAGCGTCACCGGGATGGATGGATGGTCTGAGTGGAAGGAAGTGATGAGGCAGGCCAAAACCCTGCATGGGCTGGAGCGTCACCGGGATGGATGGATGGTCTGAGTGGAAGGAAGTGATGAGGCAGGCCAAAACCCTGCATGGGCTGGAGCGTCACCGGGACGGATGGATGGTCTGAGTGGAAGGAAGTGATGAGGCAGGCCAAAACCCTGCATGGGCTGGAGCGTCACCGGGACGGATGGATGGTCTGAGTGGAAGGAAGTGATGAGGCAGGCCAAAACCCTGCATGGGCTGGAGCGTCACCGGGATGGATGGATGGTCTGAGTGGAAGGAAGTGATGAGGCAGGCCAAAACCCTGCATGGGCTGGAGCGTCACCGGGATGGATGGATGGTCTGAGTGGAAGGAAGTGATGAGGCAGGCCAAAACCCTGCATGGGCTGGAGCGTCACCGGGACGGATGGATGGTCTGAGTGGAAGGAAGTGATGAGGCAGGCCAAAACCCTGCATGGGCTGGAGCGTCACCGGGGTGGATGGATGGATCAAAAAATGCTTCTGTTAATCACGCGATGCTAAACATTGAATCCTAACCCTACCCTGAACCCTTATGTTTGCATTTACCCATTTACCTTGTTTAAAACTGTGCTGTTTAAACTTTTAGTTTAAGTCTACACATAATGTTTTCAAATAATTTAACTATCGGATCTTTGCTCGTGCAGAGACGCTACATAATTTCCAAAAGAGCATTTGGCCGATGGGTGCATTTGTGGCCAAGCGTTGGACTCTGTAATCGAACCAATCAAAAATGATCTTTACATCTTTGGAATCTTTGATCATTTTAACATGTTGGCTTTTTGAAATAGACAAAGAGGTAGAGGAAAACAAGAAGAAAGTGAACTTCCGACACAAAAACACTTCAAAACGTCAACTTTCTTTTATCGTCCTTATTCGGGTTTTCCTCAAACCCTTTGAATATTTCTTATTGCTCCGATTTGAACGCAGTCCTCCCTCAAATTTATGGCATTTTGGAAAGCCGTTTTTATTTTAATTTTGTGTGCCCTTTCCTCCTTAGTGTCGTTTTTACCCGATCCGCCACTGGCTTTCTGGCACCATTATTGGACATTTGTTGCTATACGAGCAGACGCACGAGCAGTAACTAATAATTAAACCAATGGCTTTTCACCCCGTGACGTAGGGCAAACATTGCAGGGGGGGGTGGCAATTTTCAACCAAAATTAACATGTCATCAGCCGATGCTAACGCTGCATGGGTTTAGACCTGCCTCTACAACACAAAAGAATTCAAACATTTTTTTAAAAGTTGTAGGCCAGCTTTTAGCCGCTATTTGAGTTCGATTAGGGTGTATTGATCCAAATGATCACATGTCGTTAGCAAGGACCACCTATGAATACTCCCCTGGCCCAGGACGCCGTGGTGTGGATGTAATGTCCCTTAGGTCACCGTGGCCCATTAAACAAACGGATGCCCCGTGGGGCGCCCTGAAGCGCCTTGGAATCGTTCAGTTAGACGTCTTGGGAAATTGTTCATTAACACCGCTTGAGAAATAGTTCATTAACACCGCTTGAGAAATAGTTCATTAACACCGCTTGAGATATAGTTCATTAACACCGCTTGAGATATAGTTCATTAACACCGCTTGAGAATAGTTCATTAACACCGCTTGAGAAAAAGTTCACTAACACCGCTTGAGAAATAGTTCATTAACACCGCTTGAGAAATAGTTCATTAACACCGCTTGAGAAATAGTTCGTTAACACCGCTTGAGAAATAGTTCATTAACACCGCTTGAGAAATAGTTCATTAACACCGCTTGAGAAATAGTTCATTAACACCGCTTGAGAAATAGTTCATTAACACCGCTTGAGAAATAGTTCGTTAAGACGGCTTGATGCATATTATTAATAAAGGATTTTTTTTTTAAATTCAGGAAACGTGACCTCGTCCATCCATCCAGCCGTCCATTTTTCAGTCAAGCCGTCTTTCCATACTTACATCCATCCTTCCATCAATCGTCCTTCCATCCTTTCATCCATCCGTTCATTCATCCACCCTTCCAGTCATCCATCCATCCATCCGTCATCCGTTCATCCATCTATCTATCCATACATTCCTCTATCCATCCATACATACATCCGTGGGTCCATCCATCCAGTCTTCCATCGTCCACCCAGCCGTCCATCCATCCACTCGTCCATACATCAGCCCATCCATTCACCCATATGTCTCTATATCTATCTACTTTCTATCTATCATTATGTACTTATAGACAAATTTGTATACATATCTATCCATAAACGCCAGGTCATAGAGTTAAAAGCAGTTTATCTCTCAAGAGAATCTTTTCAACAATAAACTATCTCTATAATAGCACCAATATATCTCATCAATATGTTTCTCGATTAACCAACGTATCTCAGTTACATTTCTCTTTTATTAACGAAACCTCTCCAATAGAAAATCTTCAAAAGGCAAGTATATCTCTCCAATACCACATCTCAACAAGACAAATATCTCTCCCATAACACATCTCAACAAGACAAATATCTCTCCCATAGCACCTCTCAACAAGACAAATATCTCTCCCATAACACATCTCAACAAGACAAATATCTCTCCCATAGCACATCTCAACAAGACAAATATCTCTCCCATAGCACATCTCAGCAAGACAAATATCTCTCACATAACACATCTCAACAAGACAAATATCTCTCCCATAACACATCTCAACAAGACAAATATCTCTCCCATAACACATCTCAACAAGACAAATATCTGTCCCATAACACATCTCAACAAGACAAATATCTCTCCCATAGCACATCTCAACAAGACAAATATATCTCCCATAGCACATCTCAACAAGACAAATATATCTCCCATAACACATCTCAACAAGACAAATATCTCTCCCATAACACATCTCAACAAGACAAATATCTCTCCCATAGCACATCTCAACAAGACAAATATCTCTCCCATAGCACATCTCAACAAGACAAATATATCTCCCATAGCACATCTCAATAAGACAAATATATCTCCCATAACACATCTCAACAAGACAAATATCTCTCCCATAACACATCTCAACAAGACAAATATCTCTCCCATAACACATCTCAACAAGACAAATATCTCTCCCATAGCACATCTCAGCAAGACAAATATATCTCCCATAGCACATCTCAACAAGACAAATATATCTCCCATAACACATCTCAACAAGACAAATATCTCTCCCATAACACATCTCAACAAGACAAATATCTCTCCCATAACACATCTAAACAAGACAAATATCTCTCCCATAGCACATCTCAACAAGACAAATATATCTCCCATAGCACATCTCAACAAGACAAATATATCTCCCATAACACATCTCAACAAGACAAATATCTCTCCAATAACACATCTCAACAAGACAAATATCTCTCCCATAGCACATCTCAACAAGACAAATATCTCTCCCATAGCACATCTCAACAAGACAAATATCTCTCCAATACCACATCTCAACAAGACAAATATCTCTCCCATAACACATCTCAACAAGACAAATATCTCTCCCATAGCACATCTCAACAAGACAAATATCTCTCCCATAGCACATCTCAACAAGACAAATATCTCTCCCATAGCAAATCTCAACAAGACAAATATCTCTCCCATAACACATCTCAGCAAGACAAATATCTCTCCCATAACACATCTCAACAAGACAAATATCTCTCCCATAACACATCTCAGCAAGACAAATATATCTCCCATAGCACATCTCAACAAGACAAATATATCTCCCATAACACATCTCAACAAGACAAATATCTCTCCCATAACACATCTCAACAAGAAAAATATCTCTCCCATAACACATCTCAACAAGACAAATATCTCTCCCATAGCACATCTCAACAAGACAAATATATCTCCCATAGCACATCTCAACAAGACAAATATATCTCCCATAACACATCTCAACAAGACAAATATCTCTCCAATAACACATCTCAACAAGACAAATATCTCTCCCATAGCACATCTCAACAAGACAAATATCTCTCCCATAGCACATCTCAACAAGACAAATATCTCTCCCATAGCACATCTCAACAAGACAAATATCTCTCCCATAACACATCTCAACAAGACAAATATCTCTCCCATAGCACATCTCAACAAGACAAATATCTCTCCCACAGCACATCTCAACAAGACAAATATCTCTCCCATAGCACATCTCAACAAGACAAATATCTCTCCCATAACACATCTCAGCAAGACAAATATCTCTCCCATAACACATCTCAACAAGACAAATATCTCTCCCATAACACATCTCAACAAGATACATATCTCTCCCATAACACATCTCAACAAGACAAATATCTCTCACATAACACATCTCAACAAGACAAATATCTCTCCAATAGCACATCTCAACAAGACAAATATCTCTCCCATAGCACATCTCAACAAGACAAATATCTCTCCCATAACACATCTCAACAAGACAAATATCTCTCCCATAACACATCTCAACAAGACAAATATCTCTCCCATAACACATCTCAACAAGACAAATATCTCTCCCATAACACATCTCAACAAGACAAATATCTCTCCCATAGCACATCTCAGCAAGACAAATATCTCTCCCATAACACATCTCAACAAGACAAATATCTCTCCCATAACACATCTCAACAAGATACATATCTCTCCCATAACACATCTCAACAAGACAAATATCTCTCACATAACACATCTCAACAAGACAAATATCTCTCCCATAGCACATCTCAACAAGACAAATATCTCTCCCATAGCACATCTCAACAAGACAAATATCTCTCCCATAACACATCTCAACAAGACAAATATCTCTCCCATAACACATCTCAACAAGACAAATATCTCTCCCATAACACATCTCAACAAGACAAATATCTCTCCCATAGCACATCTCAACAAGACAAATATCTCTCCCATAACACATCTCAACAAGACAAATATCTCTCCCATAACACATCTCAACAAGACAAATATCTCTCCCATAGCACATCTCAACAAGACAAATATCTCTCCCATAACACATCTCAACAAGACGAATATATCTCCAATAACACATCTCAACAAGACAAATATATCTCCGCTACCATCAACACAATGTTCCCCGCCAAATCAGTGATACCCAATCAGTCACCGACTCCCTTCCTATGGCGGCCACTACATGCAAAGATCGATATCTCATTCCACATTTCAATTCCATCATTTTTTTTTTCCCTTCAAATCTTAATTTCAATGATTTATGTATATCGATTTCGAATAACAATAATCGACTCCAGCAAAATGTCTGCTTGGACATGTTGATTTTTTATCAAGAATTCTCGATTACAAAAGTTTTTGTTGTCGAATATGAAGTTCGCCTTTAGTTGTGTTCGTGTTTTTTTTTTTAATGAAACAAATCATTTGTTGTTGCAAGGCCAAAAGTAGTTCACATTTGGATGCATGGGGGGAAAAATACAGTTTATATAAAATCAAAACCAATATTTCTCTAGGTAGATCTGGGTAAAATGTGGTTCTTTTAGTCACAAAGTATACGTTTTAACTCGTCTCTGTGGTGTATATGTTAAGGAACATGCCTTGTCTCTGCGATACATTGTTAAGGAACATGTCTCGTCTCTGCGATACATAGCTAAGGAACATGTCTCATCACTGTGGCGTATAGTTAAGGAACATGTCTCGTCTCTGCAATACATGTTAAGGAACATGTCTCGTCTCTGCAATACATGTTAAGGAACATGTCTCGTCTCTGCAATACATGTTAAGGAACATGTCTCGTCTCTGCGATACATAGCTAAGGAACATGTCTCGTCTCTGCGATACATAGCTAAGGAACATGTCTCGTCACTGTGGTGTGTAGTTAAGGAACATGTCTCGTCTCTGCGATACATAGCTAAGGAACATGTCTCGCCACTGTGGTGTGTAGTTAAGGAACATGTCACGTCTCTGATGTATATAGTTAATTAAGGAACATGTCTCTAGAGAGAAGCGATTTCGATTCTTTAAAATGGAGATCGTCATGTGTTTTATACCTATAATAATAATTATCGAGTGGAACATGTCCACCCCGCTCTCATTGCGCACCGCGATGCGCTCTCGTTCGCTGCTTTCCTCGTCATCGCACCAAATGCCCAAACGATACTCTTAAAAATACAGCTAAACAATTGTGTGTATGTATATGGAGCGCAATCTGGGTTTATTGTTACAGATGCACCTCTTCCTGTACATAACGCGCGTAGCATGTTGTGTGACCCCAGCAAGTAACTACATAATTTAACTTATTTTTTTTCCAGACTGCTAATAAAATTGTGTGTAAATGTGTGTATCTAAAGGGACGGGCAGAAAATGTCATAAATTATCTTGTCCATAACTCTATGTCTGGATATCAAGCTGTAAGATGGCGCTGCGGTCACTCAACTGTTACGTGTCAGGAATCGAGTTTTCGAGACTCCGCTTTTGATCTTTAAACATGCCAAATTATAGTTATAAAAAAAAATATTATTATTTCAAAATATATATAACTATCCCTTTTAAACAATTTTTTTTTTTTTGTAAATCCTATTCAGAGATCTGTAATTATGTTAAAACAAAATTTAATTGACTGATATTGAATAATCTTAGAGCCTTTTATACTTTTAAGGCTTCTGTAACATCTGAAGGCCCAGCCAACCTGGCCCCCCCCATCCTCCCACCAACCCCCCTTTATGAAAGAGCATGGTGTCAAGTATTCTGGGTTAAACATTCCATGCCATGTCTTAGTCGCAATAACATGTACTAATATGCCTTGATGTACAGCAGTGGTTCTCAACCTTCCTAATGCCGTGACCCTTTATTACAGTTTCTCATGTTGTGGTGACCCACAACAGCAAATAAAAAACTCGTTGCTACTTCATAACTAAAGTTTTCCGATGTTCTTACGCGACCCCTGGGACAGGGTCGTTCGAGCCCCAAAGGGGTAGCGACTATCAGGCTGAGAACCGCTGATGCACAGCATTAAATGGTTGTCATGAAAAAAAATAGAATTCGTCACGTCATTCGCCACTATAAATAATCAGCAATAGTTAAGATGTCTGAGGACATGTTGTATGTTCGTTTTGTATTTTGGCTGGAGAAGCAGAAGCCATATCATCAATGTAATGATACGGGGGGTAGGGTGGAGGAGGAGCTGGGGATACCTATCTGGAATGCATTTCATACATATATATTCCAGACCCCCATACCTTGTCATAAAGACTTGTATTTATCTGTAACCCGGGCCAAACAAAGCTCTAGTCCGTTAGTGAAACGAAAGTGATATTCTCAGTGTGTGCGTTGTAGCCCATTGATCTGGAAAGAATGCAGCGCGGACTGTGATGAAATCCTAGCCAGAAGGAATGAACTGCCGATAGTGTGTTTAGTAAGGGCCTGGGACTTCTACTGAGCCCGCTCGGAATGAATCTTAAATATTTGCCCCTACTCGGATTTCGATAAAGGAAAGTCCCCTTGTAATAGAAATCGATCAATTTGCTGTTGTTACTATTTAGTTGGTGTTGTTTCGTTTGTGTGGTTTGTGTTGTTGTTGTTGTTGTTGTTGAATTGATTTGAACCTCAGGCTTGACGTCATATACTGTGCACTGATGATTGTGCTGATGTTAGAGATATTCTTGTTATGTTAACATTGCGTCTACGATGGTCGTCAGATAACACTTTTTTAAATATAAAAGTATTGTTATACTCAAAAATATGTGATCACAGCCTATCCTCACATTTAGCCCCCCCCCCCTTTTTTTTTAACTGTCTTCTTCTTCTTCTTCTATATATTAAGGGCACACGATCAATTTATTGATCATATTGGCTCCTATGAATGGAGATGGGATTTGCAATGTCTCTGTGCCTGGTGTTGATGAGGATATTTCACTGGTCACAAGAGTAACTGAGTGAGGGTATCATGCACTAGGGGTTGGAAGGCCTGAGGCAATAGACGTAAATGAGTCAAGTGTTGTCGCCTCAACTGTTCCTTTTTGGAAGCTTGTTCCAGTCCCTGGTTGTCTTTTGGTAGGAATGAGCAGTTCCTATACTGGCTTCTCGCTGGTGTGAGCCGGAACTGCCTGTCATGGCCTCGTCGCTGTCTATGAGGGAGAGGGACGAGTTTCTGTTTAATGCCAGAGCAGTGGACTAGCCCATTATTTATCTTGTAAATCATGGAGAGCCTGGACTGTCGTCGTCGTTCCTCCAATAGTGACCAGCCCAGTCTTTCCAGCATGCTGCCAACACTAGAGGTATTCCTGTAGCGGTTCAGGACAAAGCGTGCTGCCCGTCGCTGTACTGCCTCCAACCTGTCGATGTTCTTCTGAGTGAATGGAACCCAAAAAAAGATGTCTACACATCGTATCGGATATTTTCACACTTCCAACTTCATTGAGTTTAAACGTATAGGGAAATTATGTGAATATTAAAATTGTACAAAAATATCTTACCAACCCCCATTCAGACTACATTCTTAAAGAATAATTTGAAATATAAATGTTATCTCAACGTGAGAGATGAAGATTTAAATTTAATTTGTTTCCAATTTATAAAACTAATAATTACATTTCAAAGAATACATATTATATTTACATACAAGCATATTTATCGTATCGGGTTAAAAATGTATTCGATTTCGGTAAAATAAAACAAAAATTGGTTTCATTGTTTTTAAGAAAATCCATTTAATGCTGGAATTTTTAGTTGTCCCGGCTATTGAACACACATTTCTATGCGATTTTTTTTTTGGTTGTATTTATAGGGAATTTTATATCGTGCGCTATTGGAAACAGCGCTACATTAGATTTTTCATTTTTCATGGATTAGTTCAATTTCTTTTTTTTTATTAACATTAAAATGTAAAAACTCTATGTTGACAAAAAGAAACAATCTCTTTGCTGCGCCCAGTAATCAGAGGCAAATATTACCCGGATAATAACACAATGTATTGAAGAGATAACACCCTGCTCAGACAAAGTCCCTGATCACGACCGGTAAGATCTTGCTAGTTAATTATTGAAACACATGTGCACATTTACGAAACGTCGTAGATAGAGGATAAACTCAGATTGAGAACATCTTACAGTAAAGCTCAAACAACATGATTACAGTACCATTCGCTGACACTGTGCACCGGGAGAGGCCAGTTTGGTAAACAAATAACACGCATATTCTGGTAAAGGTCTGAGATTACTCTCTTATGACCCCGGCTAGTACATTGGCTACCAGCTCCATCTACTGAGCTGAGCCATACGTAAGGCTCTTCAACCGCCCTGGCTTCCCCCAGGACATCTAGTGAGGGACATTCGGTCAACAACTAATGTGGACCGGGGGTATGCCAATGAAAAGCTGCGCACAAAGGGGGGGGGGGGGGGATTTGTTCGCGAACTATCGAAAAATTCATCTATTTATGTATATATTTTGCGTGAATAAAACTGTTTTGGCATACCTTAATTTGAGACTCCTTCGTACTCTTTCCCCTTTTAGCACGACCATGAATGTGGATAGTGTTATTTAATTTAACCTTCAGTGGATTATTAGGGACCTGGACACAGTCCAATCTTAGCAAGTGACCAAAAAAATGGGGGGGGGGGGATATCATACAGGGCATTCAAATGCTAGGAAGCTCTTCAAATTCAAAAACTTCAATAAGAAAATAAATGTATAAATTATTATGTTGTCAAATGAAAAGTGTCATCCATGTTGTCCAATATTTAAGGCATACTAACAATACTCACAAGTTCAGCTTTTTCCTCAGCAGTCTTCTCCGTTTCCATCATAATCTTGATAAAACTCTGTACCATCAGCTCCTCCAGTTGTTTGTCATCCATTTCTTTACCGGATCAACCATTGGCCAGTGTTGGACAATTGGATGGCGAATCAACCCTTGGCAAGTATTGGATAAGTTTATGGCGAATCAACCACTCGCCAGTTTTGGATAACTGGATAACGAATCAACCATCGACCAGACGGGTAAAGCTCGCTTGTGAATCAACCATTGACCAGTTTTCGTAAAATCTGGATAGTGAATCAACCACACGCCAGTATTGGGATAACACAATTTACCTTGTACTGAAGTATCTCGTTCAAGCAGAGGAGCGACGGGTCTCTCTGTTAGTTATTGTCTTACACATAATTCATTGTTTTTTCCCCCCGATTCAACGCTTTTTGGTTCCTTTCCGTTTCATCGATGTATTTTCAGACACTCCCTTCTTTGATACTTCCATGGCTAACTCTTGCTTTGAAGCGGCAAATCCTGGCTCTGTGATTAAAAATAAACACACAACTTAACACCGGTTAGTACAAATGTCGACTATTCACTAGATGAACGAGTAGTTATTGCTCTCAGTTGTCGTCTGGTAGCAATGCTCTACTGAGCTATGGTTTCTATGAACGTATGATTTGTGGCTCTACGTCACACACACAAAAGAGGGGGTTGGGGGGTGGTGTTGCATCAAGCAATACAACAGAAGCAATCAAATTTTTATCCTGCCTACTTATCAGAATGATGGACATTTTTTTAAAGCGAAAATGATCAATTATTGGATGATGGTCAGCATCATTGTTTTGTTTCACAAAACAATATTCTCTGGACGACAACATTTTCTGGACAACAACATTCTCTGAACAACAACATTTTCTAGAAAGCAACATTCTCCGGTCAACAACATTGTCTGGACAACAATATTCTCTGAACAACAACATTTTCTGGTCAGCAACATTCTCTGGACAACAAAATTCTCTGAACAACAACATTATCTGGTCAAAAACACTATCTGGGCAAAAACATTCACCACCTAGTATCTCCACTGGGTGGAATAAACAAACTAAAATTATTTTAATTAGTTCCTTGTTGCTGTGTTTGCTTTTTCTTGTATAATTGTCACTAAAAATCAATACCTTTTTTTATTGCCTTAACCGTTATTATTTGAACATCACTCAGACAGCCGAGTGAACTCCCCGTTGTCCACATCACTCAGACAGCCGAGTGAGCTCCCCATAGTCCACATCACTCAGACAGCCGAGTGAGCTCCCCCTAGTCCACATCACCCAGACAGCTGAGTGAGCTCCCCTTAGTCCACATCACTCAGACAGCCGAGTGAGCTCCCTTTAGTCCACATCACTCAGACAGTCGAGTGAGCTCACCCTAGTCCACATCACTCAGACAGCCGAGTGAGCTCCCCCTAGTACACATCACTCAGCCGAGTGAGCTCCCCATAGTCCACATCACCCAGACAGCTGAGTGAGCTCCCCCTAGTCCACATCACCGAGACAGCTGAGTGAGCTCCCCTTAGTCCACATCACTCAGACAGCCGAGTGAGCTCCCTTTAGTCCACATCACTCAGACAGTCGAGTGAGCTCACCCTAGTCCACATCACTCAGACAGCCGAGTGAGCTCCCCCTAGTACACATCACTCAGCCGAGTGAGCTCCCCCTAGTCCGCCATCCGTGATCATTAAAATTGGTTCTTCGGGAAATGATTTTTTTTATTTTAATGATTAGATGGACATTCGAGATGGTTTTGGGAACTTTTAAAAAAAATGGCGTCCCCGAGAAGAACAACTGGTGGCGTTACGAGTTCATAGGTGAAAACATGAAGAGGCGTGACACAAAGAGTGGGGTGTGTGGACGTTACAGGAAGAAAGAACAGAGATATTAGAATATGGGAATACATATCTTACAGAGAAAAGTTACTTCGAAAAGCGAGTGAAAAAAAATATATTAAAATCAAAAAGGGGACAAAGAGAGTAACAGAGAGAGGACAGTGAGGGGATAGAGGAAGAGAGAGAGAGGGGAGAGAGGGAGGGGAGAGAGAAGAGAGTGAGATATAATGGCAAATCTCAAAAAATACATGAGAAATCTACACCACTATAAAAACTCGGACCCATGCTAACGAACTATTATGGCTACCAGTGGATTGTGATAACGAACTATTATGGCTACCAGTGGATTGTGATAACGAACTATTATGGCTACCAGTGGATTGTGATAACGAACTATTATGGCTACCAGTGGATTGTGATAACGAACTATTATGGCTACCATTGGATAGTGATAACGAACTATTATGGCTACCAGTGGATTGTGATAACGAACTCTTATGGCTACCATTGGATAGTGCTAACGATCTATTATGGCTACCAGTAGATTGTGCTAACGAATTGTTATGGCTACCAGTGGACTGTGCTAACGAATTGTTATGGCTGCCAGTACATTGTGCTAGGATCACGGCGCATGCTCAGTGCACGAGTCGCCATCTTGCAGCTCTTTGCCTGGCGATCATGAATCATTGAGCTCGTGTCCAGATTATCTCCGGCAGATAATCTCACCCCCCCCCCCAACCACCAGGTGAATGTTCCTCTCAAGCCACGGGTTATTCCCCTCCCCCGATATGCCACTGTATGACGTGCTGCTTGTGAGAGCTCAGTGTGTCTGGCTTTAAATCCAACCAACATGCCAACTGTCATATGTCATTTGATTACGCTATGTTGTATTTAACAAGACAGATTAGGGAAGGGGGATGACAGGGATATAATCATCTGAACATGGTCGCATCATTTAGATATTACTGAAAGCTGCGAACGGGTGGTGGAAGGGAGGGGGGGGGGTTCGTCCAGGGTAGCAATTTTTAATTCCATATGGTTAGGGCAGGGGTGGGCAAACTACGGCCCGGCAACTGATATTATGTGGCCCTCGAAGACATTTAGAAATTTAAAAAAATTACTATGTTTTTAAGTTATTTTGTTGAATTTTACAGAATTTCATGCACCGTTATGATTTTTAAAACATTTTTTATCAAAATTCTTTCTAATTTTCTATTTTTTTAAACAGTCCTTGACCTTTGTCATGCAATGCTAAAATGCGAAACTACCGATTTTAATATAAAGAAATGTTTATCGATATTTAAAAATTGGACATAATATACATGCTGCCCCCCCAATAGCTTTACCTTTGTCAATGTGGCCCTCCGCACAAAAAGTTTGCCCACCCCTGGGTTAGGGGCAGCAGTTTTGACCTACTGCAAAATATTTTCGTTGGTAATTTTTTTTTGGGGGGGGGGGGGGCGGGGGGCGGCAAAAAATTTATCCCGAGTGGCATTAACGTTAGCTAGCTATGCAACTGGGGGGATGGGGGGGGGGGGCTATTCTATATTCTATTCACGCTCGTTCACGTGCTGCTGGTGTAGCAGACTATGGGGGAGATGGAGTCGCGCAAATTAAAAACGTTTACAGCTAAACAATCAAGGATATTATTATTTATTAATAACTTTCTCCAGTTTCTCCTTGTTTCTCACTCGCCCGTTCTCTTCTCTCTTTTTTTCCTTTCTATATCTTTCTCTGTCTCTCTCTCTCTCGCTCTGTGTCTCTCTCTGTGTCTCTCTGTCTCTTTCTTTCTATATCTGTCTCTCTCTATCTCTCTCTGTCTCTTTCTTTCTATATCTGTCTCTCTCTATCTCTCTCTGTCTCTTTCTTTCTATATCTGTCTCTCTCTATCTCTCTCTGTCTCTGTCTCTCTCTGTCTCTCTCTCTGTCTCTCTCTCTCTCTCTGTCTCTGTCTCTCTCTCTGCCTCTGTCTCGCTCTGTCTTTCTCTCTGTCTCTCTCTGTCTCTCTCTCTGTGTCTTTCTCTCTGTCTCTCTCTCTGTGTCTCTCTCTATGTCTCTCTCTATGTCTCTCTCTGTCTCTCTCTCTGTCTCTTTCTCTCTCTCTCTCTCTCTCTCTCTCATGCACACCTATTCCTGGTGGATCTCTCATGTCCACGGCGCATAAGACGATATCCAAGTGTTCCCCTATACAACTTCAGCACGACTGGTCCTTTGGTTGACTAGGAGACACCGAGCAAGTACTTGATGGCTTCGTGTACAATCAATCTGAAGACGTATTGTTCACTTATCATGGCATTATCAACAGCGGGAACATCAAGAGCGAAGCCATGATTGTGAAATGATTGTGACATGATTAAAACAGCGGGTCACGTCGTGTGGGATAAAGTTGAAATGACCTTTCATGCTCTTTATTCTGCACGACAAAATAAATTCATATCTTTTATCATTTAATTTTAAGAGGGAAATCCCTTTTTTTTTTAATTTAATTTTAGTGGCGGGAAAAAACATATGTTTATCTTATATTTTAAAAGAAAGAAATTAGCATATTATTAAACCCTTTATATTAACTTTGGTTTTGTTCGTAAGTGGCTGGCTGGCTGACACAATATTTGGACAGCTAATTGACCCACTTCCCGTCATCCTATTGAGCTGAAACTTAAACTTGGCAATAGGCTCGTTGCCAATGACAACAAATTTCAACGCGAAACCTTAAAAATACGTTTTTACTGATGTTTTAGGGCGCAGTGGTTCTCAACCTTCCTAACGCCGCGACCCTTTCATACAGTTCCTCGTGTTGTGGCGACCCCCCCAGCCACATAATTATTTTCGGTGCTACTTTATAACTGTAGAGTATATGTTTTTTCAGATGGTCTTATGCGACCCCCGAGAAAGGGTGGCGCGACCCACAGGTTGAGAACCGCTGTGTTAGGGGAACATAAAGGTAAATTCCCAACAACTGCGCTCACAGTAAAAAAAATTTTTTTTATCGCTAATGCGTTTGGTGCGTAATATTTTCTTTTGTTTTTCTGAAACAGTTGATGCAGTGGTGTAGTGAGGGGGGGGCAAGGGGGGCATCATGCCCCGGGCGCTACTCACAAAGGGGCGCCAAATGGTATATTTTACTATAATATTGTATGGTTTTCGAAGAGGGGGGGGCGCTAAAAAGGTATTGGAGGGAGGCTACAAAGGTATTGTGCCCCGGGCACGAGTTAAGCTCGCTACGCCACTGAGTTGATGAAATAAATGCGCGGGGAAAAGTGGTTGACTCATTAGTATATTAATATAGTTCAGGGGCGTGGAAAAAAGTGTGCGGTTGCGAGCCTTGGGGGCGGGGCGGCTCTAATTGAGACTCTTATACAGTGCCTTACTTATATGCATATGTTGTCAAATTTTCAGCCCCACCCCTTGTTGCTCAATATTAAATTTCATGAAGGCTTTATAAGAAGAACTTCGTTTTTTTTTGGGGGGGGGGGGGGGGCAATTTAATTATCATTTGATTTTAGAAAGAGAAAAACATTTTTTTTTAAAATTGAGTCTTCATAGCCGATTCCACTTCCTGACGGTCGATACCGACATATCTAATGATAGTATCGTGCAGTTTGGTGTTGTGACTGTTTTATTCATAGTCGAACAGGAATTTTTTTTTCTTTCGACTCTACGAAAGCGAACACTTGTGACAGATTTCTCGTGGATTTCCCATAAAAGCATAAGTAAGGCCAGACATCTATCTCCAAGTCCTTTTCACCACAACGTCACATATTTAAAGTAAAAAAATTTCTTTCATTTAGGGTTTTTATTTTTACAAATCACATAACTCAGCTATAGCAAACCAACGACCCGCGGGCCAGCAGGCGGACCGCTGAAAACGTTTAATTCGGCCCGCAAGACCTTCCGGGAACTGGGTTAACGTTTTCGTAAAGCTACCTAGTAACTAGCCATCGTATGCTATCTTTTGGCCACCATCTAACAATAACAATTTTTAATGTATTTTAAACCAACACGTTATTTCCTAGACCTCTATGTTCTCCGAGATTGTTCCAGATGTGCACACATAGTGAATGTTATGGGACCCCGTAAAAAAGATTTTTTTCTTTCAAGTATTTTTTATGCAGCCTTCTGAAAAAATAGTTGCCTCGCTCTGGTAAAAACAGTTGAAATTATAGCGACCGTCTCTTAGTTCTGCGTAAGGGGGGGGGGGGGGGGGGGAATGTTTATTATTCTGGTTTCAAGGAAGTCGTATAAGGAGACCGACAGAGTGATTAAAAGACAGATTTTTATTGACCTCGTCTGCTAAAAGGGGAAAGTGTTTTACGGGGAGGGGGGGTACTGTTTGCCCGTTAATGGTCGCGGTGTGAAGCCTTCACAAGATTCGATGTATGTCAAGAGCTGTTGCCATGGAAACGCGGATTGCATTCTTTCCTTTGACGCTTAATTAAAATAGTTTTTGTAACAAGGAACGGGCATTTGAGTATGGGTGAAAAGTATCCATCTCTCTCTCTCTCTCTCTCTCATTCTTTTAATGTTCATCTCCTTTCTCTCCGTCTATTACTCACGGTCTCTCTCTTTCTTGTTTTTATCTCCTTTCTCTCTCCGTCTATGACTCTCTAGCTCTCTTTTTCTTGTTCGTCACTCCCTAACTCTATCTCCCTCTCTCTCAGTCTATTGCTCCCTCTCTCTCTCTCTGTCTCTTTCTTGTTCGTATCTCCTTTCTCTCTTTGTTTATTACTCTCTCTCTCTCTCACGTTCTCTCTCCGAAACAATATCATCACTGTTTAAGTCATTCCATCCACCCAATTAGAAGCTGCCCAATCTCCCTTTGGGTCTGTGGTGGGCGAATCAATGCTTTGCATATCCTCTATTTACCTATTCCGAAAAATGTATACCTTAAATTTTAGCAGTAGTACCCAAATAATCGTGGTAATAGTTTTAACATAAACATATAGAACTATGAAAATCATGCATTATGTAATGACTGACTAGGATAATGTGTAAAATGCGAATGCCGTGAAGTTGGACACCCTTACGAAAATAATAAATTCATAATAGTTAGGCTAACAAACTTAAACGCGGCATAAATACAACTTAAACACGGCTTAAACACAGCTTAAACACGGCTTAAACACGGCTTAAACGCGGCTTAAACATGGCTTAAACACAGATTAAACACAGCTTAAACACGACTTAAACACGGCTTAAACACGACTTAAACACAGCTTAAACACGGCTTAAACACGGCTTAACTATCAGGTGCAATTAAATGTTTTAATTATTTTTTTCTAAGCCCTTGTGAGAAAAATGTTTTAGTTGCCGTTGTCCCGAGAGGCAAAAAAAAAACCTCTTAACTTTATCTTTTTATACTTTCATCGACTTCACAAAAATACCCCCCCCCCCCTTACACTTTTTGTGTGAGATAAGCCTGAGTTTTAGATCTGGTGTTAAGTGTCTTAACATTGTCTTAACTCCTGATTCATGCTCTAGACCAGTGGTTCTCAACCTTCCTAATGCCGCGACCCTTTAATGCAGTTCCTCGTGTTCTGGCGACCCCTATCAACAAACTTATTTTCGTTGATACTTCATAACTGTGGATTATATGTCGCGACCCACAGGTTGAGAACCGCTGCAGTCTAGACTAAGGGCACTTACCCCCGAGATTGTTCCAGGTGTGCACTCAATGCATGCTGCCGCCGATGTTGTCAGATCACATTCACTATGATCAAATCTCAAACTCTGGATTTAAATTTTAAACCCTTTTTATAAACCGCACCGCTCATCTTTTAGCCTAGACCATTTCGATTGACCGCCAACTTGTGTTGTCTTGTGAATCATAACGGATTTAATTTATAGACTGAAAAATGAAAATCCAAAACAAACAAAAAAAGAAATCTTCCTTTCCACAAAACCGCGAGCGCATCCGAGCCCCAGGAAACTGTCCGATTGTCCCGTGAGGTCTGCTGCTGTGCGGAGGGTTGTGAACGTTTGAAAATGTCCGCTCTCGGCGATAACACCGAGCACGTGATGTTAACGAGAGGAAACTACAATCAGAAACAATAATCAATTTTTTTTATTTTTTTTTTAAATTTTTTTTTTGCGGTTAAGCTCACATGCCGGCACGTGCTGTTGGGGGGATTTTTTTCTTTACATTGCAGACGACAACTAATCGAACACAAATATGTGTTAAAATGTATGGAAAGTGTTTGATTGGACTTTTAAGATGGAATACATTTTGAGCTGCAAGGAATGAGGTCACCGATCTTTTCACACAAAGAATGAATTGGTATAATAACAATGGTGGCTTGTTTCACTTCATCGAATACGAATATGGGACCGTAAATCATAACAATATTAGCATGTTTGACTTCATCGAATACGAATATGGGACCGTAAATCATAACAATATTAGCTTGTTTCACTTCATCGAATACGAATATGGGACGGGGTATCATAACGATATTAGCTTGTTTCACTTCATCGAATACGAATATGTGACGGGGTATCATAACGATATTAGCTTGTTTCACTTCATCGAATACGAATATGTGACGGGGTATCATAACGATATTAGCTTGTTTCACTTCATCGAATACGAATATGGGACGGGGTATCATAACGATATTAGCTTGTTTCACTTCATCGAATACGAATATGTGACGGGGTATCATAACGATATTAGCTTGTTTCACTTCATCGAATACGAATATGGGACATTGTTCTATTTTAATGAAACGGTTATTTATTTATTTATTTATTTAGCTATTTTTCTTTAGTTTTCGAGAGGAAAATCGTCATAAAAATATACGAATTCGGTGTTAGGCAATGATGGATGGAGACAGAGGCGTAGCTAGAGTGTTTGGTGCCCGGGGACAAGATTCGATTTAAAGCGCCCTCTTTTCCTTTTTTCAACTCTCAAACCCATTATTTTCATCAATAAAATAATACCAAAGCACATTTTGGTGCCCCTAACTACCTGGTGCTCGGGTACATATGTACCCCCCTACGCTACGCCTCTGGATGGAGAATATTTACAATCCTAGCGATATATCAATTGTACAAAGACCTACCCATAGACGCAACAATTTAAAAGTCAGACTTTTCTGGACAGGACACCTTGAAGGGGTGCAGGTCTGCAGAACAGACACAGTGATCTACAAGCACAAGCCTAGGGGCAGGCGGTTCACGCGTTCGACTAAGACTGAGATGGATTGACGGTGGAGAGAGGGACTTACACCGGCTGGGGGTTCGGGCGTGGAGGTGGGAAAGCCATGGCTCTATCCAAATGAAAGGACGTGGTGGAGCAGGCCAGGGCCGCACATGGGCTCTAGCGCCACTGATGATGATGTCCGAAAGGAAGGAGTTGGTGGAGCAGGCCAGGGCCGCACATGGGCTCTAGCGCCACTGATGATGATGTCCGAAAGGAAGGAGTTGGTGGAGCAGGCCAGGGCCGCACATGGGCTCTAGCGCCACTGATGATGATGTCCGAAAGGAAGGAGTTGGTGGAGCAGGCCTGGGTCTTAGATGGGCTGTAGCGTCATAAGAAATGTAACTCCAAATTTCAGGAAGTTCTTCCTTCACCATTCAACTAGTGCCGATTGTCAGTACAAGTTTTGCACGAAGCTCACGAAAGTCTAGATCTCCAAGCTTTGCACCATAAAAACCCCACCTATGTACTTCTTTTGTTCTAGCTTCCCACTTGGAAATAAAAAGCTTCGCGCTACTGTCTCAAGCACAAGACGATGAAATAATTTGGAAGTTAATTGAACATTCACGCAGCCTAAGAAATCTTGATTTTTTTATTTAATTTTGTTTTAACCTTGTGCCTAAATAATCCAATAAATTAATCTTACCAGCTGCCGAAATAATCCAATAACGTAATCTTACCAGCTCCCAATATATTCCAATTACCGCAAAATGTTGTTTTTTTTTTTTAATTTACCAAACTCTTGGGCAAACCCTGACTCTTTCTTTGCATTTGACCAATGAATACAGCCAATAATATAACTGGCAAAAAAACGGGGGAAATAAACACTTTGAAAATGGTAACTCCAATCAAACATCCGCCTCTGACCTCAAACAGGAGCCAAATCTTTAATCTCCCACTAAAAAGTGCTCTTATCGGCATTCGTAAACTTTCCCCATACGCACGGCTACACTTTCAGCCTCTCCATTTTCCATTGACTCGACTGCGCCATCCATCAACGTCTGCCAATAATCATACTCAGCACCACACATCATCCGTGTTTATTATTTACTGCCCATTCATAATGGCCATCGAATCACAATAAATAACATGTGTACCCCATATCGGACAGAGCGAAAGAGATCGCACTAGAAATATCCCTTCATCTTCGTTAATAAACTCACTGAAGTGGAAAGAGGAAAAAAGGTTCTGTTCCTCTCTTTCCTTCACACAGCTTAAACGCAATCCTTCATTTATTATCACTAGAGTGAACCAACCAACCCACCGATATGAAATGAATTTTTGAAATGACTTTTGTAGTGCAGTTAAGTCCTGCTAAGTGACACCTCAAGTCCTCTACACTGTTCCAATGACTTTTTGTAAGAGCAGCTAAGTCCTGCTAAGTGACACATCAAGTCCTCTACACTGTTCCAATGACTTTTTGTAGTACAGCTAAGTCCTGCTAAGTCCTGCTAAGTGACACATCAAGTCCTCTACACTGTTCCAATGACTTTTTGTAGTACAGCTAAGTCCTGCTAAGTCCTGCTAAGTGACACCTCAAGTCCTCTACACTGTTCCAATGACTTTTTGTAAGAGCAGCTAAGTCCTGCTAAGTGACACATCAAGTCCTCTACACTGTTCCAATGACTTTTTGTAGTACAGCTAAGTCCTGCTAAGTCCTGCTAAGTGACACATCAAGTCCTCTACACTGTTCCAATGACTTTTTGTAGTACAGCTAAGTCCTGCTAAGTGACACATCAAGTCCTCTACACTGTTCCAATGACTTTTTGTAGTACAGCTGTCCTGCTAAGTGACACATCAAGTCCTCTACACTGTTCCAATGACTTTTTGTAGTACAGCTAAGTCCTGCTAAGTCCTGTTAAGTGACACATCAAGTCCTCTACACTGTTCCAATGACTTTTGTAGTGCAGCTAAGTCCTGCTAAGTGACACATCAGTCCTCTACACTGTTCCAATGACTTTTTGTATTACAACTAAGTCCTGCTAAGTGACACATCAAGTCCTCTACACTGTTTCAATGACTTTTTGTAAGAGCAGCTAAGTCCTGCTAAGTGACACATCAAGTCCTCTACACTGTTCCAATGACTTTTTGTAGTGCAGCTAAGTCCTGCTAAGTGACACATCAAGTCCTCTACAATGTTCCAATGACGTGCAAAAACTTTTCGAAGGTGAACCTGGAACACCTTTACTTAATTTGTAAGAAAAATTAAGACTTTCTATCAAAGACGAGTTTAAGCCACTAAATAGTCGTTAAGTCATTAAACATTTCTTTAGATAGTCTGGTACCGTGGTTCTCAACTTTTCCAATACCGCAACCCTTTACAGTTCCTCGTGTCGTGGCGACCCCCCCCCCCCGGCCAGAAAATTGTAATCGTTGCTACTTCATAACTGTAAAGTATGTGTTTTTCGATGATCTTAGGCGACCCCTGGGAAAGGGTTGTTCGACCCCTAATGGGTTCGCGACCCACAGGTTGAGAACCGCTGGTCTAGTAAGTACGATCGCTGACGTGAATCTGATTTCCGGTCCGACATATTTTTTTTTAATCAGTGGTCTTATTCGTAACTCTGAGCGACTCAAACTGTTAATACGTGAGCCGGATAATGAGCCCTTAACATAGCCCCCCCCCCCCACATACCAAAGGTTATAGGGTTCACGAATTGTAATAAGGAACAAGGCTTATCAGTGACGTATGTAGCTATATATATTTCCAGACAACATCAAAACATTTGTAGGAACTGCATGGATACTCAGCGCCACTACATCCTCCATGATAAAAATGGAAAATAATAAACCCACCACTAAAATAGACGTAATGTCTTTTGAAACATATTCATATAATTCTTTCTTTAAGTATTTTTAAAAAACGAAGAGTAAGTGAGCTAAATCCCCTGCCCGCCCCCACCCCCCCCCCCAGCCCCGGGGGGGGGGGGTCACCCAAAGCCACCACGAGTCTATAGAATCAAAGCTTTAGAATATATCATTACATTTTTTTGTTGTTCTAAGAGTAACTATCTACTACCTACTGTAACAATTAGAATAGCAACTGCGGCCCTCAACTTTACGCCATTTGCCCTGCGCTCTGAGTGAACTTGTGGTTACGCCTTGACGATCAGGTAATTTACCTGGACAAAAATAAATCAATAACTATGTGGCTGTTAATTTTTTTTTTTTAACCGTCTGAGAAACTATCGAATTTCGATTATTAAACTGTGGCATGAACTTAAGGATAACGTAGAAATGTCAACCAAACCTTGGCCAGGCGATGAGTGATGATGTGTGTGTTTTACTAGAAATGGTCTGAATGTATTTCTTGGCCTTTTTAAAAAAATGTAAATTATTCCTCATTAACTTCAAGTCCTATGCGAAATGTTTCACAATATTTTCCCCCATGTTAAACAGCGTGTCTTTCTGGGTATTTTACCTTTGGTATATATAAAAGTGTATGTATTGTATATGAGATTTCAAATGATTGATCCCACAGGTTCTCAAGCCATATTCGTGTTTATGCATATCGTTGATCTGAAAAGTATGCTCTGTCCCTGCTGGAATTCGAAAAGTAACAAATGTCCCAGGTTGTGTTAGTGACGCTGAATCTGTAAAACAAAAAATCTACACAACCATGTAAAACTGACATCTTCGAAAATAATCGATTAACATCATCAAAAAAATCATCTTTTTAATTATATCACGGAAACCAAATTTTATTTTAACGCTCAAATTCGCAGAGTTATCCGCCAAGATGTTATAGGTAAATAACCAGATGGAAGAGACACTGAGTTAACTACACGAACAATCAGAGTCGAAAAACGGCAATTGATTTGGCGTTGAGACTGAAAAACCTGATGTCGGCACCAGCAAACCCACAGCATTGCCAGCTTGGTACAAACTGCTGTAATGAATATCCCTATTTTGGTTATGTGTTGTTGTTTGTTTCCAGGAGGAGGCGTTGAGCCGAACCGTCTGTGCTATTGTGTTTGTTTGTCTGTTTGGTTCTATATATAAAACTCTTTCCTATCTTCTTCTAAATATTTCTGTAATACACACGGAACGTTATTAAAAAAATAATGATACTCGATCTTGAGTGGATCCTGTTATTGTGGAGACTTGACTCCAATAAACAGCTCCACGATGTCTCTGTCATTGTCTATCGTCTCCCTACTGATCTCACACGTGATCGATAGATAGCCACATCTCTGCCCCCAAAAAGACCCATCTATAAAACATCTTTTATCTATTCTATACCTTTTACGTAGCACCGCCGAGACAACTGCTGTAACTCTCTCGGCATCCACCTACTTCTTCATGCATCGTAGAAACTTGTCAACGCCATTCACAATGACGGGGCCTCCTACTCCATCTCCATTCAAACCATGTCGTTTAAAAATTAGACATTGGGCCACTTTTGTTATCATTCCCCTTATGCTCAAACAGCTATCCCCCCCCCCTTTTTTCCTTTAACTTTTGTTTTCAATGAAGCAACTCTAAAAAACAAAGTTTTTCGTATACCCATGGGCGCACGCAAGTAGTGGCATGTTGGGGCACTTGCCCCCCCCCCCCTTGGATTGATTGATTAAAAAAATTTTTTAGACAAAATAGACAAAAAAATTATTAAAGTAAAGAGAAAATAAAGAGAAAGTATTTTGCCCCCCCCCCCCCTTAGAAAAATTTTGCACCTCCCCTTGAAAATTTTCTTCGGGCGCCCAGCGTACACCCTTATAGAATGTAATATCGAGCAATGAGGGTAGGGCTGAAAATTTGACAAAACATGCATACACGTAACGCACTTTATAAGAATCCCCAATTATTGCTCCCCCCACCCACCCCAAGGTTCGCATCCTTACATTTTTCACGCCCCTGAACTATACTAATATTCCACTGACCCAGCCGCTTGTTGCACCGCAGATTTATTTCACCAACTATTTCAGAAACAAACAAAAGACAGTATTATCCACAAGAAACCACTTCCAATTTTTTATTTCGTGTAATCAGTGTCACCATATTTCCTCCATCTTCCCCTTGAAAACAAAAAAAAAAATAAAAAAAGGTGATTTTTGGGAGTAAAGGTGTGGGTCCTGTAATTTTTGGAAAGAATGTGTCGTCATCGGCAAGGAGTCCATGTGCCGAGTTTAAGCTCGATGGGTTGGCGGGAAGTGGGTCAATTAGCCGTCCGAAGATCGTTGCCAGCCACGGACAAAAGTGAAGTTAGTTTATAAAGGATTTTAAAAAGAGCGCATAGATTTCAAGGGTCCTCAGTCGTCCCAATGATCCGATGCTTTTTAATTCAGTTTCAAGGGTCCTCGGTCGTCCCAATGATCCGATGCTTTTTAATTCAGTTTCAAGGGTCCTCAGTCGTCCCAATGATCCGATGCTTTTTAATTCAGTTTCAAGGGTCCTCAGTCGTCCCAATGATCCGATGCTTTTTAATTCAGTTTCAACTTAGTCCCTGGGCGTCCATGCGGTGACTTTTCCCAGTCTTAAATGCGCATGCGTGGAATATATACGGTGTCTGTATGGCGTCATCATCGGTGTATCTTGTATGGCGTCTGGTTGGCGTCCGTAGGCACGGTGTCTAGTTGGCGTCCGTAGGCACGGTGTCTAGTTGGCGTCAGTAGGCATGGTGTCTAGTTGGCGTCAGTAGGCACGGTGTTTAGTTGGCGTCAGTAGGCATGGTGTTTAGTTGGCGTCAGTAGGCACGGTGTCTAGTTGGCGTCAGTATGCACGGTGTCTAGTTGGCGTCAGTATGCACGGTGTCTAGTTGGCGTCAGTAGGCACGGTGTCCAGTTGGCGTCAGTATGCACGGTGTCTAGTTGGCGTGAGTATGCATGGTGTTTAGTTGGCGTCAGTAGGCATGGTGTCTAGTTTGTGTCTGTCTCTTGTAACTTAAGGCCCGTTATCTCGTTCTAAACCAGTAGTTCTCAGCCTGTGGGTCGCGATCCCTTTGGGGGTCGAACGACCATTGCACAGGGGTCGCCTAAGATCAGCGGGAAACCCATATTTGTGAAGTAGCAACGAAAATAATTGTATGGTTTGGGGTCACTCCCAACACGAGGAACTGTATTCAAGTGTCGCGGCATTAGGAAGGTTGAGAACCACTGTTCTAAACGTAGTCTTAGCGGGACCACCCGTTTCCTCTTTACGTATCGGACCATCTCCACGTAATCTCGCGGAGCTCTCCTAGTCAATAACCCGAGGATTTTCAGCTTAAACCCAAAACTGCCGGCCCACCAGTGTTCTTTAAGTCCCGGGTCTATCAGAGACAAATCATTCTCACGGCTGGCAGGAGGCGCATGTGGGCTGTATTGGCGACCCCCCTAGCCCTCCTTTTAACATTTGGAATGTGGACGGTTGTAACGCAGATAGCTGATTTTCGCTTTGAGTGGAACGTTCAAATGTCACTTACCTCCAGGAGGGTATGGTATGCGGGGGAGGGGGGTCAGAGAGGTCAGTGAAAGTACCCGGCGCTGGTGGTTGCTCTACATTTGATAAGCCAGTGAATTCAAAGCACTTTTAAAATGATGCTTCCAGTTGTTTCCGTTTTTCTTTGTTATTAAATTTATTATATTTTCACCTTTATTATAAATATATATGTTCCCCAATCTGTACGAATTTACCAGCGGACTCCCCCTGAAGTCACAAATCTTAATGAGAACAAATCAGTCCCTGATATGGCTCAGAGAATTCACTGAATGGCTGGCTTTTTTAATAGCTCTAGTGAAATAATTTAATATAGAATAGTATTTTATCTTATCTTATATATATAAATGATATTATTCATCATAATTCATGATATATTTATTGAGGGGTTGGGGGGTAGTGGGGTAGCACAAATAAAGTTTTTGATTACACACAAAGAAAGCTACTTTAATAGTTGTTCAATTTATTTATCTCACCTGCCCGCCAGAGGAACCCTCTGTTGACGAAGTCCGGGGTAACCCACCACAGAGAATGAACCCACGTCTGCATTATTTTTCATCTGTCTAACCGCATGTTTTAATTTATTACAATGTACACGGCCGTCCTACCCCAGGTGTGTTACAATGTACACGGCCGTCCTACCCAGGTGTGTCACAATGGACACGGCCGTCCCACCCATGTGTGTCACAACGTACACGGCCGTCCCACCCAGGTGTGTCACAACGTACACGGCCGTCCTACCCATGTGTGTCACAACGTACACGGCCGTCCTACCCAGGTGTGTCACAACGTACACGGCCGTCCTACCCCAGGTGTGTCACAACGTACAAGGCCGTCCTACCCATGTGTGTCACAATGTACACGGCCGTCCTACCCAGGTGTGTCACAACGTACACGGCCGTCCTACCCCAGGTGTGTTACAATGTACACGGCCGTCCTACCCAGGTGTGTCACAATGTACACGGCCGTCCTACCCAGGTGTGTCACAACGTACACGGCCGTCCTACCCCAGGTGTGTTACAATGTACACGGCCGTCCTACCCAGGTGTGTCACAATCTACACGGCCGTCCTACCCAGGTGTGTCACAACGTACACGCCCGTCCTACCCCTGTGTGTCACAATGTACACGGCCGTCCTACCCAGGTGTGTCACAACGTACACGGCCGTACTACCCATGTGTGTCACAATGTACACGGCCGTCCCACCCAGGTGTGTTAAAGGACGTTATAATTCGATTAGTTCACACAAGCGTCCATGTATCAGTAATGTCAAAATATGACTGCGTGTGTGTGCGTGTGTGTGGCTCAAAAACGCTATTGTGTGTGTAGTTTGGGTTCATGACATCTGGGGTGGGAAATTATTTTTTACCGCCCCCCCCCCCCAACCACACAAAAAACAATTGTATTTCGCCGAAAATATGCGCCCCTTAAAATATAGTTTTGAAAATAGGTGTCACATCTGGACCGACGCCCCCCCCCCTATCTCTCTGCATCCCCCTTTTTTTCGCCAGTGCTAACTAAAACTAAGACAAATCATTGCTGAAATGTTTATGTGAAACATTTTTTGTAACTCTGACCAATACAACAGAAATGTATGTTTCTATTGAGCAATAAGATAAGCCATTTATTGACGATGGTGCACAGAATCTTTACGACTTTAAAACAATTTGAATTATTTCACCGATGAAACAAACTAAACTTTAAACATTCAAACAATTTGTATGTTCTCTAAGAGCGAAACCGCGGTTTAAGGTGCATATCAAATAGGTGAGTTGCACACAACCCGACTTATTGTACACTTAATCTCATCTCACTGTCCATAATCACGACAACATATCAAACTGATCCTTCGATTTGACAATTCAGGCTAACAATTAAAACTGAGTATCTTAATTGGCCATCTAATCTAACCATCTAAACTGAGCATCTAAATTAACCACCTAATCTAACCATCAAAACTGACCATATAATTTAACCATTTAAATTGACCATATAATCTAACCATCTAAACTGACCATATAGTCTATCTAAACTGACCATCTAAACTAACCATCTAAACTAACCATCTAAACTACCATCTAAACTGACAATATAATCTAACCATCTAAACTGACAATATAATCTAACCATCTAAACTAACCATCTAAACTAACCATCTAAACTAACCATCTAAACTAACCATCTAAACTAACCATCTAAACTAACCATCTAAACTAACCATCTAAACTGACAATATAATCTAACCATCTAAACTGACAATACAATCTAACCATCTAAACTAACCATCTAAACTAACCATCTAAACTAACCATCTAAACTAACCATCTAAACTAACCATCTAAACTAACCATCTAAACTGACAATATAATCTAACCATCTAAACTAACCATCTAAACTAACCATCTAAACTAACCATCTAAACTAACCATCTAAACTGACAATATAATCTAACCATCTAAACTAACCATCTAAACTAACCATCTAAACTAACCATCTAAACAAACCATCTAAACTAACCATCCAAACTAACCATCTAAACTAACCATCTAAACTAACCAACTTAACTAACCATCTAAACTAACCATCTAAACTGACAATATAATCTAACCATCTAAACTAACCATCTAAACTAACCATCTAAACTAACCATCTAAACTAACCATCTAAACTAACCATCTAAACTAACCATCTAAACTGACAATATAATCTAACCATCTAAACTAACCATCTAAACTAACCATCTAAACTAACCATCTAAACTAACTATCTAAACTGACAATATAATCTAACCATCTAAACTAACCATCTAAACTAACCATCTAAACTAACCATCTAAACTAACCATCTAAACTAACCATCTAAACTAACCATCTAAACTAACCATCTAAACTAACCATCTAAACTGACCATATAATCTAACCATCTAAACTGACAATATAATCTAACCATCTAAACTAACTATCTAAACTAACCATCTAAACTGACAATATAATCTAACCATCTAAACTAACCATCTAAACTAACCATCTAAACTAACCATCTAAACTAACCATCTAAACTAACCATCTAAACTAACCATCTAAACTAACCATCTAAACTGACCATATAATCTAACCATCTAAACTGACCATATAATCTAACCATCTAAACTGACCATATAATCTAACCATCTAAACTAACCATCTAAACTAACCATCTAAACTAACCATCTAAACTAACTATCTAAACTAACCATCTAAACTGACAATATAATCTAACCATCTAAACTGACCATATAATCTAACCATCTAAACTAACCATCTAAACTAACCATCTAAACTAACCATCTAAACTAACCATCTAAACTAACCATCTAAACTGACAATATAATCTAACCATCTAAACTGACAATATAATCTAACCATCTAAACTAACCATCTAAACTAACCATCTAAACTAACCATCTAAACTAACCATCTAAACTAACCATCTAAACTAACCATCTAAACTAACCATCTAAACTAACCATCTAAACTAACCATCTAAACTGACCATATAATCTAACCATCTAAACTGACCATATAATCTAACCATCTAAACTAACCATCTAAACTAACCATCTAAACTAACCATCTAAACTAACCATCTAAACTAACCATCTAAACTAACCATCTAAACTAACCATCTAAACTAACCATCTAAACTAACCATCTAAACTAACCATCTAAACTAACCATCTAAACTAACCATCTAAACTGACCATCTAAACTAACCATCTAAACTAACCATATAATCTAACCATCTAAACTAACCATCTAAACTAACCATCTAAACTAACCATCTAAACTAACCATCTAAACTAACCATCTAAACTAACCATCTAAACTAACCATCTAAACTAACCATCTAAACTAACCATCTAAACTGACCATATAATCTAACCATCTAAACTGACCATATAATCTAACCATCTAAACTAACCATCTAAACTAACCATCTAAACTAACCATCTAAACTAACCATCTAAACTAACCATCTAAACTAACCATCTAAACTAACCATCTAAACTAACCATCTAAACTAACCATCTAAACTAACCATCTAAACTAACCATCTAAACTAACCATCTAAACTGACCATCTAAACTAACCATCTAAACTAACCATATAATCTAACCATCTAAACTAACCATCTAAACTAACCATCTAAACTAACCATCTAAACTAACCATCTAAACTAACCATCTAAACTAACCATCTAAACTAACCATCTAAACTAACCATCTAAACTGACCATATAATCTAACCATCTAAACTGACCATATAATCTAACCATCTAAACTAACCATCTAAACTAACCATCTAAACTGACCATATAATCTAACCATCTAAACTGACAATATAATCTAACCATCTAAACTGACAATATAATCTAACCATCTAAACTGACAATATAATCTAACCATCTAAACTGACAATATAATCTAACCATCTAAACTGACAATATAATCTAACCATCTAAACTGACAATATAATCTAACCATCTAAACTGACAATATAATCTAACCATCTAAACTGACAATATAATCTAACCATCTAAACTGACCATATAATCTAACCATCTAAACTGACAATATAATCTAACCATCTAAACTGACAATATAATCTAACCATCTAAACTGACCATATAATCTAACCATCTAAACTGACAATATAATCTAACCATCTAAACTGACAATATAATCTAACCATCTAAACTGACAATATAATCTAACCATCTAAACTGACCATATAATCTAACCATCTAAACTGACAATATAATCTAACCATCTAAACTGACAATATAATCTAACCATCTAAACTGACAATATAATCTAACCATCTAAACTGACAATATAATCTAACCATCTAAACTGACCATATAATCTAACCATCTAAACTGACAATATAAGCTAACCATCTAAACTGACAATATAATCTAACCATCTAAACTGACCATATAATCTAACCATCTAAACTGACAATATAATCTAACCATCTAAACTGACCATATAATCTAACCATCTAAACTGACCATATAATCTAACCATCTAAACTGATTCTTTAAACATCAAAACTGTAAAAAAAAAATTCAAGTTATATTTATAAACTGACCATTCACTTGTCAAGATTTTGTCCCTTCTGAGAAACGTTATTTATACCTCACTGACCAACACGCTGGATTGCATTAATTATATCACTATTATATACTGACCATAACTGCGTCACCATCAACACAGGATTAATTCCAAACACATACGAAGCCGTGTTGTCAAACTCTTTTAAAACTTGTTTTTTTCCAGAATCCTCTACACGCTGTGTACTAACACAAACATTTTTCTTTTTAGAAAACAGTTCCGACTCAACACTAACACTACCCCCCACCCCCTGGTAACCAGGCATTCGGTGTGTGTGTGTGTGTGTGTACACACCCCTGTCACTTACCCTCCCCACGGTCTACGACAGACGTATACCTGGAAGCCTTTCACCTATTGACATACCAGGTGGATCGACACACGGTTCAGCCAGACAAATGCACCCGGGTGCAGGTCTCGGGCCGAGGGGAGACAGAGCGCGCGGGTTTCCCGTAAACCACCATCGATCTGTAATAACGTATTTCATTTATTGAGAAGTTTCGCTTATCGCTGTATCCCGACCAGGTCGGGTAGTTGATAAATATTAAGGTTTTTTTGCGAGAGTCATGGGACAGGTATGAACACAGGAGTGGGGGGGTAAGCGGGGGGGGGGGTTAAATGGATATTGGGTGGGGTGAGTGCAGAGTAGTCGCGTGAGACCTATGATTGTAAGGAAAAAATGTCACAGGAAAAAATGTCACATGAAAAAATGTCACAGGAAAAAAGTCACAAGAAAAAAAGTCACAGGATGTCACAGGAAAAAGGTCACAGGAAAAAGTCACAAGAAAAAAGTCACAAGATGTCACAGGAAAAAGGTCACAAGAAAAAAAGTCACAGGATGTCACAGGAAAAAGGTCACAAGAAAAAAGTCACAAGAAAAAAGGCACAGAATATGTTTCATATTAACTCATAAGTTTAAGTGTTTTTTGAAATTATTTTTGTGTTTGAGATGAAACATGTGTACACATTATAATTCACACATTCAATCATATGATTTTTTATTACTCAGTTTTAAACATGCGTGCTTGTGTTATTTGTATTATGTATGCACATTAAAATAAAACATTTATTTCCATGCTTATTCATAATCATTTACACTGAATCCAATAAACGCGAATATTACAGATCAAAAAAACAATAAATGGTGTTAAGCGATTGGTCATCTGATTCGCGCGTCTGATCTCACAGAACACATCTCACGTAATAAAGGAATCAAAGGAAAGCGAGAGACGTTGGCGTTGTAGTGCTGGCTTACTGAGAGCTCTATTCAGGCGCAGCAACAATGGCCTCAATGGGGTCTATGGTAATAAGAGGGGAGGGGGGTCAATGGGGTCTATGGTAACAAGAGGGGAGGGGGGTCAATGTGGTCTATGGTAACAAGAAGGGAGGGGGGTCAATGTGGTCTATGGTAACAAGAAGGGAGGGGGGTCAATGGGGTCTATGGTAATAAGAGGGGAGGGGGGTCAATGGGGTATATGGTAATAAGAAGGGAGGGGGTCAATGGGGTCTATGGTAATAAGAAGGGAGGGGGGTCAATGGGGTCTATGGTAATAAGAGGGGAGGGGGTCAATGGGGTCTATGGTAATAAGAAGGGAGGGGGGTCAATGTGGTCTATGGTAATAAGAGGGGAGGGGGGTCAATGGGGTCTATGGTAATAAGAAGGGAGGGGGGTCAATGGGGTCTATGGTAATAAGAGGGGAGGGGGGTCAATGGGGTCTATGGTAATAAGAGGGGAGGGGGTCAATGGGGTCTATGGTAATAAGAAGGGAGGGGGGTCAATGTGGTCTATGGTAATAAGAAGGGAGGGGGGTCAATGTGGTCTATGGTAATAAGAGGGAGGGGGGTCAATGGGGTCTATGGTAATAAGAGGGGAGGGGGTCAATGTGGTCTATGGTAATAAGAAGGGAGGGGGGTCAATGGGGTCTATGGTAATAAGAGGGGAGGGGGTCAATGGGGTCTATGGTAATAAGAGGGTAGGGGGGTCAATGGGGTCTATGGTAATAAGAGGGGAGGGGGTCAATGGGGTATATGGTAATAAGAAGGGAGGGGGTCAATGGGGTCTATGGTAATAAGAGGGGAGGGGGGTCAATGGGGTCTATGGTAATAAGAAGGGAGGGGGGTCAATGGGGTCTATGGTAATAAGAGGGGAGGGGGGTCAATGGGGTCTATGGTAATAAGAAGGGAGGGGGGTCAATGTGGTCTATGGTAATAAGAGGGGAGGGGGGTCAATGTGGTCTATGGTAATAAGAAGGGAGGGGGGTCAATGGGGTCTATGGTAATAAGAGGGGAGGGGGTCAATGGGGTCTATGGTAATAAGAGGGGAGGGGGGTCAATGGGGTCTATGGTAATAAGAGGGGAGGGGGGTCAATGGGGTCTATGGTAATAAGAGGGGAGGGGGTCAATGGGGTCTATGGTAATAAGAGGGGAGGGGGTCAATGTGGTCTATGGTAATAAGAAGGGAAGGGGGTCAATGTGGTCTATGGTAATAAGAAGGGAGGGGGGTCAATGGGGTCTATGGTAATAAGAAGGGAGGGGGTCAATGTGGTCTATGGTAATAAGAAGGGAGGGGGTCAATGTGGTCAATGGTAATAAGAGGGGAGGGGTCAATGGTAATAGGAGGGAGCGGGTCAATGTGGTCAATGGTAATAAGAGGGGAGGGGTCAATGTGGTCAATGGTAATAAGAGGGGAGCAATGTGGTCAATGGTAATAGGAGGGAGGGGGTCAATGTGGACAAAGGTAATAAGAGGAGAGGGGGTCAATGGGGTCAATGGTAATAAGAGGGGAGGAGTCAAGGCGGCTTTGGACAGAAGGATATACACATTCTTTTGTTCCCGAATCTCGTCAGACATTACCACGGTCCTCCTCCGGCTGTTGTACAATCATATTACCGTAATCACACTTGTTTAGCCTTTTCGTCCTCGAGGGACAGCAGCCGATCTTCATCGACGTCTGTGGTTAGGACATAGGCCACCTACAAGAGCCCTCCAGGCATCACGATCCTGAGCCAATCTCTCCAGCCTCCCCCAAGTGTGACCAAGTTTCTTGGTATCCGCATCCACTTCACGGCGCCAAGTGTTCCTAGGCCTGCCTCTTTTCCGTTTTCCTTGAGGGTTCCAGTTTAAGGCTTGTCTAGTTATGCTGGAGGCAGGTTTCCTGAGCGTCTGGCCAATCCATCTCCATCACATTAAAACTCATTATTACCCCAATGGGATTGTGGTGGGCCCGAAAGATATACAAATTCATTTATTTCCCAATCTTATCAGGAAATATTTATGAAATCTGTTGGGTTTTTTTCTTTGTGAATAAAAGATAATAATTTAAGGACTGCTTTCAAGTTGTGTAAATGAAATATAAGAACAAGGTACGCTAAACTTGAACTCATAGACAGGACAATAGATTTGGACGTTTCGGCTTAGAGCCTTCATCGGCAAACAAGACAAACAGAAGTAATTCTACTTCCGGCAACAAAAGGAAATTTTTGAGTTTTTTTTTTTTTTTTTTACTGTGCTCTCTTACTTGTCATACTTCTTTTTGTCTATAAATAACTTCCACCCACAACCGGATCTGGTCATGCTTTACGAAATGACCTTAACACTTTATTTTCGGTCAACATCCGGTCAACACCCTGTCGGCTCTTGGTGATGGTTTCACAATTGATCCGCTTTTCGTCACGTTGTCCGTCAACGGGAACATTCGCCATCCCCCCACCCCCTCCACACACGCTAACACACACACACACACACACACGTTTATCCTTTCTAACGTTTTTAGCACCAGTCACGTGAGCCAGTGACCAGGGAGATCGCCCGTGGCGCCGATAAAATCTATAGATTGGATGTGATTGGGAAACATTGAACACTTTACACAAAATGTTCATTGGTTTGTGTAAGTTCAGGTCTCAGAGATGCACGTGCCTGGTCACGTTTAGACAGAACACACTGTGACCCACTAGACCCGCTTACTGCGGGCGTCTGCTAACTTCGTCTACAATGTCAACCTGACCTATCAATACTCTTTTAACATCCATGGGCAATTTATTTTTTTACATGGCAATAATTTACCCATGGATAGCGTGTATGTGTGTTTGAGGGAGCGGGGATCAGATGCAAAATATTTGGCCGAAGGAGATACAGGGTGGAGGGGGGTATTTTGTTTATTTTTTAAAATCTGTAACTAGGAGTCGGATATATAATATATTTCCCCAATACAGAAAAAAATGTTTGAAACAAGTCCAGAAATATAGTGACGCTTTTCATTGTCCGACTGAAAAAAACCTGTGCATGATGTGTCTGCGCAGGGCCCCCACCCACAATTTGACCACCCCACGACAGGGAAAGAACAGCTCATGGCCAATGTCGATAGAGCAGATGTCTGCTTGAGCAGAGACCGGATTGAGCAGAGGTCAGATTGACGAGAGGTCAGCTCGATCAGAGGTCAGATCGAGCATAGGTCACCTTGAGCAGAGGTCACCTTGAGCAGAGGTCAGATTGAGCAAAGGTCAGCTTGAGCAAAGGTCAGATTGAGCAGAGGTCAGATTGAGCAGATGTCAGCTTGAGCGGAGGTCAGCTTGAGCAGGGGTCAGATTGAGTAGAGGTCACGTTGAGCAGAGGTCAGATTGAGCAGAGATAAGATTGAGCAGAGGTCAGATTGAACAGAGGTCAGCTTGAGCAGAGGTCAGATTGAGCGGAGGTCGGATTGAGCAGAGGTCAGCTTGAGCGGAGGTCACATTGAGCAGAGGTCAGCTTGAGCAGAGGTCAAATTGAGCGGAGGTCGGATTGAGCAGCATCGAACTGTATACCGGTACTAGCTTCATAAAATCCATCTCTTTTCTAAGCATTCCCGCACAATGCTACAACTAAATGGGTATAACCCCTTGTGGAAAGGCTGGGTTTATTGTGGGGAGGGGGGTAAGCAGAAGTAAATTTTATCCACCAAATAAATGCGCCTCTGGCAAAATAACTCCTTCATCACCACCACAAGGCAGGCATTTCAGTGAGACCACAATGCAGTCATTTCAATGATACCACAAGGCAGTCATACCAATGATACCACAAGGTAGTCATATCAATGATACCACAAGGTTATCATATCAATGATACCACAAGGCAGTCATATCAATGATACCACAAGGCAGTCATACCAATGAGACCACAAGACAGTCTCTTCAATGAGACCACAAGGCAGTCATATCAATGAGACCACAAGACAGTCTCTTCAATGAGACCACAAGGCAGTCATACCAATGAGACCACAAGGCAGTCATACCAATGAGACCACAAGACAGTCTCTTCAATGAGACCACAAGGCAGTCATATCAATGAGACCACAAGGCAGTCATACCAATGAGACCACAAGACAGTCTCTTCAATGAGACCACAAGGCAGTCATATCAATGAGACCCCAAGGCAGTCATACCAATAACACCACAAGACAGTCTCTTCAATGAGACCACAAGGCAGTCATATCAATGAGACCACAAGGCAGTCATACCAATGAGACCACAAGACAGTCTCTTCAATGAGACCACAAGGCAGTCATATCAATGAGACCACAAGACAGTCTCTTCAATGAGACCACAAGGCAGTCATACCAATGAGACCACAAGGTATTCTCTTCGATGAGACCACAAGGCAGTCTCTTCAATGAGACCACAAGGCAGTCATACCAATGAGACCACAAGACAGTCTCTTCAATGAGACACAAGACAGCCATATCAATGAGACCACAAGACAGTCTCTTCAATGAGACCACAAGGCAGTCATACCAATGAGACCACAAGGTATTCTCTTCGATGAGACCACAAGGCAGTCTCTTCAATGAGACCACAAGGCAGTCATACCAATGAGACCACAAGACAGTCTCTTCAATGAGACACAAGACAGCCATATCAATGAGACCACAAGACAGTCTCTTCAATGAGACACAAGACAGCCATATCAATGAGACCACAAGACAGTCTCTTCAATGAGACCACAAGACAGCCATGTCAATGAGACAGCTTTTGCTTTCTCCACGATGCATTCCTTCTTTTCCACCATTTGTTCAATTGTGTTGCAATCGACAGATCGATCTCGTTTGATGCCCAGGTCTTACAGTGCTGGTTAAACCAAGCCGTCCCTTTGAAGACAACAATTGCCAAATGTTCCATAACAATGATTTGGACAGATTAGATTAGCCCCTCGATGAAGGACAAGCCTTGACCATTCTAACTGCTTGAAATTTAAAATACTCCTTTTTGAAAACTACGTGTTCAAATTACGGGTTCAAATTACGTTATTTTGTGCTCGGATTCTCGATCTCGTCGGTGCTTCCTGCAGCTGTCCACACTAAATGGTGGGTTATTTTTAAATATATGCTTACCAAACCAAAATATTGCCAGAACCCCCATGTCCATCGCCAGTGGAGATACGTAGATTTTGGGTTTAAAAAAATTTTAAAACTATATCACCCAGTTTAACTTCATGGCAGTGGCGTAGGAAAGATGGGGGGAGGGAGCCCCGGGGAAACACTTTTTTTTCTTTCTTTCTAATGAAGGGTGGAAAATTCGGCCAACTGCAAATATGTTTCGAGGAATCGTTGCGGCCCTAACCCTAGCAACGCCACTGAATTTTAAAAATTTAATTTCGTAGCTGTTTGTTTGTGTGTTTGTCTTCAGGAGCATGTGAACTAATTTCTGGTCAACCAATCTCCTCCGTAGAACTTGGTTTAGAGTAAATTTCTTGCGATAATCAAAGTTTCTCATAACGGCTTCAAACTCGATGGTTAGAGTCTGTAGTGTAGTCTTAAAGGAGACGGTAGTCGTGGTAGAGTCTGCAGTCACGGTAGAGTCTGCAGTTGTGGTAGAGTCTGTAGTTACGGTAGAGTCTTCAGTCTTTGTAGTCTACAGTCACGGTAGAGTAGGCAGTCGTGGTAGAGTCTGCAGTCGTGGTAGAGTCTGCAGTCGATAAGGTAGAGTCTGCAGTATTGGTAGAGTTTATAGTCCCATGCGTTGCTTTGAGGATATGATTTATTTTTTTAAGTTCAAATAACCGGTTTATTTTTCTACCACCCCTACCACAACCCCTGCCACCACCCTTACCACCAAACCTGCCACCACCCCTACCACCACCCCTACCACCACACCTGCCACCACACCAACCACCCCCCCTACCACCACCCTTACCACCACCCTGCCACCACCCTTTCCACCACCCCTACCACCACCCTTACCACCACCCCTGCCACCACCCTTACCACCACCCTTACCACCACCCTTACCACCAACCCTACCACCACCCCTACCACCACCCCTACCACTACCCTTACCACCACCCTTACCACCACCCTTACCATCACCCTTTCCACCACCCTTACCACCACCCTTACCACCACCCCTGCGTCAAACATGGTTCTTGTATTTTTCATTAACCACAGCTTTTACTATAGAACAAGACACAATAAACGGAGTCTATGCCACGTGACCAAAATCTTTCCAAATATCTCCAACCTGGAAACATTTATGAGAGCCATGTGTTCACAGGTTGTGTGTGTGGGGGGGATATACGACCTCACACCCCCTTTCCACACTACACACCTTCGATTTCATATCGATGCGTCGAGACATCAATAGATCACAGTAAACTTAATCTGTTTCACGGGGGGGGGGGGGGGGGGGGGGGGAACGCACCATTGAGTTCCCGGTGTTTGTTCACTTCGCCTTTAGCTCCAGTGAATGAATGTCTTGCCTGTATTATGTGACAGGCTGCCAAATGTCGACTATACATAGCTGGGACGTACATAAGGCCAACCGTTGACTCAGTGGCGTAGTGAGGGGGGGGCAAGGGGGGCATCATGCCCCGGGCGCTACTCACAATGGGGCGCCAAATGGTATATTTTACTATAATATTGTATGGTTTTTGAATAGGGGGGCGCTTAAAAGGTATTGGGGGCGCTAAAAGGTATTGTGCCCCGGGCGCGACTTAAGCTCGCTACGCCACTGCCGTTGACTGTACATAGATGGGGCGTACATTGGACGAACTTTTGACTATATATAGGTGGGGGCGTACGGTTGCTGTCATCCCGTGCCAGCTCAACTTTGGCGCCCCTTTTAAGCATAGTAATAAAAGGGGGGAAAAGGGTTGGGTCAGAGTTTATTACCTAGAGTTTTTAATTACTTTTTTAAAACAAGGAGTGACCTATAAAATGTTTTTTTTTGTTAGCTTGTATTTGGACAATAAGACAATAAGAACAAATTCCTACCATGGGCAGTATGAACAATTAACCTACCATGGGCAGTATGAACAATTAACCTACCGTGGACAGTATGAACAATTAACCTACCGTGGATAGTATGAACAATTAACCTACCGTGGACAGTATGAACAATTAACCTACCGTGGACAGTATGAACAATTAACCTACCGTGGACAGTATGAACAATTAACCTACCGTGGACAGTATGAACAATTAACCTACCGTGGACAGTATGAACAATTAACCTACCGTGGACAGTATGAACAATTAACCTACCGTGGACAGTGTGAACAATTAACCTACCGTGGACAGTGTGAACAATTAACCTACAGTGGACAGTATGAACAATTAACCTACCGTGGACAGTATGAACAATTAACCTACCGTGGACAGTATGAACAATTAACCTACCGTGGACAGTATGAACAATTAACCTTTATACCTATGACATTTTATTCCCCTAGCTTTTTAGATCAGCAAATCTTTTTACTGCATTTTTTATATTTCTTCCATGGATCGATCCGAATGGAAGGATGTGGTGGAGCAGGCCTGGGCGCTTCTTGGGCTGTGGCGCCACTGATGTTGATTAGAACTCTTCCGCCGCCCTCGCCTCCCCTGAAAACATCTCGTCGCGGGCATGCGATCAACAGATGCGCTGAGAGTTTCCGGGACCAGGCCGCGATGCCGACAGGTCGGGTCCTTGTTGTTACACAGCCGATTGACGTTTGTATACACGTAACTCGGCAGACAGTCTCAAGGTAGAGAGTCTCAGAAACAAGTCAAGATGTGGAAAAAAAAAGCGTTGTAGTTTTACTTTTTTAGCTGTCAGCCCTATCCCACTGCTCTGCTCAGAGTCCGGCGGGAATTGTAATAAGTCTAAGTAATAAGGAGATAAGCTATTTTTGGTTTCATAAAATTCACCCCCCCCCCCCCACACACACACACCCAGAAAATGTGTTAAAAAATTTGGAATCGAATATCATGGATTTATATTGGTTTCCCATCTTGTCTTATTGCAGCGGTTCTTAACTTATGGGTCGCGATCCCTTAGGGGGTCGAACGACCCTTTCTCAGGGGTCGTCTAAGACCATCGGAAAACACATATACTATACACGTATTAAGTACTAAAGAAAATAATTTTGTGATTGGGGGTCGCCACACGATAAAGCCCTGTATTAAAGGGTCGCGGCCTTAGGAAGGTTGAGAACCACTGCCTGATTGTGACAAGGTCAAGTTTTAACGTTTCTTGCCGCTTTGACAGTCCTCCCGAGCCATATTCGTTTCCACGGAAATACAATTTTTGTATCATCATAAATGTAATAAAGATCTGTCATACGCGACTAAATTACATCTTGAATAATTCTTTCCAAAAACAAAAATTGTAATTAACTGATAATGCATTATTAAAATATACGTTCAGCGAATCAATTGAGCTCTCCGGATATAATGGGGATGAATGCGAAAAGTTCTCATAATGGAAACTTTTGTTTGGAGAGTAAATAGCATACACTCGATAGATTTCCCGTTCCTGTGTTTATACAGTTAGGCTCCATTGGGTTGAGAAGACCGTCATTAGTGGTGGCGCGCGGGGCTAATTAAAGGCAATTTTATCCCGGATAGGTTGTGATGTTGTAATTGTTTTAACGTTACGACAATAAATTGTTTGTTTTGTTTTCATTCATAAAAAGAAATGTACTGTGAAGTCTTTAAGATTTTACAGATATCACTTTTAAAACAAAAGAAGCCTTTAAAATGGCTGTAGTCCATTCTGGAACCACATCCTATACCTCACTGCAGCCTAAGCAGTGGGCGTGGTCAAATTTACCTGGTAAAACACACAAAGTTATAAGTTTGTAAATTGGGAGGTGGGGTGGGGGCATATACGTCGGCAGGTAAAAAACATCCTGATACCGCAGTCTTACAACAACAGGCTGACTTTATCAGCATCCAATGGCTGACTTTATCAGAATTCAATGGCTGACTTTATCAGCATTCGATGGCTGACTTTATCAGAATTCAATGGCTGACTTATCAGCAGCCAATGGCTGACTTTATCAGCATTCAATGGCTGACTTTATCAGCATGCAATGGCTGACTTTATCATCATCCAATGGCTGACTTTATCAGCATCCAATGGCTGACTTTATCAGCATCCAATGGCTGACTTTATCAGCATTCAATGGCTGACTTTATCAGCATTAAATGGCTGACTTTATCACCATCCAATGGCTGACTTTATCAACATCCAATGGCTGACTTTATCATCATCCAATGGCTGACTTTATCAGCATCCAATGGCTGACTTTATCAGCATCCAATGGCTGACTTTATCAGCATTCAATGGCTGACTTTATCATCATCCAATGGCTGACTTTATCAGCATCCAATGGCTGACTTTATCAGCATCCAATGGCTGACTTTATCAGCATTCAATGGCTGACTTTATCAGCATTAAATGGCTGACTTTATCACCATCCAATGGCTGACTTTATCAACATCCAATGGCTGACTTTATCAGCATTCAATGGCTGACTTTATCAGCATTCAATGGCTGACTTTATCAGCATTCAATGACTGACTTTATCAGCATTCAATGGCTGACTTTATCAGCAGTCAATGGCTGACTTTATCAGCATCCAATGGCTGAATATATCAGCATTCATTGAATGACTTTATCAGCATTCAATGGCTGACTTTATCAGCATCCAATGGCTGAATTTATCAGCATTCAATGGCTGACTTTATCAGCATCCAATTGCTGACTTTATCAGCATCCAATGGCTGACTTCATCAGCATTCAATGGCTGATTATATCAGCATTCAATGGCTGAATTTATTAGCATTCTATGGCTGTCTTTATCAGCATCCAATGGCTGACTTTATCAGCATCCAATGGCAGAGTTTATCAGCATTCAATTGCTGACTTTATCATCATCCAATGGCTGACTTTATTCGCATTGAATGGCTGACTTTATCAGCATTCAATGGCTGACTTTATCAGCATCAAATGAATGACTTTATCAGCATCCAATGGCTACCTTTATCAGCATTCAATGGCTGACTTTATCAGCATTCGATGGCTGACTTTATCAGCATTCAATGGCTGACTTTATCACCATCCAATGGCTGACTTTATTAGCATTCAATGGCTGACTTTATCAGCATCCAATGGCTGCCTTTATCAGCATTGAATGGCTGACTTTATCAGAATTCACGGGCTGACTTTATCAGCATTCAATGACTGACTTTATACAAATTCATCGGCTGACTTTATCAGCATTCAATGGCTGACTTTATCAGAATTCACGGGCTGACTTTATCAGCATTAAATGGCTGACTTTATACAAATTCATCGGCTGACTTTATCAGCATTCAATGGCTGACTTTATCAGAATTCACGGGCTGACTTTATCAGCATTAAATGGCTGACTTTATCAGCATTAACGGGCTGACTTATCAGCATTCAATGGCTGACTTATCAACATTCAATGGATGCCTTTATCAGCATTCACGTGCTGACTTTATCAGCATTAAATGGCTGACTTTATCAGGATTAACGGGCTGACTTATCAGCATTCAATGGCATACTTTATCAGCATTCAATGGCTGATTTTATCAGCATTCAATGGCTGATTTTATCAGCATTCAATGGCTGACTTTATCAGGATTCAATGGCTGACTTTATCAGCATTCAATGGCTGATTTTATCAACATTTAATGGCTGACTTTATCAGCATTCAGTGGCTGACTTTATCAGCATTCAATGGCTGATTTTATCAACATTTAATGGCTGACTTTATCAGCATTCAATGGCTGACTTTATCAGCATTCAATGGCTGACTTTATCATGATTCAATGGCTGACTTTATCAGCATTCAATTGCTGACTTTATCAGCATTCAATGGCTGACTTTATCAGCATTCAATGGCTGACTTTATCAGCATTAAATGTCTGACTTTATCAGCATTCAATGACTGACTTTATCAGCATTCAATAGCTGACTTTATGAGCGTTCACGGACTGACTTTATCAGCATTCACGGGCCGACTTTATCAGCATTCCATGGCTGACTTTATGAGAGTTTACGGACTGACTTTATCAGCATTCAATGGCTGACTTTTTCAGCATTCAATGGCTGACTTTATCAGCATTCACAGGCTGACTTTATCAGCATCCAATAGCTGACTTAATGAGCGTTCACGGACTGACTTTATCAGCATTAAATGGCCGACTTTATCAGCATTCAAGGGCTGACTTTATCAGCATTCAATGGCTGACTTTATCAGCAGTCAATGGCTGACTTTATCAGCAGTCAATGGCTGACTTTATCCTCAGTCAATGGTTGACTTTATCAGCATTCTCGGCCTGAGTTTATCCGCATTGAATGGCTGACTATCAGAATTCACGGGCTGACTATCAACATTCACGGGCTGACTTTATCAGTATTCAATGGCTGACTTAATGAACGTTCACGGACTGACTTTATCAGCATTCACTGGCTGACTTTATCAGCATTCTCGGCCTGACTTTATCCGCATTGAATGGCTGACTTTATCAGAATTCACGGCTGACTTTATCAGCATTCAATGGCTGACTTTATCAGCATTCAATGGTTGACTTTATCAGAATTAACGGACTGACTTTATCAACATTCACGGGCTGACTTTATCAGCATTCACGGGCTCGTAGAAAAAGACCAAGCCAGCTGGGCAGGAGATGTTGCGAGAATAGCAGACAGCAGACATCATTAGACAGGCAATGTGTGCTGAACGTTCCAGAGGGAAACTCGCAGTTGGTAGACAAAAAATAAAGACGATTTAAAGATTGTTTAAGTGTCCCTCAGATCCACTGACTTCGGCTTGAACTCAGAGGGAAACACTTGTTTTGCAGCACGCAAGCTGGCAAGACAGACTCACTGTTGCAGCACACAGGCTGGCAAGACAGACTCACTGTTGCAGCACACAAGCTGGTTAAGACAGACTCACTGTTGCAGCACACAAGCTGGCAAGACAGACTCACTGTTGCAGCACACAAGCTGGCGAGACAGACTCACTGTTGCACCACACAAGCTGGCAAGACAGACTCACTGTTGCACCACACAAGCTGGCAAGGCAGACTTACTGTAGGAGCACACAAGCTGGCGAGACAGACTCACTGTTGCAGCAAACAAGCTGGCGAGACAGACTCACTGTTGGAGCACACAAGCTGGCGAGACATACTCACTGTTGCACCACACAAGCTGGCAAGGCAGACTTACTGTTGCACCACACAAGCTGACAAGGCAGACTCAATGTTGCACCAAACAAGCTGGCGAGACAGACTCACTGTTGCACCACACAAGCTGGCGAGACATACTCACTGTTTCACCAAACAAGCTGGCGAGACATACTCACTGTTGCACCAAACAAGCTGGCGAGACAGACTCACTGTTGCACCACACAAGCTGGCGAGACATACTCACTGTTGCACCAGACAAGCTGGCGAGACATACTCACTGTTGCACCAAACAAGCTGGCGAGACAGACTCACTGTTGCACCACACAAGCTGGCAAGGCAGACTTACTGTTGCACCACACAAGCTGACAAGGCAGACTCACTGTTGGAGCACACAAGCTGGCGAGACATACTCACTGTTGCACCAAACAAGCTGGCGAGACAGACTCACTGTTGCACCACACAAGCTGGCAAGGCAGACTCACTGTTGCACCACACAAGCTGGCGAGACATACTCACTGTTGCACCAAACAAGCTGGCGAGACATACTCACTGTTGCACCAAACAAGCTGGCGAGACAGACTCACTGTTGCACCACACAAGCTGGCAAGGCAGACTTACTGTTGCACCACACAAGCTGGCAAGGCAGACTCACTGTTGGAGCACACAAGCTGGCGAGACATACTCACTGTTGCACCAAACAAGCTGGCGAGACAGACTCACTGTTGCACCACACAAGCTGGCAAGGCAGGCTCACTGTTGCACCACACAAGCTGGCGAGACATACTCACTGTTGCACCAAACAAGCTGGCGAGACAGACTCACTGTTGCACCACACAAGCTGGCAAGGCAGGCTCACTGTTGCACCACACAAGCTGGCGAGACATACTCACTGTTGCACCAAACAAGCTGGCGAGACAGACTCACTGTTGCACCACACAAGCTGGCAAGGCAGACTTACTTTTGGAGCGCAATCTTCAGAGAATAGACGCGCCTCTCAGACGTGCTTAAAAAAAAGCACAGCAAATAAGAGGAGAGTTTTCCTCCATTAACTCCGTGACACAGTGGCGTAGTGGGGGGAGGCAAGGGGGGCATCATGCCACGGGTGCTACTCACAAAGGGGCGCCAAATGGTATATTTTACTATAACATTGTATGGTTTTCGAATGGGGGGCGCTAAAAAGGTATGAGGGGCGCTAAAAAGGTATAGTGCCCCGGGCGCGAGTTAAGCTCGCTACGCCACTGCCGTGACTCTACGTCAGTGCAGGCTTTCCAGGCCCAAATAGGATTGAAAGGTCACCTTTACACGCATCATTGAATATAATCTTGATCATTTTAGCGTGGGAGTGGGAAGAACAACATAGCAACAACTTATCGGGGTTTGATTTTATTTTTTTTAACCAAGAAAGAGACAAAGAAAGAAAGAAGGAAAGAACGAAAGGAAGAAAGAAAAAATGAAAGAACGAAAGAACGAACGAAAGAAAGAAAAAGAGTAAAAAGAGAGAAAGGAAAGAAATAATATGAAAGAAAAGGAGCAAATATAAAAGAAAGAAAAAAAGAAAGAAAAGATCCACAAATGAAGATAAAAACAACAAAGTAAGAAAGAAACAAAGATAGAAAGAACGAACGAAATAAAGAAAGAAAGAAAGAAGGAAAGAACGAAAAAGAGAGAAAGGAAAGGAAAGAAAAAATATGAAAGAGAAGGAGCAAATATAAAAGAAAGAAAAAAAGAAAGAAAAGAGACACAAATGAAGATAGAAACAAGAAAGAAAGAAAGAAAGAATGATAGAAAGAACGAACGAAATAAAGAAAGAAAGAAAGAAATAAATAAAAAAAAAGAAAGAAAGAAAGAAAGAAAGAAAGAAAGAAGAAAAGAAAGAAAAGAAAGAAAGAAAGAAAAGAAAGTGAGAAAGAAAATTGAAAAAAAAAAAATAATAATACAAATAATTTAACAATGGAAAAAAAAACTGGATCTTCCTACACTATGAATGCCAGGGGGGATTAAGAACTATTTTCTTAGGGGGGATATGGAATCTCTTCTTATCTCCCCTTTCTCTTTTAATTTCTTTGATCAAGACACATCATTTCACGAGTTGTGTGGGTCAAGAGATCGACAGGATATTTTAACTTTTCTTTCAGTGAAAAATTATTTTGGATTAATAGAGATGAACTACAAATCTCTACGCGTTCCAATTTTTTTTAATTTTTAATTTGAAAGTGATTTTTTTTCCAAATTTGAAACATTCACATTATTAGCAATAAATGGAGTTTTATGACGTCATCACACATTTTTTTTTTTTTTTTTTTTTTTTTAATTTTTTTTTTTTAAAAACAGCGCCTTCTGTGTGTGAAGGGTGGGTGGGGCTTATGTGTTCTACCGCCGTTAATGTACAAAATGTCAACCAACTTAAGCAGAAAAGGTGCATCATGGATGAGTAAGTGTGTCTACATGACGTCATTGTATAATAATAATAATAATAATAAAGTTCATTTGAAAAATCACGTATCATCCCCAATGGCTCGAAGCGCGGTACAAAAACAAAGCTGGGAGATAATAACTAGCTGGAAAAGATGGTAGACAACTTCACCCCCAGAAGGTGTTTGCGAAATAGATGAGTTTCTAAATTTGTGTCATGGATGAGTGTGTGTTTCCACAAGAAATCAATGTATCATGGAGTTTGTGTGTCTACGCGACGTTTATTGTGTCCTGGATGAGTCGTTATGTCTACATGACGTCAATTGTATCATAGATTAGTATGTGTGTCTACATGACATCACTTGTATCATGTATGAGTCTGAGTGTCTACAAGACGTAATTGTATCATGGATGAGTCTGTGTGCAAACATGACGTCAATTGTATCATGGATGAGTTTTTGTATCTACATGGCGTCGACTGTATCATAGATAAGCATTTGTGTATGCGTGACGTCCGTATTATCATAGATAAGTATGTGTGTCTACATGACTTCAATTGTATCATGGATGAATTTGTGTGTCTACGTGACGTTAATTGTATCATGGATGAGTCTCTATGTCTGCATGACGTCAGCTGTATCACGAATGCTTCTCTGTGTCTTCTAGACGTTAGTTGTATCACGAATACGTCTCTGTGTCTTCTAGACGTCAGTTGCATCATGAATGCGTCTCTGTGTTTTCTAGACGTCAGTTGTATTTTGGATGCTTCTCTGTGTCTTCTAGACGTCAGTTGTATCACGAATGCTTCACTGTGTCTTCTAGACGTCAGTTGTATCATGGATGCTTCTCTGTGCCTTCTAGACGTCAGTTGCATCATGGATGCTTCTCTGTGTCTTCTAGACGTCATTTGTATTTTGGATGCTTCTCTGTGTCTTCTAGACGTCAGTTGTATCACGAACGCTTCTCTGTGTCTTCTAGACGTCAGTTGTATCATGGATGCTTCTCTGTGTCTTCTAGACGTCAGCTGTATCACGAATGCTTCTCTGTGTCTTCTAGACGTCAGTTGTATCATGGATGCTTCTCTGTGTCTTCTAGACGTCAGTTGTATCACGAATGCGTCTCTGTGCCTTCTAGACGTCAGCTGTATCACGAATGCGTCTCTGTGTCTTCTAGACGTCAGTTGTATTATGAATGCGTCTGTGTGTCAACATGACGGCAATCTCAACTTCTCATAACTGCGATTTAAATGACCAAACAGAAGCCAGTGGCAGGAAGATCCAGCCATAAGCATGATGTGATCTCACACATTGACATTCTGGCCTACAGAGATCATTTCCACAAAGGCAGCAGTAAACAGCAGAACTCTGGCTCAGCGGTTCTCAAACTAGGGTTAGCGACCCCTTTGGGATTCGAACCACCCTTTCCCAGGGGTCGCCTAAGACCATTGGAAAACACATGTACTCTACAGTTATGAAGTAACAAAGAAAATAATTTTGTGTTTGGGGGTCGCCTCAACATGAGAAACTGTATTAAGGGCGTCGCGGCATTAGAAAGGTTGAGAACCACTGCTCTAGCTGAACAAATATATGTGTGTAAAACGAGTGGGAATGGTTTTTAAGTTCATTCAGGGATGTAAGATAGTAATGTGTACGAATTATAATAAAAAATAATTATTATTTTAATTGTCTAAGGTCGATTAGGTGGCTACGGCCGACTAGGTGGCTACGGTCGACTAGGTGGCCACGGTCGACTAGGTGGCCACGGTCGACTAGGTGGCTACGGTCGACTAGGTAGCCACGGCCGACTAGGTGGCCACGGTCGACTAGGTAGCCACGGTCGACTAGGTGGCTACGGTCGACTTGGTGGCCACGGTCGACTAGGTGGCTACAGTCGACTAGGTGGCTACGGTCGACTAGGTGGCTACGGTCGACTAGGTGGCCACGGTCGACTAAGGTGGCTACGGTCGAATAGGTGGCCACGGTCGACTAGGTGGCCACGGTCGACTAGGTGGCCACGGCCGACTAGGTGGCTACGGTCGACTAGGTGGCTACGGTCGACTAGGTGGCTAAGGTCGACTAGGTGGCTACGGTTGACTAGGTGGCTACGGTCGACTAGGTGGCTACGGTCGACTAGGTGGCTACGGTCGACTAGGTCGCTACGGTCGACTAGGTGGATAAGGTCGACTAGGTATCTACGGTCGACTAGGTGGCTACGGTCGACTAGGTGGCTACGGTCGATCTTCATTGGACACTCGCGAGATCGTAACAAAGACTTTTAAAGTAATAAAATCTTAAGGGGAATAACTTAAAACTTGACATTTTACAAAGTCATTGTTTTGGTTATCTCCCATTAGCCAGTGATGCTCTTTAACAATTTAAAAAAAAAAAATTAATTCTAAGAAAAATAACAGCGGTCTAGTGTCGTAACTAGCACCAACAAAGTTATGTGTCTTTGTTTTTAGTTTGCGTGTGGTAGTCTAGTTATTTTACTTTAATTAAAAGTCTTGCTATGACTTCATTTCCGTGATTTTTTTTTCCCTGTGGCTTTCATTTCGGTCTTGGTCATATTCTAGTAGGCAGCTTTCTGTTTAAAAAAAAAAAGAAAAGAAAAAGACAAGTATTTTTAGACTATAAAAAATTTAGTTTGATCCTTGACTCAGAGGCGTAACAACGGCTTGGCATTGGGGCAGTTGCAAAGGGCGCCGGCCTGCGCCAGTTCAAAGGGGTGCTGCTAAATCTCTAATTTTTAAATTTTTAAATTTATCAAGGGCGCCAAAAATAAATTAGCCAAGGGCGTCAAAACCCAGTTTCGCCTCTGCCTTGACTAACCAATTGAAAGTGAAATTTCAAATCTCCCCAAAACATTATGCAGTCAGAGATTTCTTTTACCTGATACAGTTGACTTAATAAGTTTAAATTATTGGATCTCCTTTCAATGCTGATGACAGATGACAGGTCAGGTAAACCAAAAAGGGCCATTTGTCATGGGGACGAGTTAATTTCACTGGTTCAACCAGGGCCGTGCCAAAAGTGGGGGGGGGGGCGACAGCCCCGTGCGCAATTTCAGTATGCGCATATTCGTCACTTTTCATGCAAAATAAGTGTATTCTTAAATATATCACGTGGAATAGGGCGCCAAGATTCAGGCTCTACCCGGGGCGCATTGTTATGTTTGCCCCGGCCCTGGGTCAACTTCCTGAAATGAAGCGCTATGTTTTAAAAGGATAAGAGTTTTTTTACGTAGCTTAAGTGTAGTCACAGTCAAGTGCAGTCACAGTCAAGTGATGTCACAGTCAATTGCAGTCACAGTCAATTGCAGTCACAGTCAAGTGCAGTAACGGTCAAGTGCAGTCAAAGTCAAGTGCATTCAGTCAAGTGCAGTCAAAGTCATGTGCGGTCACAGTCAAGTGTAGTCACAGTCTAGTGCAGTCACAGTCAAGTGATGTCACAGTCAAGTGCAGTAACGGTCAAGTGCAGTCAAAGTCAAGTGCAGTCACAGTCAAGGACAGTCACAGTCAAGTGCAGTCACAGTCAAATGTAGTCACTGTCTAGTGCAGTCACAATACAGTGCAGCCACAGTATTGTGCAGTCACAGTCTAGTGCAGTCACAGTCAAGTGTATTCACAGTCAAGTGCAGTCACAATCAAGTGCAGTCACAGTCAAGTGCAGTCACAGTCTTGTGCAGTCACAGTCAAGGGCAGTCAAAGTCAAGTGTAGTCACAGTCAAGTGCAGTCACAGTCAAGTGATGTCACAGTCAAATGTAGTCACAGTCTAGTGCAGTCACAGTCAAGTGCATTCACATTCTTGTGCAGTCACAGTCAAGTGCAGTCAGTAAAGTGTAGTCACAGTCAAGTAAATTCACAGTCTAGTGCAGTCACAGTCAAGTGCAGTCACATTCAAGTGCAGTCAAAGTCAAGTGTACGGACAAGAAGAAAACGACCCGGATCACTTGAAAAAATATTTAAATTTTGAAATTAAAAGTTGGACAAAGAATATGAAAGTGTTATACAATTATTATTTTTTTTTATGAATTTATGAATTTTTAAAGCGACCCCTGTATACCGACCGACTCCCTGCCCACCCCCACCCCACCCCACGGGTCCCCCGAGACGATCACTACCCACGGGCTGAGAACCGCTGCTTGACGCGAATGTCATTTAAACTGTGCTGAATGCAATAAACAATCGCAAAAATTGGAAATCTCGCCTCTTCTGGTGGCACTGCAACAATAAAATACACCAGCGGTCCCAGACTTTGTTTATAGGAATACAGACATTGTGTACACTTTGTCTAGACCAGCCTGCGAGCCTTAGCCGTGTACACTTTGTCTAGACCAGCCTGCGAGCCTCAGCCGCTGTCTGACTCCAGCCCCGGCGTAGCATCGTAAAAATAGTAATCATAATAACAGCGCGTACTTGAACTGTTGACAACATTCATTACATCGGCTGGTTCTGCCAGGATGGTAGTTGAACTGTTTACAGCATTCATAGCATCGGCTGGTTCTGCCAGGATGGTAGTTGAACTGTTGACAGCATTCATAGCATCGGCTGGTTCTGCGAGGATGGTAGTTGAACTGTTGACAACATTCATAGCATCGGCTGGTTCTGCCAGGATGGTAGTTGAACTGTTGACAACATTCATAGCATCGGCTGGTTCTGCGAGGATGGTAGTTGAACTGTTGACAACATTCATAGCATCGGCTGGTTCTGCCAGGATGGTAGTTGAACTGTTGACAACATTCATAGCATCGGCTGGTTCTGCCAGGATGGTAGTTGAACTGTTGACAACATTCATAGCATCGGCTGGTTCTGCGAGGATGGTAGTTGAACTGTTGACAACATTCATAGCATCGGCTGGTTCTGCGAGGATTGTAGTTGAACTGTTGACAACATTCATAGCATCGGCTGGTTCTGCCAGGATGGTAGTTGAACTGTTGACAACATTCATAGCATCGGCTGGTTCTGCCAGGATGGTAGTTGAACTGTTGACAACATTCATAGCATCGGCTGGTTCTGCGAGGATTGTAGTTGAACTGTTGACAACATTCATAGCATCGGCTGGTTCTGCGAGGATTGTAGTTGAACTGTTGACAGCATTCATAGCATCGGCAGGTTCTGCCAGGATGGTAGTTGAACTGTTGACAGCATTCATAGCATCGGCAGGTTCTGCCAGGATGGTAGTTGAACTGTTGACAGCATTCATAGCATCGGCAGGTTCGGCCAGGATGGTAGTTGAACTGGTGACAACATTCATTACATCTGCTGGTTGTCCCGGGATGGTAGTTGAGCTGTTGGCAATATTCATTACATCGGCTGGTTCTCTCAGGATGGTTGTTGAACTGTTGACAACATTCATTACATCGGCTGGTTGTCCCGGGATGTGAAATTCCGGCCTCGGAGTCGAAAATGGAATTACACTTCCGACTCCACCGCTTTGTTCTTGTTTAAAAAAAAACTGTTGATAAAAAAAAATTAAGCAGGCGTGTGGCTGGGAATGGAATGTAGGTGTGTGGGTGGGTGTGGAGCACGGGGAACTAATTATCTTGCTAGACGCTAGACATAATTATCTGAAACTTTTTATAAAATTTTTTTTTTTTTTTCGTTGTTTCTTTTTTCGTTTTTTCTTTTTTTTTTTTTTTCGTTTTACCTGAGATAACACGTGGGAACAAAAAAGGTTTTGGAACCATCCGTACACAAAGAATGTGGCAGTTATGAACCACATTTTTTAACAATTACTTGTAACAAATGGATGATAAGTGGCTCTTGGGATTCGGAACTACAAGAGTCGGAAACAGAACGAGGTAAGGGGTTTTGTGGATTTAAGGAAGCTGAGGGCGTCTGGGAAATTGAAAAAGGGGGGGGGGGTGCGTGCGCTACCGCCTTATCACTTTCGGTCCTCAGCATGCGATACGGCAAACGATATGCGGTTCATGTGACAGATTCTCTCTCTGTATCCCCTGCACAATTGACGATGCCCCCACCATCTTTTTCATTTTTTCCTTGGCCGCTGGTTCCATTAGGGGTAGTTTTGTTTCCTCCTGACCCTAGTCGCTCCACTTCTTGAGAGGATAAACGTTGTTAAGAAATGTATTCATCATTTTGAGCTTGGTCGATATCGTATCCGGAAATTTGATCGAAAGAAATTTGGTCGACGGAAAATTGATCGACAGAAATTTGATCGAACGGAAATTTGGTCGAATCGTTTTTTTAATTCATACGTTAAAATTTTGCGTCAAATTTCTTTCTGAACGCATTATTTTGTTTTACTATATAGTATAGTGCGTTCAAAAAGAAATTTGACGATAATTTTAACGTGTGAACTGAAAAAAAGATTCGACCAAATTTCCGTTCGATCAAATTTCCGTCGACGAAATTTCTTTCGATCAAATTTCCGGTAACCGGTCGATATATTTGAACACTAAGTAATGCGTGCAGAGATATTTGAACACTAAGTAGCGCGCGCAAAGATATTTGAACACTAAGTAACGCGTGCAAAGATATTTGAACATTAAGTAGCTCGTGCAGAGATATTTGAACACTAAGTAGCTCGTGCAGAGATATTTGAACACTAAGTAACGCGTGCAGAGATATTTGAACACTAAGTAACGCGCGCAGAGATATTTGAACACTAAGTAGCGCGTGCAGAGACATTTGAACACTAAGTAGCGCGTGCAGAGACATTTGAACACTAAGTAGCGCGCGCAGAGATATTTGAAAACTAAGTAGCGCGTGCAGAGATATTTGAACACCAAGTAGCGCGTACAGAGATATTTGAAAACTAAGTAGCGCGTGCAGAGATATTTGAACACTAAGTAACGCGCGCAGAGATATTTGAACACTAAGTAACGCGCGCAGAGATATTTGAACACTAAGTAGCGCGTGCAGAGATTGCGAAACTTGCCACATAGAGGTGTGTGTGTGGGGGGGGGGGAGTTGGAAAAGGGAGGATGGTTATATGGGGTGGAAGAGAATGGGGACAGAGGAGGGGTAGAGGGGAGGAAAGAGGGTTGCAGAGGTGTGGGAAAAGAGGGTGGAAAGGGGTGGAAAAGAGGGTGAAAGACGGAGATGGAAGAGAGGTGGAAGAGGGAGAAGGAAGTTGGAGGGTTGAAAAGGGTTACCACTATTTTAGACCACCACTTCGGGTTACAACTGTTTTAGACCACCACTTCGTGCTACCACTGTTTCAGACCACCACTTCGGGCTACCACTGGTTCAGACTTCCACTTCGGGCTACCCCTGTTTTAGACCACCACTAATGGCTACCACTGTTTTAGACCACCACTTCGGGCTACCACTGTTTTATACCACCACTTCGGGCTACCACTGGTTCAGACATCCACATCGGGCTACCACTGTTTTAGACCACCACTTCGGACTACCACTGTTCCAGACCACCACTTCGGGCTTGCACTGTTTTAGACCACTTAGTCGGCTACCACTGTTTCAGACCACCACTTAGGGCTACCACTGTTTTAGACCACCGCTTAGGGCTACCATTGTTTTAGACCACCACTTAGGGCTATCACTGTTTTAGACAACCACTTAGAGCTACCACTGTTTTTGACCACCACTCGGGCTACCACTGCTTCAGACCTATACTTCGCGCTACCACTATTTTAGACCACCACTTCGGGCTTGCACTGTTTTAGACCACTTCGTCGGCTACCACTGTTTCAGACCACCACTTAAGGCTACCACTGTTTTAGACCACCACTTCGGACAACCACTGTTTTATACAACCACTTCGGGCTACCACTGGTTCAGACCTCCACTTCGGGCTACCACTGTTTTAGACCACCACTTCAGACTACCGCTGTTTTATACCACCAGTTATGACTACCGCTGTTTTATATCTCCCCTTCGGGCTACCACTGTTTTAGACCACACACCTAGGATTACCACTGTTTCAGACCACCACTTCGGGCTACCACTGTTTCTGACCACCACTTCGGGCTACCACTGTTTTAGACTACAGCTTCGGGCTACCACCGTTTTAGACCACCACTTTACTAATGATCGGGCTGCGGCGGCAACATGACAGATGGTTAGTTGGCAACACATGACAGCGAACACATGATGACAGCGGACACATGATGACAGTGGACACATGATGACAGCGGACACATGATGACAGCGGACACATGATGACAGCGGACACATGATGACAGAGGACACATGATGACAGCGGACACATGACAGCGGACACATGATGACAGCGGACACATGATGACAGAGGACAGATGATGACAGAGGACACATGATGACAGAGAACACATGATGACAGAGTACACATGATGACAGAGGACACATGATGACAGAGGACACATGTTGACAGCGGACATATGATGACAGTGGACACATGATGACAGAGGACACATAAGTTGGTATGTAGCTTTATGAAAGGGTTTCCCAACCTCAGCTGTGTGAGGTGATATTTCATGGACGTGAGGTGGTAATTCAGGGACGTGAGGTGATATTTCAGGGACGTGAGGTGATATTTCAGGGACGTGAGGTGATATTTCAGGGACGTGAGGTGGTAGTTCAGGGGGGTGGTATTTCTGGAGGGTGATGTGGTATTTCTGGGTGGGTCAGGTGGTATTTCAAGGGTGGTGATGTGGTATTTCAAGGGTGGTGATGTGGTATTTCAAGGGTGGTGATGTGGTATTTCAAGGGTGGTGATGTGGTATTTCAAGGGTGGTGATGTGGTATTTCAGGGGGTGGTGATGTGGTATTTCAAGGGTGGTGATGTGGTATTTCAAGGGTGGTGATGTGGTATTTCAAGGGTGGTGATGTGGTACTTCAGGGGGTGGTGATGTGGTATTTCAGGGGGTGGTGATGTAATATTAAAATGGATCGTTACATTGGTTTAGGTCAGGGTAAGCGAGAATTGATCAAACAGTTTGGCGTCGAGCGACCCTTTCTGATGGGTCCCCCTAAGACCATCTGAAAACACATCTACTCTACAGTTATGAAGTAGAAACAAAAAATAATTTGTTGCTGGGGGTCGCCACAACATGAGGAACTGTATTAAAGGGTCGCCGCATTAGGAAGGTTGAGAACCACTGGTCTATGTCCTCCCAGTGAGTAAAGAGTATATGGGAGGATTACATTTCTCGCCTCCCTGCAGAGTTTTTTTTTCTTCATTTTTTTTTTTTTTTGTGAAAACAGGGTGACAAAGTTCTCGTGGCACTAACTTAAAGAACGCCACTGATGCTCCCCCCCCCCCCCCGATCCACCTCCTACACCCTTACTTCTTTCTGGGACACAACTGGTGGGGCGGTAGGTGAATCCACTAAAAAAAATTTCAATAGCTCGAATGACATAAACCGAATGATGTGAGGAGAGAATGGAAGCGTCACGGCGACTAAACTGTGGCGTCACGGCGACTAAACTGTGGCGTCACGGCGACTAAACTGTGGCGTCACGGCGACTAAACTGTGGCGTCACGGCGACTAAACTGTGGCGTCACGGCGACTAAACTGTGGCGTCACGGCGACTAAACTGTGGCGTCACGGCGTCTCAACTGTGGCGTCACGGCGACTAAACTGTGGCGACTAAACTACGGCGACTAAACTATGGCGACACCTGGTCAAATTAGGAAGCATCCAGTTATTTTGGGGGCAGTTTGTGTGTGTGTGGTGGTGGTGGGGGAGTTGGTAAGAGGGGGGGGTGGGCGGAGGGCGTTACGTTTATCGATTTGTTTATGTATCGATGTTGTTTTTGAACGTCGACGTCAACAATCCACATCCGGTGCGTCTCCGTGCGTCAGTAATGCACAGTCCGTGCGTCACAGAAGAAATGCCCCTGAGGACGGCCAAGAGCCACTGGACCAGGAGTCAGGCAAGCACTATAACCCAACAAAAAAAAAAACCATCGTACCAACTCGGCCTCAACAAGCGAACGTGTGGCGGGGGAAGGAGACGACTAGACAGAACAGACAGATCGAAGTCTGACCCCGCGCCAAACGACTGGAATGCTAAATATTGCGCAATTTTTTCTTCTTCTCTCCCTGGCACATCGCCCCCCCCCCTCCCCAAAACCCCGTTCTCCATTTTCTCTAAACCTAAAAATTTAAAGGCGGTTTCTACTCTTGCGGTTCCTTCAAAGTGTTGTTCACGCCACTGATCTCTATCGCTTCACACCACTAAACCACTAAACTATTTCACTAAATCCTACTTAATTGTTTCATTACGTAAACCCCACTTAACTATTTCATTAAACACTACTTAAGCATTTCACTTATCGCTACTATTTCACTAAACCCCACTTAACTATTTCACTAAACCCCACTTAACTATTTCACTAAACCCCACTTAACTATTTCACTAAACCCCACTTAACTATTTCACTAAACTCTACTTAACTATTTCCCTAAACGCTAGAAAAGTATTCCACTAAACCTAGCTATTTAAGACACTCCCCCCCCCCCCCAACTCCCCACCCGGACCGTGTGATTTACTCGCACAATAACAGTAAAAATTTGGGGAAGGGGTGTGTTAAATTAAAGAACCCGCACGGGTAGAGAAGGACATTAAATCGTGAGCTGACCAAGAATGCTCGCGAGTACCATCGCGAGCAAGAACGGAGGAGGCCGGGACTAGGGCGGTATCGGAGGTGGTTGGGGGAGAGGGGGTATTGGCAGAGCTCCCAATAATATATTTTTTTTTTAAATTCCCATGTCAACACTAAAGCAACAACAACATTTGATAGCTGGAACACAAATCTGATTTGACTAAAGTTTTCTGTTCGAACTTTAAACAGAGCAAGGCCAACTTTAAACAGAGTGTCGAACATTTTTCGCAGAATTCGTAAATATTTATCCGGATAAAATTTTTGAAATTCCCCCCCAAATATAAGTTTATATATGTATGTATATGTATATATATATATATATATATATATATATATATATATATATATATATATATATATATATATATATATATATATATATATGATTAAATAGAGAGTATTCTTGGCTTGATTAACCTTTCTGTTTTGCCTTCAAAGGGGGATTACCACGTGGACGTGATTAGTGTGTCGGTCATGTCTTCAGCAGTTAGCCACATTATTAGTATGGATGTTTTGTCTTCTACGTGGAAAAAAAGTGATTCGTCTGCCTGTTTTGTCTTCAATGGGTAGCCACGTGTTATTTTGTCTTCAATGGGTAGCCACGTGTTATTTTGTCTGTCATGTTTGCATGTGTGCAGTGCAACGAGGTTGGAATTGAAAATAGAAACAAAAGAATCGATTACAGAAATCAAAACCTATGTCCTAGGAATCAAAGCCTACTTCCTCGGAATCAAAACCTATGTCCTAGGAATCAAAGCCTATGCCCTTTGGAATCAAAGCCTGTGTCCTAGGAATCAAAGCCTATGTCCTAGGAATCAAAGCATATGTCCTAGGAATCAAAACCTATGTCCTAGGAATCAAAGCCTATGTCCTAGGAATCAAAGCCTATGTGCTAGGAATCAAAGCCTATGTCCTAGGAATCAAAGCCTATGTCCTAGGAATCAAAGCATATGTCCTAGGAATCAAAGCCTACGTCTTAGGAATCAAAGCCTACATCCTGGGAATCAAAGCCTATGTCCTAGGAATCCAAGCCTATGTCCTAGGAATCAAAACCTATGTCCTAGTAATAAAAGCCTATGTCCTAGGAATCAAAGCCTATGTCCTAAGAATCAAAGCATATGTCCTAGGAATCAAACCCTACGTCTTAGGAATCAGAGCCTACATCCTGGGAATCAAAGCCTATGTCCTAGGAATCAAAGCCTATGTCCTAGGAATCAAAACCTATGTTCTAGGAATCAAAGCCTACATCCTAGGAATCAAAGCATATGTCCTAGGAATCAAAGCCTGTGTTCTAGGAATTAAAGCCCATGTCCTAGGAATCAAAGCCTACGTCCTAGGAATCAAAGCCTACGTCCTAGGAATCAAAGCCTATGTCCTAGAAAACAAAACCCATGACAATAAGTGAAGCTGTTTAAAGTTCAAGCGTAAATGAACACGATCAACAGAAGACTACCCCTTCTGCACGTGTACTTTACCTTACCCATCTATTTCAATAAAACATATCAAACCCTTGTCTTCAGTTTTACAGACTGTGATAGGAGCAACTGCCAGACGCCAGACGTCCAACATTCCTCCTCCAACTGCCAGACGCCAGACATCCAACATTCCTCATGCAACTACCAAACAAAAAAATTAACAACAAAATACACAAATTTTTTAAAAAATATATATATTTCTTCTTTTTTTTACGGTCGGAAAAATAAAATTAAATCGATTGCTGTCTCCCCCCCCCCCCCCCCAACCACACACTCCGCTACCTCCTCAACCCAAAACAGCAGACGGTCGTAAGGAGGAATAACGGAGCAGAGAAAGAGGGGGATGCCCGGCTCCAGGCCGACGGCATCTCGGTTGTTGGAAATAGGTGGCGCCGTCCCCAGTCGGGCCAGTCAATATAATGCTATCTAGACGCCTCCACTCCGTCTGACACCACCACACACTCGCTTTACCCACGCAAGTAGACACCGCATTGTGGTGCGGTGGGGGGGGGAGAAGAGTTTGTGGTGGGGGTGGGGGTTTGGATATGTCATTGTAAAAAAAAAAAAAAAGGATTTTTTTATCGTCCTTGACGCCAGTGATGGCGCCTACAGACAAAATATTGATTATTATGTCGATAGCTGTAGCCGTGTGAGTAGCTACTCTGGATTTGTTTTTAAATATAGGAATATGGGGGAAGGGGGAGGGAGGAGGGAGGCAGTGGGGATATAAGTCCAGTTCCAACAGGCTTTGTTCTAGTCATCCATCACCCCCACCTCCCACCCGTCAAGTTTTTTAAAATAATTGTATTTGTTAAATTGCTGGCAATGTTGTGACATCACTTTTATGTGCCATTATTTTAACCTCCTACAACGTTTCTATGTTGGTTTTTTTTACTTGGTTGGCTGTTCACTTTGCCCCGTCGTTTAGACTGACCTTGCCGACTGTTTAGAGCAGCGGTTCTCAACCTGTGGGTCGCGACCCCTTTGGGGGTCGAATGAACCTTTCCCAGAGGTCGCCTAAGACCATCTGAAAACACATATACTCTACAGTTATGAAGTAGAAACAAAAATAATTTTATGTCTGGGGATCGCCACAACACGAGGGACTGTATTAAAGGGTCACGGCATTAGGAAGATTGAGAACCACTGGTTTAGAGCTTTCAGCGTGTGTGGAGGGGGCAAAAAAAACAACAATGACGTAGTTTTAGAGCCAGTTAATTATTCAAAATGGCGCACGGGCACGAGAAGACCACAACGCGCATGCGCATAATGATGACGCAAACCCATTATTGTCTTCTTTTTCTCTTTCTCTAATCTTAAATTTCTTCCATCCCAACCCCCTCCCCCCCCCCTCCGGCCCCACCATGTTGTCAGACACGTGTTTTCTATGTTAAAGGAGATTCTCGTTTCCCCCCAGTTCGATATTTTCTTTTCCCCTTTTTATCCAGAAAGTAGGTCAAGTGAGAAGTATGATGGGATCCTGGCCTGTGATCGATATCAAGAAATTTCTCTGAAACTTAAGATTTCGTTCTTTTAAGTAACCGTTTGAGGTGTTAGTCTTTTTTACAGCCGCCCTCCGCCACGGTGTCTTTTCAACAACAAAAAAATTAAATAATAATAATAAGTTGCATAGTCCAAAGGGCTCGCTAAAGAGATCTTGCAGGGCACTACTAGAGGAGGGAGAAGAAGAGGAAGACAAAGAAAAAGATGGGAAGATAATATCAAAGAATGGACTGGATTACAACTAGGCGATGCTATGCGTAGGGCAGAAGACCGAGAGGAATGGAGAAGAATAGTGTACATGTCATCTGTGGCGCCCCAACGGTCGAAGGACTACGGGACCTGATGATGATGATGATGATGATGATGATGATAGTCCACGTGTCAATTGACTTATGGCATGCATTTTATTTTGGGGACGTGGAAGTCTAAACAGTAAACACTACCCAGGAGACCACGATTCAAGAGTCGTGTGAGGAGGACACATCAGGGCCTGACTTAGACTTACTCAGGCCCTAAGCAATGCAAAGTCCAGAGTTCCAACCCCCCCCCCCCCCCCCCAACTTTTCACCGTTTTAGCTTACATCAGCTAGTCAAAAAGAAGGTGGTTTTTTTTTTAATATACAGAGGGCAGATTGGGGGCGTATCCGGAAATTTGATGGAAAGAAATTTCGTCGACGGAAAATTGATCGACGGAAATTTGATCGAACGGAAATTTGGTCGAATCTTTTTTTTAGTTTAAACGTTAAAATTTTGCGTCAAATTTCTTTTTGAATGAATTACTTTGTTTTACTGTTTAGTATAGTGCGTTCAAAAAGAAATTGGACGAAAATTTTAACGTGTGAACTGATTGGTGGGTGAAATGGTGTTTCTTTGGGTGGAATGACGAGTTTGGGGTGAAATGGTGGGTGGAATGGTGGATTTGGGTGAAATAGTGGGTTTAAAGTGAAATGGTGGGTGTTTGGTAGACTGGTGGATGGAATGGTACGTGGTGTGGGGCGTAGAATGTTGGATGGAATGGTACGTGGTGTGGGGCGTAGAATGTTGGATGGAATGGTACGTGGTGTGGGGCGTAGAATGTTGGATGGAATGGTACGTGGTGTGGGGCGTAGAATGTTGGATGGAATGGTACGTGGTGTGGGGCGTAGAATGTTGGATGGAATGGTACGTGGTGTGGGGTGTAGAATGTTGGATGGAATGGTACGTGGTGTGGGGCGTAGAATGTTGGATGGAATGGTACGTGGTGTGGGGCGTAGAATGTTGGATGGAATGGTACGTGGTGTGGGGCGTAGAATGTTGGATGGAATGGTACGTGGTGTGGGGCGTAGAATGTTGGATGGAATGGTACGTGGTGTGGGGGCGTAGAATGTTGGATGGAATGGTACGTGGTGTGGGGCGTAGAATGTTGGATGGAATGGTACGTGGTGTGGGGCGTAGAATGTTGGATGGAATGGTACGTGGTGTGGGGCGTAGAATGTTGGATGGAATGGTACGTGGTGTGGGGCGTAGAATGTTGGATGGAATAGACAAGAGAATGTTGGATGGTGAGTGGAATGCTGGTTGTAATGCTGCGGAGGAATGCCGGTGGAATTGTGGACCATGGGAGGAATTGTAGTTTGGGGTGGAGGAAGGAATTGTAGTTTGGGGTGGAGGAAGGAATCGTGGGCGGAAAGGTGGGTGGTTAGGGGAATGGTTGGTGGAATGATGGGTGTTGGGTTGGCTGCTGGAAATGGATGGTGCTATCTTCGAGAATGTTTAAAAAAAATGTTTAGCAATATTTTATTACTTTATTTTTAGAAAAGCTTTGTGTGCGCTTTTTGTATGTTTGTTTATTTTGAGAGAATGGGTTCAAGTTATTGCTATTCTGGAATCTTCGTTAGTAAAACATCCCCATAACATGGCTACACGACCTATCTCAATACACCCCAACCTCGACGTGATATAATAAATGACCTGTCTCAATTCCCCCACCTCAACGTCCTATACTAAATGACCTACCTATCTCAATGCCCCCACCGCTACGTACCATACTAAATGACCTATCTCAATGCCCCCCCACCCCAACGTCCTATGCTAAATGACCTATCTCAATGTCCCCCACCTCAACGTCCTATACTAAATGACCTATCTAAATGTCCCCCACCTCTACGTCCTACACTTAATGACCTATCTCAATTCCCCCACCTCAACGTCCTACACTTAATGACCTATCTCAATTCCCCCACCTCAATGTCCTATACTAAATGACCTATCTCAATTCCCCCACCTCAAAGTCCTACAATTAATGACCTATCTCAGTTCCCCCACCTCAAGGTCCTACACTTAATGACCTATCTCAGTTCCCCCACCTCAACGTCCTACACTTAATGACCTATCTCAATTCCCCCACATCAATGTCCTATATTTAATGACAAATCTCAATTCCCCCACATCAATGTCCTACACTTAATGACCTATCTCAATTCCCCCACATCAATGTCCTATACTTAATGACCTATCTCAATTCCCCCACCTCAAAGTCCTATACTAAATGACCTACCTATCTCAGTTCCCCCACCTCAACGTCCTACACTTAATGACCTATCTCAATCCCCCCCCCCCCCCATCTCAACGTCCTGACTTTTTAAAGACGCACACTTTATTGACGTTTTCCGGTCATGGACGTAAGTTGTTTGTTTGTTTATTTTTATCTAACAGTTCACAACCAAGGTTGAAAGCGTTTTAAAAAAACCGTCAACCTTCTCGGAAAGATGATACAGTAGGCGGTAATGTTTCAACATCTTTTTTGTTGTCACAGTTTTTTGTTCTTTAACCATTTGCTTTTCCAAAGGTCAGAGGCTAGTGTCCGCATCGTACGTGTCGGATAATCTTCTACTGTACTCTTATGTTGGAATACATCCGATCCGCCTGATTAAAAATATAAAAATGGGCCGGGGACATGACAGTGGAATAACGGGGCGGAGTTCGTAATGAAATGAATTATTGCTGTAAACAGAATCAAACACGGGACGATTACCGGCCGGCCAAACAACGATTCGTGATGGAATACTCGACTACCGATTCGACCGATTACCTTCACCGATATCACTATGGATTGTACAACCTGTAAAATATGTAAGTCAATAGTATGTTGTTTTTTTATCGAACCCCCCCCCCCCTTTAAAATTGGGTCAAAGGGCAGGCTTGGTAGTAGAGTCGCCCGTTATTGGGTCAAAGGGGAGACTTGATAGTAGGATCGCCCGATGGTGATTGCCGTCATGCGATGGTGTTGTAGTTGTACAGTTTAGTAACCGAATACACAAAAAATCGCGTAATGTATTCACGGATGTTATTATATGTAATCGCTGTAGATCAGTGGCTCTCAACCTTCCTAATGCCGCCACCCTTTAATACAGTTCCTCATGTTGTAACGACCCCCAGCCACAAAATTATTTTCGTGGCTCCTTCATAAATGTAGAGCATATGTGTTTTTAGATGGTCTTAGGCGACCCACAGATTGAGAACCGCTGCTGGAGATGAATTTCGAAATGACTACTAGATCTGCTTGTATCTTGTTAGTCGGGGCACTCTCACCGAGTGACGGGGGTTGCCAGCAAATTGGTCAGCAATCTGCGCCTGGTCATAATCGGAAATATCTGTTAACAGACACCAAACCACCATTCCACCATTTCTACACCCGTGAGGTTGAAGTGTGAGGCAATGATTCTCAAACAAGGGGACATGTATCTCCATTGGCCCAAAGATTACTATGTGACGAACGGCAGTTTATTTAGGAAGTATTCAGACGTCTTGAGGATTACTGGAGCAGACTGATGGTATGTGGTCGTTAGGTGTCGTTGCTAGCCTGAGGACCACTGGAGCAGACTGGTGGTATGTGGTCGTTAGGATGCGTTACAAAAAAAGCCCGAGGACCACTGGAGCATACTAATGGTATGATAGTTAGGAGGCGTTACAAGCACGAGGACCACTGGAGCATACTAATGGTATGATAGTTAGGTGACGTGACTAGCCAGGGGACCGCTGGAACAGACTGATGGTATGTGGTCGTAAGCTTGCGTTACTAGCCACTAGACCAGGCCTGCACAACATACGCCCCGTGGGCCGCTAAGTAACGAAATATTCTTTATTGTTATCATTTTCTTAATAGCTTTCCCCCTTATCCTATTTTCTTTCGGCCCGCACAAGTTGTTCATAACGTATCACGGCCCGCACAAGTTTTTCATAAAGTATTATGGGCCGCCTTACATTTTGAATTGTGCAGGCCTGCACTAGACCATTCTGGATAGTGTAGGGCAGTGTTCGGAAAACTCATTAGTCAAAACAGCCCAAAATCAATTTTGAGAGCAAAATTTCTTTTTTTAAAAAACAACTTTTTTGGAGCCAAAACCTATTTGTGGCCGAATGGCCGAGCCGCACTCAGGTCACAAAAGAGCCGCATGCGGCTCGCGATCCGCGATTTACCGACCACTGGTGTAGGGGAAACAATCTTTAATGTAGTCCCGTCATTACTTCACGTTTTAACTCTAGAAGCGTCATCCAGGAGAAATGTAATGGCATCCAGGTAAAATGTAGTGGCAGGTAGGTATGATGTAGCTATATAGCCTTCATAGTCATACTGAAATATCGATGGATTTAAAGTTATAGAACTCAAAAGGCTAGACTCTCCGGCAGTTTTGGAACGTTTTTAATGTGGAAACTTTTAAATTCCAATCCATTATTAATCAAAATAATGTTTAGAATAAAACGGTATGCTCTGAAATGCCGCCCCCACCGCCACCCTCCCACCCCACTGGGGCCGCTCTTTTAATTGAAATGAAATTTAATTATAGTTATGACATTTTTATTTTTTTTGGTTACTTTTTTTAGTGGTAGAAAATAATTACATGGAAGAGTCTTTTTTTTATATACGTTTGTGGAGGGGGGTGTCTCTTGTAGGGGGTGTCTCTTGTAGGGGGTGACTCTTGTTGGGGTGACTCTTGTTGGGGGTGTCTCTTGTTGGGGGTGTCTCTTGTTGGGGGTGTCTCTTGTTGGGTTGTGTCTCTTGTTGGGGGGTGACTCTTGTTGGGGGGATGACTTTTGTTGGGGGGTAACTCTTGTTTGGGGGTGACTCTTGTTGGGGGGATGACTTTTGTTGCGGGGGTAACTCTTGTTTGGGGGGTGACTCTTGTTGGGGTGACTCTTGTTGGGGGTGACTCTTGTTTGGGGGTGACTCTTGTTGGGGGGATGACTTCTGTTGGGGGGGGTAACTCTTGTTTGGGGGGTGTCTCTTGTTGGGGTGTGTCTTTTGTTGGGGGGTGTCTCTTGTTTGGGGGGTGTCTCTTGTTGGGGGTGTCTCTTGTTGGGGGGTGTCTCTTGTTGGGTGGTGTCTCTTGTTGGGTGGTGTCTCTTGTTGGGTGGTGTCTCTTGTTGGGGGGTGACTCTTGTTGGGTGTGTCTCTTGTTGGGTAGTGTCTCTTGTTGGGGGTGTCTCTTGCTGGGGGGTGTCTCTTGTTTGGGGGTGTCTCTTGTTGGGGGGTGTCTCTTGTTGGGGGTTGTCTCTTGTTGGGTGGTGTCTCTTGTTGGGTGGTGTCTCTTGTTGGGTGGTGTCTCTTGTTGGGGATGGGGTAACTCTTGTTTGGGGGGTGACTCTTGTTGGGGGTGACTCTTGTTGGGGGGATGACTTTTGTTGGGGGGGTAACTCTTGTTTGGGGGGTGACTCTTGTTGGGGGTGACTCTTGTTGAGGGGTGACTCTTGTTTGGGGGTTAACTCTTGTTTGAGGGTGACTCTTGTTGAGGGGGGTGACTCTTGTTCAGGGGGGTGACTCTTGTTCAGGGGGGTGACTCTTGTTGAGGGGGTGACTCTTGTTTAGGGGTCGACTCTTGTTGAGGGGGGTGACTCTTGTTGGGGGGTGACTCTTGTTGGGTGGGCTTTGAATTAAATCTATAAATTTTCCAGAAAGTTTCCATACTATTCCACGGCATATATTGTTCCACTGTGATACATATTGGGATCCTAACGTTTAAGGGATCCCACACGGGAACGGGATCCCATCAGGCCACGTTCTCGCTCCATGTCACAGCATCCCACCCAGACATCGGATCACATCGGGGGAGGGGATCTCAACCAGGAGCGGGGTCCCAAAGGGGAATGTGGTCCCAACTGGAAAATGGGGTCTCAGTATAGGCAAACCGGATTCCAACAGAATCCCACTGGGGAAGCGGATCCCCTTTTGTATAAATTTCAATAGCGACATGGTTTTTTTTTTGTACAGGCCCCTAAATTTCCATGTTAGCTAAAACGCTGGAGAAAGGGGAGGGGACGGGTGGGTGTCAGAATGCCAAGCCCGGGCACCGCCGGGTATATTGACTAGTATGTACATAAATTTAGTTATATGATATATCGCTGTTTCTCAATAATGTATATGTGTGTCAATCTGTTTCCCTGTTGTTTGGGTTTCTTTTATTGACGTCATCTGTTGCCAGATCTCCGCCAACCGCGTGTGGAATTAACATTGCACAACGGCGTTGGAAATTAAATAGTGTTTCGATTTTGTTTCCTGTAAGCTGACTCCGCCAGAGATGCCCTCCAGTCGGACTCATCGTGTAAGCCTGCCTCTTAAATATCACATCAATATTAAAAAAAGACCAATGTTTAAAAATTCCAATATTCAAAAAAAGTCCAATGTTAAAAAAGTCCAAAAATCGAAAAAGTCCAATGATCAAAAAAGTTCAATGGTAACAAGTGTCCAATGTTAAAAAAGTCCAATGATCAAAACAGTCCAATTTTAAAAAAATGTCCAATTTTAAAAAAGTTTAAAATAAGTCCAATTACAAAAAAATATCCAATGTTAAAAAAAAAACTTATTCAAATAGACGACTGAAAAACTTCAACAACATTAAAAACAACATCAATCACAACAACAGCATCATCATCAGCAACATCGCCATCAACAACATCATCAACAACATCAAAAACATAAATTATAACATCACAACAACATCATCGTCATCACCAACAAAATTTACCCCAAACAAATAACATCAACAACTACTGTGTTGTAAGTCTGCGCTCTCCATCACTCCAAGTATCTTGGACAGCTCCAGATCCTGCCAGCCCGCCCACGGGTTTCGTCTTAATTTAACTCCCGCGTTTAAAATTCCCGGGATTTCAAGGCTGCGTCAGAAGATGTTTTTCCCGATGTTTTGGATCTGAGGCTGTGGTGGAGTCGGAGTCGGGGGTGTATCGTTGGATAGAATTAGAATCGATGCTACGATGTTATCGAGCTGGTTTTCATGCTGTCCCAGTTTATATACATCGTTTAAAACAATTTAATTATTAAATCCTCCATATCACGTTCGCTTTTGTTCGTGGCCGGCAAAAATCTTCGGACGGCTAATTGACCCACTTCCCGTCAACCTATCGAGTTGAAACTTGGCACATCGACTCGTCGCTGATGACAACAGATTATTTCAAGTTTTCAGCCCCCAACCCCCACCACCACCGAAAACCGGGAAGGGGGGGGGGTTCAAGTGGGTAGATGAAGGAAATATGATAACACTAATTTCACGAATTAAAATTCCCGATAACTGCGCTAAATGAGATTCCTTTCAAAATAACAACGCAAGTGCGTTTGGTGCTTAATATGTTCTTTTTTTTTTTTTTTTTTCTAAAATGGTTGGGGAAATAAATAGGTTGCGTAAAAGCGGTTGGGTCATTGGAAGATTAATATAGTAGAGGGGCTTCAAAAAGAATGTGCGTTTGCGAGCCATGAGTGGGGAGCACTACTTGGCAGTGGCGTAGCGAGCTTAACAATACCTTTTTAGCGCCCCCCTATTCGAAAACCATACAATATTATAATAAAATATACCATTTGGCGCCCCATTGTGAGTAGCGCCCGGGGCATGATGCCCCCTTGCCCCCCCTCACTACGCCACTGCTACATGGGATTCTTATAAAGTGCGTTACTTGTATGCATGTTCGGTCAAATTTTTCAACCTTACCCCCCACCCCCCCCCCCTGCAAATTGCTCTATATTTCTATTTTAAACAATAATTTATTCGAGAAACTTTATTTTTAGTGGTCGTTTAATTTTTCACATTGATTTAAAAAAATACTAGTCTGACGTCATGATCCGGAGTTGGATCAGAAGACTTGGAGTCGTGTTTTCCAGAGTCGATCGCGTGTCTCTTGCTCGCAGCTTCCCAGTCGGGGCTACGGTACCCTTCAGATTTACCTGGAGCCTGATTTTAATATTTTTTTAAAATATTGTTTATATGTATATGTGTGTATCGTATCCGGAAATTTGATCGAAAGAAATTTCGTCGACGGAAAATTGATCGACGGAAAATTGATCGAATCTTTTTTTTTAGTTTACACGTTAAAATTTTGCGTCAAATTTCTTTTTTGTGTGTGTATATGTATGTGCATGTGTTTGTTATGTATATGTCATAAAACCGTAAAATAAGTTGTATTGCATGTCAACTTGTCTACGCATGGCTTTTAATTGCCGCTGTCAACACGTTGAATCGAAATCGAAGTCGTGAGTTATCCGAGTAGCGCCAGTGACAGAGTATCGCCAGTGACAGAGTATCGCCGGTGTCAGAGTACGCCGGTGACAGAGTATCGCCGGCGCGCGCATGCCCACCGCACAGTACGCAATGGCGCAACGAGGAAGTTACGCCGCACACAATAGAAAAGTCGACCGTCACTTAACAAACAGCTCGGCCCTTGTAACAAAATTTATCAACTTTTCAATTGATTTTTTTTTTTTTTTTTTAAAAGCCTCCCATGCTACCACCCCCTCCTTTTTTGTTGTTGTTTGTTTTTGTTTCCAATGACATCTTGACAGGAAACATCGTATGACACAATTAAGTCAACGGCAGAGAATACATTGTTCCCTTTACAAGACAGTTCCGGCGATGGGTAATTCAACGGCAGAGAATACATTGTTCCCTTTCCAAGACAGTTCCGACGCTGGGTGTCCCTCGGCTTTACCGCCTCTACATTTCTTATTTTATTTTTTATTTTAAATCCGTGCGACCGCTCCAACAATCTATTTGCGCTCAAGTCACGCCCCGCCCTTCTCTTCCTTGTTTGTACTTTACTGTTCTTAATGTCCTCTAGTATCTATGTCCTCAATAGATTTCCATATCCTCTATTCCCCCCACCCCCACCCCACATCCCCCAAATGATTTCTATGTCTTGTCCATTCTTGTAGTTTACATACATTTAAATGTACTGGTTAGACCAGTGGTTCTCAACCTTCCTACGGCCGCGACCCTTTAATTCAGTTCCTCATATAGTGGCGACCCCCCAAACCGCAAAATTAGTTTCCTTGCTACTTCATAACTGTAAAGTATATGTGTTTTCCGATGGTCTTAGGCGACCCCCGTGAAAAGGTCGTTCGACCCCCCAAAGGGGTCGTGACCCACAGGATGAGAACCGCTGGGTTAGACAAAGGGGACAAAGAGACAAGCAATAATAATAATTTGATGTTCCCTGGGGTTATCCAACGGCGTAGAGAGGGGCGATTTGCTGTTGGGGACCCGCTTATATCCTAGAAGAATAATCCCAGGCCTTGTGGATTTCGTCCTGTCACTTGAACACCATCGTCACCTGGCGACGGATGGATGCCAGCATTAATAATAGGCTGCACCTATTGGTACCCGGGTACCAGAATTGAGAACTTGGGATTAAAAATTTATTAAAAATATTATTGTTGGGTTTGTAAGACCAAATGAGGTATCAAATGAAAGATAATTGAATGTACTATACGTTTGTAATCTTAATTCTTCAGTTTTACTCAAATAAACTACTACAAATGACATCGGAATAGCATTGAGTCTAATGGTACCCGGGTGCGAATGGCGGCGCTGAGTGGTATTGATGTGATACGACGGATCGTCCCTTTGATGGCTGGACGTGAAGGGCTGTGTTCTATTTTCACAGCTGTGTCGTAACAGCGGCAGTCGTGCCACCTTGTGCAGACGAGCGGAAAATAATGGTTGGAGATTAAAAAGCACAGAGTAATCATGCGCAGTTGTGTGTGTAGGAGTGAATGTGTGGGGGGTGGATGTGTGGAGGTGGATGAGAGGGGTTGATATGTAAGTGGATGTGTGGGGGTGGATGTGTGAGGGTGGAAGTGAGGAGGTGGAAGTGTGGGTGTGGATGTGTGGGGACGGATGTGTGGTGGTGGATGTGTGGGTGTGGATGTGTTGGGGGGATGTGTGGGGTGGATGTGAGGGGTAGATGAGTTGGTGTGGATGTGTTGGGGTGGACATATAGGGTGTATGTGTGGTGTGGATGTGTTGGGTGCAGGGCCGGATTAACCTCTAGGCAAACAAGGCACGTGCCTTGGGCACCAAGCGTTTGGGGGCACCACAAGTCCTCAAGAAATATTTTTTTTTGAACAAATTTAAGTCCAGAAACAACTGAAAATTGAACAAGTGCTATGAAAATGAAGAAATACATTATAATAAAAATTCACATTCAAGTTTGGTACAATCTTGAATGCTTAAAAATTAAGCTCATACAAATTTTTAAAAACTCCTGGTAAATGGTAATGAGCAAAATGCGGACTCACTCGACTTGTAAATAAATAATGCGGTCGTATTCGAATTTTAAAAATGTTTGGGAAGTTTTATAAAAAAATTTAAACCATTTTTATATTTTCAATAAATAATATTGGTCTGTGCTCTTGTTCTCTCTCGTCTTGACTATTGCAACTCTCTTCTGTCAGGTTCACCAAAACACTTTATAGGAAAACTACAAAAGGTTCAGAATTCAGCTGCTAGGCTAGTTCTAAAGGCAAAAAAACGTGATCATGTCACTCCACTACTCCACTCACTTCATTGGCTTCCTATAAAGGCACGCATTGATTACAAACTGTCTGTTCTATGTCATAACTTTTTCTCAGATTCCTGCCCTTCCTATCTAACCGAACTTCTTTCTGTCTATTTACCCTTTCGACAGCTTCGCTCCTCCGCAGACACACGTATTCTGTCCGTTGCTAGGACACGTACTAAAACATATGGTGAACCATCTTTCTCTTTCTGCGCCCCCAAACAATGGAATTCTCTTCCACTACACATCCGCAATATACCAACCACACAGGCCTTCAAAACTGCACTCAAAACACATCTCTTTAAACTCTATTACCCCGACTGATTCCCCAAATCTGACCTATAAACGATGCATTCTGGCCGACGTCAATGGCTTCACATGTAAAAGTTCTGGGGTGGGTGGGGTGAATATGCATTTGTTTTTGTTTTGTCTCTATACAGCTGTTCTTTATTACATAAATGTATTTTATTTTATTGGCACAATTATGTTTCTTTTGCTAATATGTTTATGTACAGCGCGGTGAGCCCAGCCCTAGGCTGGGGTACCGCGCTATATAAGACAACATATAATAATAATAATAATAATATTAAAATAATAACATTAATTAATTAATTCGACCGGGAACCCCTTAGTAATAGACACAAAATGAGCACGTGAACATGAAAACGTGTGCTGATTTGTATTCTTCACTAGCAGATCACTTGCATAAATCTAGGAATGAATTTGAAAGATTTGAAGAAGCTGCAAAAATAATAACACCAGGTGTAGATTATAAGTCAACTTTGACCCGTAATCGTAAAAGAACGACAGTGGTCACTGATGGTGATGCCCGTGAGGTATCTCTGAATGCCATAGACAAATTTCGTATATCTGCATTCTACGCCATTGTTGACAAACTTGAGACAGAAATGAGTAGACGAGGACAAGTATGATATAGCAGTTCGATTTTCTTGTTTTGTCGATGTATCACTATCACAAACATCTCAGTGCTGTGAAGAACTAATAAATGCTTATCCTAAAGATCTGAACAATAATTTATGTACTGAACTACAACAGTTTCATTCATATATTCGCCACAAGTTTCCTGCATCAAAATCGGAAAACAACCCGTTCAATCATGGAGAATTATACAAAGTAATAGTTAGAGAGACAACATCGAGTGTGCTGTTGAGACCCGCTGGTCCTCACTTGTGTGAGACCCGCTGGCTCACACAACCTACCGGTCACTTGTCAGTCGCTTGTCACGTGATCGACTCAATTAGGCCAGTACTGATGATAATAATGACTCATAGTCAGAAACAATGGAAGTTCCCGGTCAACCAGAAAAATTATCAGCGTGTGACCAAGCTTGTGACCTAGGGTCAGCTGGTGAACCATTGGTTGACCAGGCGAAAAATTAGCATATAGTATATTAATCATATGTATGACCCAGAGGTCACCGTTAACTGGAATTAGGTCAGCGTTAGGCTGGATCCGAGTATATATAGAGTTGTAAGTCAGTTAGTCGCTCTCTCTCGTCCCTGTAATTACGGTAGTGTAATTGACAGACAAGTCTGAGCCTGGCTTATGACTATTTGCTTTTTGGAGTGTGTCCAATCAAGTTTCGTAGGGTTGGTAACATTATTATTGTTGTTAGTTTCACATGTTTGTAATGTTAGCATTTTGTTAGAGGATATGTTAGGATTATAGTTAGTTATCAAGTCATTGTTAGAGTACCACGTTATATGTATGATTAGTAATATTGTGATAAGACTGTAATTCTTAGTTGTAGCTTATGTTGTATCTATTATTCTCTTTACAGCCAGTTAGTAGTTAGTAGTTAGCAGTTAGTTAGTACAGTTGAAGTAGTTAGTTTAGTAAGTTAATACAGTTAGTACGTTAGCTCAGTTCAGTCAGTTGAATGAGATTAGGCTCAGGGCTATAGAAGCATATGCCATAGCAGAGCTCAGTAGACTAGAACTCAGTACTGTATAAGACGTCAGCGGTTAACAGTTTAACCCTGACGCAGTAATTGCACAAGGCAGATAATAACGAGCGAGTAACGCACTAGAGAGATAAGGTCAGCAGACGACCCAAACAGAAGTGTTGTAGAGGTAGCAGAGCGTGGCGAGCAGTTCCTCCCCACCCCCTGCACAGCTGAGTGACCAGTGGCTTTGTTGTGTGCTGTAAGAGTCTGGCAGTGTGTATAGCAGACGAGGGAACAGGCAAGAGAGGGCAAGCCGAGACGAACGTTCCACCGAACGTCCAGCATCATAACCTTGTATTAGTAAAGCATTGTATTTGTATCGATATTAAGTATTACTATTTGTATGTTTCTATATGTATTTAGTATTTTAAATAATTAAAATAATTATTTGTGGCTGAACCACTGGTGTTTTTAAGTAATAGTAACGTTATTGTTGTAACTGTTGATTGTAGTAATCATTCCCTAGACATAGTCATAGTAATAGTAATCAACGTATCGCTAGGGACCTTTATCTATATATATATACCCCCTGTTCTGAAAGTATTATTCGTGGCTCGACATTTTGGGGACCAGATATATATAGATAAGAATAGAATTTTCGACATGTGCCTTTCCAAATGTTGAAATCGCCTTGCGCATATTTTTAAAATTAATGGTCACTAAATGTTCAACTGAGCGCTCCTTTTCTCATTTGAAACGTACAAAAATTCCAAATAGATCAACAATGAAACAAGAAAGGCTCGATTCCTTATCTCTGCTTATGATCGAGGCAGGTGTGTTGCGCAAAATTAACTTTGGCGATATACTCAAAAACTTCGCTAGATGTAAATCTAAGAAAAAAAACTTGTAAATGACAATATCTTTTTGATTTTTTCCTCTAATAAAATATAAAGCATTTTTGTCTATTATTATTTCAAAATTTATTAACTATTAATTTTAATATAGAAATACTTTAGTGTAGGTTTTATATAAGTGATAGTAGTACAAACTACAAACATATTTGTTAACAACTGTTTTCTTTGAATAATATTGAACATACCAGCGGTCACGGTCAGTGAAAAATCAGGGGCCCCGGGCAGAAGGGGGCACCCAAGTGTGTTTGTGCCTTGGGCACTAAAATGGCTTAATCCGGCCTTGGTTGGGTGGATATTTTGGTGTGGGTTTGTGGGGTCTGGGTTGTGTGTAAGTGTGGGGTTATGGGTGTGGATGCTGTCACGTTCAGTTATTGCCTTAAGTTTTTCTTATGACGTACAGGGATCAAACCTGTAGGTTTTTGTTACCTTTAATAAATGCCTTTTTGGACCAGCAGCTCATCCAATGGGGGTGCTGACGCGGGGGGGGGGGGTGCTTCCAGAGGGGGTGCAATTTGCGACGTCTGCTTAAAGTTGAGTAGTTGAAATTGTTTTCAAACTGTTCCAACTTAAGACACACTTGAACCAACTGTAAAGGTTGCACGACACACCATTCAAGTTTAAATTCAAGTTTGAAATCATGTTATGCTCCCGATACAAAAGATCCTGCGATGGCTAATGTTATCAGTGTTGGCAACAGTGATTGGGGGAGTGTTGGCAACAGTGATTGGGGGAGTGTTGGCAACAGTGATTGGGGGAGTGTTGGCAACAGTGATTGGGAGTGTTGGCAACAGAAATTGGGAGTGTTGGCAACAGTGATTGGGGGAGTGTTGGCAACAGTGATTGGGAGTGTTGGCAACATTGATTGGGAGTGTTGGCAACAGTGATTGAGGGAGTGTAGGCAACAGAATTTGGGAGTGTTGGCAACAGTGATTGGGGGAGTGTTGGCAACAGAAATTGGGAGTGTTGGCAACAGAAATTGGAAGTGTTGGCAACAGAAATTGGGAGTGTTGGCAACAGTGATTGGGGGAGTGTTGGCAACAGAAATTGGGAGTGTTGGCAACAGTGATTGGGAGTGTTGGCAACAGTGATTGAGGGAGTGTTGGCAACATAATTTGGGAGTGTTGGCAACAGTGATTGAGGGAGTGTTGGCAACATAATTTGGGAGTGTTGGCAACAGTGATTGGGGGAGTGTTGGCAACAGTGATTGGGGGAGTGTTGGCAACAGTGATTGGGAGTGTTGGCAACAGAAATTGGGAGTGTTGGCAACAGTGATTGGGAGTGTTAGCAACAGTGATTGGGAGTGTTGGCAACAGTGATTGGGAGTGTTGGCAACAATGATTGGGAGTGTTGGCAACAGAAATTGGGAGTGTTGGCAACAGTGATTGGGAGTGTTGGCAACAATGATTGGGAGTGTTGGCAACAGAAATTGGGAGTGTTGGCAACAGTGATTGGGAGTGGTGGCAACAGTGATTGGGAGTGTTGGTATATTTTTTCTCCGATTTAAACTAGCCCTATATGACATCAGTGACATTGTATCCAAAGTTGACATCGGTATAAACATCATCACCACCAGTGGCGCTACATATCATCACCATCAGTGGCGCTACAGCCCGTGTGGGGCCCTGGCCTGCTCCACCACATCTTTCCATTCGGATCGATACATGGCTTTCCTCCGCCTCTATGTTTGCACCTGCTGCTGGTGTAAGTCCTTCTCTACATAGTCGATCCATCGCAGTCTTGGTCGACTGGTGAGCAGTCTGCCCCTAGGTTTCCCAGCATACACGTAGCTGGTCGACTGGTGAGCAGTCTGCCCCTATGTTTCCCAGCATACATGTAGCTGAATAACATAATATATACATACTTCTGATGGAGGTTTGAGCTTAAGCTCATACAGATATACATACATACATATATATTGTAGAGAACCTTGCTAGTCTCTGCACTCTAATTAATTTGCAACCTTGTTCACTCTGTCTCGTGTGCACCAATATGACAACTCAACGAGGATTATAGTCTTTGAACATTTATTTGTCTTATCCTTTGACTTCACTTATTTCTCTCGCTCTCTCTCTCTGTCGTACTCCACTCCGACTGTCACGGTCCCTCTCTAACTCCCGTCCGTCCACCTGCCTGCCCGGCTGAGTTCTCCCCGTCCGAGTTCTGACTGGCTGAGTTCTGTCTAGTCTCATCCAACTGTCCCTTATATACGCCCCGAGTCCATAGAGATTTCTTCCCCGGGGCCCCAATCCCATTCCTCTCACACCGCGAAATAGGTCATCCATCCCGTCGCGGGCAATCTAACAAGCTTGACCCTTTGTTTGATGAGTTGGTCTTAGGTCATAACACCGTCATCCCGTCGCGGACAGTCTGACACGGTTGATCCTTTGTTTAGTCTGTACCGATCTGGGACTCCCCCACCACCCCTACGGGTCGACTATTGTCTGGACACTCCACAGACTACAGGTCTGGACACGCCACAATACCCCCATCTTACAAAACAATGTCGTCCCGACATTACGTTACATCCTCACTACAATTACGTATGACTGATCTCTAAATGGCTTTAAGTGACTTAGACCTTCAGCGTTCAATTAGAAACAGTACAAAGTAATGCACGTTACGTCATCCCATTTACGGTCTCCTAAACGGTTCTGGTCAAGGTCAGATTCAACTTGGGTCACAGTCGGAGCATTTTTACATTCACACAATCAGACAATTATGGTAGAACAATGAATTATACAAAATTTCGAGAATCAACGAAAAGTAAAACATTTAGAAAATCAATTAACAGGCAGTGACACATTATGACAAAAAGTTGAAATCTAAATTAACCAGCTAAACAAAAATCATAATGACAACATGTCTAGTAAAATGCCAGAACCGTCTAAAGTTCCAAATGCAGGAAAAATAATTGGTTACAAAAACACTTTAAACTAACTCAAACCCTTCATTCTTAAAGGTCATACGAGGTCACCAAGAAAAACATGTTATAAAGTTAAACAATCTTTCGACCGCAAATTAAAATTAATCATTACATGATTAGAACATTATCCATGTATACATTTCTCCAACCGTCACCCTCTGGTGCCTCGAGAAAAATAACCATCAACATTAATTCACTATAAATCTATTTATACAAAAATTGTCATGCTATACGATGAATCTAAGTGTCCCAGAACACACTACGCTTCCTGCAGAACTCGTGGAATCTCCGGAGTGGTTCCCATCAAATTGTCTCTTAGGCAAGCTGTTTGTAACTTTAAAATCCAGTCTGGTGGATCATTGTCATAATGCTTCATCCTATTGTGGCCTTCATGATGAATAATTTTGCATGTCATTCTTCCCTCTCCTTGAATCTCGAATAAATTATTACGTAGCTTTCGACTGATGACACGAGGACCACACCACTTATTAATTGTGCTCAACTTCTGATTTCGACTCACTTTGTTCGTTGAGTCTGAACACTGGACTACGTCACCCACGTTGAAAGGGCGCACTACTGCTCGAGCATTGGGGTCACTTTTCTGTCGCTTCACTGGTCCATCTGGAATTTCCTCCATTTTCTCCCACTTAGAATTTACCTCACCACACAACTTGATTGATTTATTACCCACATTCCTGAGCTTCGTCGATGGCATCTCAGGACGGGGTAACACGTTAACCTGGACAGCAGCCATGCTTGTCCACTGGCTTTTACCTGGACGCTGTCTTTTGTTTTGTGTAGTGACCGTGTTCACTCTCACACTGAATGGTGCCGGGAACTGTCGACGTTTGGACGCACTAAAATAACTTTGATCTGATGTACACCTTGCACTCGGATATTTAGCCACAATCGGCACATTGTGAGAATCCAAGCTCAGTCCTTGGCTGACTGAGAAGTAAACATTATAATGACTCAAAAAGTCAAAACCCAGGTAACCGTCTTCTGCTATATCTGCCACATATACTGTCCAGGGATACACTTCATCTCCAATCAATAATTTAACGTCACTCACCCCATTAAAATTCACTGGTGCTCCAGTTGCTGTCTGTAGATTCACGGGTGAGAAATGATGATGAATCTTAGGTCGCTGATGTCGTGGAATTTCAAAAAATCGTTTTCTCGAAATAACGGTCACCGCCGCACCTGTGTCCATTAGAAACTCTGTCCTAACACCACACACTTTCACAGGCACAAACACAGCACTAGGACGAATGTTTTGACCATTTGATGAAATGTGATTTAGTTTCAGCCGTTCAGTAATTTCTCCTCCTTTGCTCCTGTTTGGACAATTACGGCCAATATGACCGATTCGGTCACACACGAAACACCTGGGTTCCGCCCTACGAATACCTCCCGTTTCTCTTGCCGGCTGGTTGACTGACTCCCGCTGCCATGTGATGAATGCTCTAAAGTCCTGTCTCAGGCCACTTATTTCTCTTGTCAAGTGGTCGTTAGCAATTGACGCCACATGCTGTCCAGGTACACACACGTTGTCCCTGAGATTTATTATCTGGTCGAGGGCAGCTCTTGCTTTGTCTACTGTGGGAGGAACTGACATAGTGCCAACTTGTGTTACCATCGACTGGTCTGGCAGTCCACGAAGAAACTGTTTGAACCCAATGGCATCTCGTGTAGCCTGGTCTGCCGTTGGAAAACTTTTCGCTACCAATTTCTTGATGTCAGTAGCATACTCTGTACTAGTCTCGGATTTCAGAAATGTGCGTTTTTCCAAAACATTTTGGAAAAATGCTGGCGTTCTGTGGTCTCTGAATCGATTCGCCAGGGCATCTTTAAATTCAACGTACGTCTCTCTCTCAGCTTCACTTAACTCACTGAAAGCGAATTCAGCCGCAGCGTCTTTCAATGCAAAGCTGAGATAAAGGAGTTTCTCTTCCTCACTCCACTTGAAAATTTTCGCAGACGTTTCGAACTGGATGATGAACGTGTGCCACGTTGAAGTGCCACTGTATGTCGGGAGGTTGTTTAAGTACTGTGAATTCATTGTTATTGATAAAGTTGCTCCGCTCCTTGTACTTTTCATCTCAGGCTAAAAATTGTGTCTCTTCGGAGTCGTTGCAAGGTTACAATCCCACCGCTGCCACCATTGTAGAGAACCTTGCTAGTCTCTGCACTCTAATTAATTTGCAACCTTGTTCACTCTGTCTCGTGTGCACCAATATGACAACTCAACGAGGATTATAGTCTTTGAACATTTATTTGTCTTATCCTTTGACTTCACTTATTTCTCTCGCTCTCTCTCTCTGTCGTACTCCACTCCGACTGTCACGGTCCCTCTCTAACTCCCGTCCGTCCACCTGCCTGCCCGGCTGAGTTCTCCCCGTCCGAGTTCTGACTGGCTGAGTTCTGTCTAGTCTCATCCAACTGTCCCTTATATACGCCCCGAGTCCATAGAGATTTCTTCCCCGGGGCCCCAATCCCATTCCTCTCACACCGCGAAATAGGTCATCCATCCCGTCGCGGGCAATCTAACAAGCTTGACCCTTTGTTTGATGAGTTGGTCTTAGGTCATAACACCGTCATCCCGTCGCGGACAGTCTGACACGGTTGATCCTTTGTTTAGTCTGTACCGATCTGGGACTCCCCCACCACCCCTACGGGTCGACTATTGTCTGGACACTCCACAGACTACAGGTCTGGACACGCCACAATATATATATAGATATACATACATATAAACATACAGATATACGTACAGATACACATACAGATATACATACATATATACGTACAGATATACATACAGATACACATAACGATATACATTCATATAAACATACAATATACATACAGATATACATACAGATATACATACAGATAAACATACAGATATACATACAGATAAATATACATATATACATACAGATATACATACAGATAAACATACAGATAAACATACAGATAAACATACAGATATACATAGGATCTTGATAGACTGTCAGAACTAATTATTACAGAATGTGTTTACATAAAATGATTGGCGTAGCAAAGGTATTTGGCGCCCCGGGAGTGAGCCAAGATGTTTTGCCATCCTTCTCGCGACCTCCCCCCCCCCCTTTCTGTAGTTGACCTAAAATGCCGCCCCTCTATGTACAGAAAATAAAGTCACACCTTGAGCGGACTGACTCTTCTGCACTCTCCTTCCTACATATTGGCATAATGTACATACTCAGTGGTGTAGGAAGAGTGCGGGGGATTGGAGGAAAGGGGCAATTAAATAAAATACGACTTTATTATCTATATATATTTGAACTTGTTTTTTTAAATTGCATTGTACATATTCATTTTCAACATAAAAAGACTCACCCTTTGATCTCATCGTATGTCAATCAAAACATTTGGAGGCCCTTGGGCCAGCGGTTCTCAGGCTTCCTTATGCCGCGACGTTTACTACAGTTTCTCATGTTGTAGTGACCCTCAACCATAAAATTAATTTCGTTGAAACTTCATAAATATTTGTTTTCCGAAGGTCTTAGGCGACCCCAGTCTAAGGGTCGCTCGACCCCCAAAGGGGTCGAGACCCACCGGTTGAGAACCACTGCCTTAGGGCAAACGTACTTTTTAAATAATTGGTTTTGATCAACTGAGATCTACACCAGACTCTTAATCCGGCCCTTGCATACAGAGGTGAAACTTAGTGAAATTACTTGATCCGAAAAGCATTTCAGGCATGTACATTTCCATCGTGTACATTTCAATCGTGTACATTTCAATCGCGTACATTTCAATTGCGTACATTTCAATCGTGTACATTTCAATCGTGTGCATTTCAATCGTGTACATTTCAATCGTGTGCATTTCAACCGTGTACACTAAATTTTGCACATTTTAAACCAGTACGTTTCAAACGGGTACATTTCAATCGTGTACATCCAATGGAGGGGCGGAGTCTCACGATCGCCCCGCCCCCAAGACTGTCTCGTGTCACTAAAAATTTTAGTTTGGTTTTGATAAGAGCATGGTCTTGATGACCACGTGATGTTAACATAAACAATGACAACTAAGATGAGCATGCCGTTCTCTCTGTACGCATATCCAGGGTCGAATTATCCCAAGGGCAAGGTTGGTTATTACTGGCTCGGGCCCCTCAAAGAACATGCACCAGGTGCTCTGAATAAGGGCCCCCGTAATTCATCGTCTCGTTTTCACACCAGGGAGTGGTTTATTACAACGATGGGGCCCTTCGTTAGTTGTGCCCATGCGTCCCCCCGGGTCCCCGGGCCTTTTTTTTCTGTGTCCTGCTAATACGTATCCTTGTTTTATTACATATCTTGTGACGTTGAATTTCATAAGATGACCCCACTGTCAACGGACCCACTGTCAAACGACCCACTGTCAGGCGATCCACTGTCAGACGATCCACTGTCAAACGATCCTCTGTCAAACGACCCACTGTCAAACGATCCACAGTCAAACGACCCACTGTCAAACGATCCACTGTCAAACGACCCACAGCCAAACGATCCACTGTCAAACGATCCACTGTCAAACGATCCACTGTCAAACGATCCACTGTCAAACGACCCACAGCCAAACGACCCACTGTCAAACGATCCACTGTCAAACGACCCACAGCCAAACGACCCACTGTCAAACGATCCACTGTCAAGCGACCCACAGCCAAACGATCAACTGTCAAACGATCCACTGTCAAACGACCCACAGCCAAACGACCCACTGTCAAACGATCCACTGTCAAACGATCCACTGTCAAACGATCCACTGTCAAACAAATCGTGCCGAAGGAAGTCTGAACGCTGAACTCAAGAATAAAAGACCGGAAGTCCATAGCCTAATGCACTGATTGCCATCGGGTTATTGGGGAACTTAACACATGCCTACCCGTCTCAATAGACCATTCCTGTGTGTCGAATCGTGTCAACCATCTGGGCTATTCAGCCCGTGCCATAAATCTGCGCTCCGCCCAAAGGGTGGTCTGCATGCGGACCGGCACCGGCCCGCCAGCCTTGCGTTGCCGTCCGCTCAACATGAGTTGGTGTTTTTTTGTTTGTTTTTTTAGGTTTAAAATATAATTACTAAATCTGGCACAGGTCCCTGATCCAATTTCGTAACTTGGTCTGCCAAAATTTAAAAAATTTGGGAAACGCTACGAAGATGCCTGGTACATAGATAATCTCTCTGATTTACGGGGACTTAAAATTTCAGCCCGGCTAACCTAAATTTGGCTTCTTAAATATTTAGTCAAAATAGGTTCAAGAAATGCGAACAATGGCAGAGAATATGTTGTAGTGAAAGGAAAAATGGGGGGGGGGGGGGGATATATATATTTAAAATAAGTTACTGGGAGAATGTACTGTTTGCAGAATAATATATATCTCGATTCTTTCACGTGCTTCCCCCCACCCAACCCTGATGAAAGGGCCGTGCTATGGGGGGGGGGGGGGGCTAAGGGAACATTCGCCTTTTTTGCCATCTTAAGAGGGCGCCGGAATCCTTAGCGCACAGTGATATTTCGTGCTTTAATACAATATTTTTAAGGGGGCGGGGGGCGCCAAAATACACAGGCTTTGCTTGCCACGCCCCTGGCTGGTGATAATGCCCTCTTGGTCACGATCTGATGACACCGCTGTGTATTTATAATTTCCAGAATGTGATCGCGTCAGACAGTTCAGTCCACAACTGTGGCCATAGTACGCGACGCATCATCTCGTACAGTCGTAGGTCTAGAGGCGACACAAGCCTGGTCGATACAGAGTACTATTATTGATTTTAATGTCATGCCTTTTTTATAAGGGTGGAAAGAGTGGGGAAGGGGGGGGTTAATGAATGCATATAAATAGCAGTCTATCTGGTTGGATCTGGCCGTCTACCTAACATCTAATACAGATATACATGGGCGAGTTTATCCGGCCGACCATTTGCGTTTATGCAGGTTGGTGTATCTGGCCGTCCATCTACATCTATACATGGGGAGTTTGTCTGGCCGTCAATCTGCATATATACATGATGGTATATCTGGCCGTCTACTTTCATCTCTACGTGTTGGTATATCTGGCCGTCTACATACATCTGTACACGGGGTATATATATGGCCGTCTACCTACATCTCTACATGGGGGCATACCTGGAAGTCCACTTGCATCTATTGCATGGGAGTATATCTGGTCGCATAAGTGTATCTGGCCGTCTATCTACATCTATACATGGGATTACATCTGGCCGTCTAACTACATCTATACATGGGATTACATCTGACCGTCTATCTACATCTATATATGGGATTACACTTGACCGTCTATCTACATCTATACATTGAGGGGTACATCGGGCCGTCTATCCATCTTTACCCTGAGGAGTGTCTATGGCCGTCTATCTACATCTATACATGGGATTACATCTGGCCGTCTAACTACATCTATACATGGGATTACATCTGACCGTCTATCTACATCTATACATGGGATTACACTTGACCGTCTATCTACATCTATACATTGAGGGGTACATCGGGCCGTCTATCCATCTTTACCCTGAGGAGTGTACATGGCCGTCTATCTACATCCGTATCCGGAAATTTGATCGAAAGAAATTTCGTCGACGGAAAATTGATCGACGGAAATTTGATCGAACGGAAATTTGGTCGAATCGTTTTTGTAGTTTATACGTTAAAATTTTGCGTCAAATTTCTTTTTGAAAGCATTATTTTTTTTACTATATAGTATAGTGCGTTCAAAGAGAAATTGACGAAAATTTTAACGTCTGAACTGAAAAAAAGATTCGCCCAAACTTCCGTTCGATAAAATTACCGTCAAACAATTTTCCGTCGATGAAATTTCTTTCGATCAAATTTCCGGTAACCATGGCCGTCTATCTACATCTATACATGGGATTACACTTGACCGTCTATCTACATCTATACATAGGGTAATTTATCTTTTGGGCCGCCTACCTGCATATAGAGGCTACCTGGCCGTGCATCTGGTGTACGTAGGGCATACATTTAATGTGCCTCTCCATTCAGTCTATAGCGCTGGCTGTGCTCATACTATGACGTTGATTCTTGTGCCTTGCGCAGAGGATTTCAACAACAGACTGTGATATCCATGTCCTAACCTTCTCTATTACACGTTTCTATTCTGGTCGTTCATTGTTGTTTGTTGTTGTAATTGTTGTTTGTTGTTTGCATTTTTTTTTCATTCACCGTGAGACAGCTTCACAGCAACCGAGTCAATAAGGGGAATAGAGTTACGGTCAATGCAACACAGAAGCAGCTTATCGTGTCTCTGCGGTTTCAGATAGCACGTGGTCGTGACAGTGGTTTCTGGTAGCGCGTGGTCGTGACAGGGGTTTCTGGTAGCGCGTGGTCGTGACAGTGGTTTCTGGTAGCGCGTGGTCGTGACAGTGGTTTCTGGTAGCACGTGGTCGTGACTGTGGTTACTGGTAGCGCGTGGTCGTGACTGTGGCTACTGGTAGCGCGTGGTCGTGACAGTGGTTTCTGGTAGCACGTGGTCGTGACAGTGGTTTCTGGTAGCACGTGGTCGTGACAGTGGTTTCTGGTAGCGCGTGGTCGTGCAAGTGGTTTCTGGTAGCACCTGGTCGTGACAGTGGTTTATGACAGCACGGGGTCGTGACAGTGGTTTCTGGACTACCATTCCTGTCTCACCTTGACGGTCTGTATGGTTGTCATGGCGACCATTCCTGTCTCACCCTATCCTCCTCCTGAATACCCCTCACCCCAAATGTCATAAAGGACTCACTCAAAATGCGACGATGGGGTACAGCGACGATAGGGTACAGCGCCGATGGGGTACAGCGACGATGGGGTACAGCGACGATGGGGTACAGCGACGATGGGGTTTCTGTTTTCTTCGCCGAGTCCCATCCACCCGGGATGCTGGTGATTTCTGGACTTTTGTTTCGGGGAACGAACCCTTGTCCACACGCTTGGAACTGACTAAAAAAATGTGAGACCGCACAGCCACCAAGCCACCCTTTGGATTTACCTATTCGTGCACTTTACTCAATGTGTGTATTTTATTAGTGTTTTATAATTCCTAACACTGAGTCCTTACTCGGCAATTTGCTATTCAAAGAAACTACAAAATAATAATAATAGTAAATACTGTAAAACCTTTAAAAGTCAAGATTAACTAATTTTTGAAAGGAAAAAAACATCGGAAAATGTAGCAAATAAGATAATATTGATAAGATAAGATGCTTTTATTGATTCAAATAAAACGATTTAAAAAAATACATGTACAAACCGGTATTCATTGTCTGCCAATAAATAAACACATGTTTAAACAAGAAATTTCATTTTTTTCTTAGGTATCTGTGATGAAGTGGTTGGGGATGTAATCTTAGTTATCTGTGATGAAGTGGTTGGGGGATGTGATCTTAGTTATCTGTGATGAAGTGGTTGGGGGATGTGATCTTATTTATCTGTGATGAAGTGGTTGGGGGATGTGATCTTAGTTATCTGTGATGAAGTGGTTGGGGATGTGATCTTAGGTATCTGTGATGAAGTGGTTGGGGGATGTGATCTTAGTTATCTGTGATGAAGTGGTTGGGGGATGTGATCTTTGGTATCTGTGATGAAGTGGTTGGGGGATGTGATCTTAGTTATCTGTGATGAAGAGGTGAGGGGATGTGATCTTTGGTATCTGTGATGAAGTGGTTGGGGAATGTGATCTTAGTTATCTGTGATGAAGAGGTGGGGATGTGATCTTTGGTATCTGTGATGAAGTGGTTGGGGGATGTGATCTTATTTATCTGTAATGAAGTGGTTGGGGGATGTGATCTTAGTTATCTGTGATGAAGTGGTTGGGGATGTGATCTTAGGTATCTGTGATGAAGTGGTTGGGGGATGTGATCTTAGTTATCTGTGATGAAGTGGTTTGGGGATGTGATCTTAGTTATCTGTGATGAAGTGGTTGGGGGATGTGATCTTTGGTATCTTTGATGAAGTGGTTGGGGGATGTGATCTTAGTTGTCTGTGATGAAGAGGTGGGGATGTGATCTTTGGTATCTGTGATGAAGAGGTGGGGATGTGATCTTTGGTATCTGTGATGAAGTGGTTGGGGGATGTGATCTTAGTTATCTGTGATAAAGTGGTTGGGGGATGTGATCTTAGTTATCTGTGATGAAGAGTATGGGATGTGATCTTTGGTATTTGTGATCCAGAGGTGGGGGTGTGATCTTTGCTAAGTGATGAAGATGTGGGGATGTGATCTTTGGTATCTGTGATGAAGTGGATGGGATGTGATCTTAGGTATATATGATAAAGAGGTGGGGATGTGATCTTTGGTATCTGTGATGAAGTGGTGGGGATATGATCTTAATTATTTGTGATGAAGTGGTTGGGGATGTGATCTTAGTTATCTTTGATGATGTGGTTGGGGATGAGATCTTAGTTATCTTTGATGATGTGGTTGGGGATGTGATCTTAGTTATCTTTGATGATGTGGTTGGGGATGAGATCTTAGTTATCTTTGATGATGTGGTTGGGGATGTGATCTTAGTTATCTTTGATAATGGGGTTAGGGATGTGATCTTAGTTCTCTTTGATGATGTGGTTGGGGATGAGATCTTAGTTATCTTTGATGATGTGGTTGGGGATGTGATCTTAGTTATCTTTGATGAAGTGGTTGGGGATGTGATCTTAGGTATCTTTGATGATGTGGTTGGGGATGAGATCTTAGTTATCTTTGATGATGTAGTTGGGGATGTGATCTTGGGTGTCTGTGCTGAAGAGGGAGGGATGTGATCTTAGGTATCTGTGATGAAGTGGTTGTGGATGAGATCTTAGTTATCTTTGATGAAGTGGTTGTGGATGTGATCTTAGGTATCTGTGTTGAAGTGGTTGTGGATGAGATTTTAGTTATCTTTGATGAAATGGTTGGGGATGAGATCTTAGTTATATTTTATGAAGTGGTTGTGGATGTGATCTTAGTTATCTGTGATGAAGTGGTTGTGGATGAGATCTTAGTTATCTTTGATGATGTAGTTGGGGATGTGATCTTAGGTGTCTGTGCTGAAGAGGGAGGGATGTGATCTTAGGTATCTGTGATGAAGTGGTTGTGGATGATATCTTAGTTATCTTTGATGAAATGGTTGGGGATGTGATCTTAGTTATCTTTGATGAAGTGGTTGTGCATGTGATCTTAGTTATCTGTGATGAAGTGGTTGTGGATGAGATCTTAGTTATCTTTGATGAAGTGGTTGTGGATGTGATCTTAGTTATCTGTGATGAAGTGGTTGTGGATGAGATTTTAGTTATCTTTGATGAAATGGTTGGGGATGTGATCTTAGTTATCTTTGATGATGTGGTTGGGGATGAGATCTTAGTTATCTTTGATGATGTGGTTGGGGATGAGATCTTAGTTATCTTTGATGAAGTGGTTGGGGATGTGATCTTAGGTATCTTTGATGATGTGGTTGGGGATGAGATCTTAGTTATCTTTGGGCAGGTTAAACACCAAAATTGAAATAAGGGAATTTGACCATTTTTTTTGTTTCAGTTGTTAGTAATCATCTTATAGATCAATTAAAAAAATATATAAAAAATCTAGGTTAGTAAAAAATAATGATTTTCATCAATTATAGGGCAAATCTTTGCGAAATTATATAAAAATGACCAAATTTTGGGCTTTGATATCTCAAGAAGAGATAGACTTAGAACCCTACAAAATTGATATGTTGTAATTCATAATGGTGTTGTAATAGTTTACTAAAATATTTGTAGTAAAGTAAAAAATGTAATTTACCTGAATTTTATAGATATCCATGTTCTTCGATGAAAAAATCTTGGGGTATGGGTTAACATTTTCCTGAATATTTCTTATACTTGTAAAACAATCTAATTAATATTACTACACTAGCACAACAAGTATGTAAAGAAAATGCCTGCCAATTTATGCAGTAATTCATTTAGTAATTTAGAAGTTATAGGGTTTGATGTGAATTTTTTTAATGAAAAATGAGATTTTGAGAAAATTAAAGAAAACACACAAATTTACAATTTTTAGGGAAATTTACAAAGATTAAAACCCTCCTGCAACATAAAACTCTTCCTGATCCAATTCCTTACTAGATAATATAGACTTTTTAGCCCTTTTAGCTTTACTTTTATCTAAATTTTGAATAAGCGAGGATGATACACGCTTTTTATCGATTTTAGAAAATGTCTGAAAACAATATTTTCCAAAATTTAAACCTAAATTTTTAAATATGTCCCCCCTTTTTAATTCACCATTGTTATAAACTATGGTGGCATCATCTACAGCTATTTCTAGTCTCTTTCTCCCAACAAATGAGGTCTTCGGACAGCGATACCAAATTAAATTATGGAATGCTTCATTTGCGTTTTGAGTCCCCCCGTGAACGCATTTTGCTAAAAGAGCATCAGATGAAAGCTCCTTAAATACTGGCATAATAATATTTATAACAAAGGAAGGAAGAACATTCTTATTTGCAGTTATCAAATCTTTATCTTTGGGACACCAACTACCGCAATCGCTATGTTTACCCTCACGGTGATGAAATATTGCCCAAATACTTTTTTTCATTTTACCCATGTCCCCTGAATTTTTTCTAATTGCTGCACCATAATGTCCTTGAATGCGTTTTATAGCAGATTTAGTTAATCTGCCTGCCCCACCTATTCCTTTATAACTTTTACCATTATCCACAAATAATTTACCTTTATTTTCATTAACTTTATCTAGCAAGCGTTTCCCCATTCGCTTCTGTACATGACCGCAACATTCTAATTTTGATATAGTAACTCCTTCATAAACTGGAGGATTAGCTTCAGCTACATTTTTAAAACTTTTAGAATCCCCATCCCCTAAATAGCCAGTATAAGTGAGATTATACTTTTGTTGAGAACGGCGAAAGATTTTTAATATGCCTTTTGGTTCCATCTGACCAGATGTACCTTGGTGATTAGAATCACATTCACCGGCATCCATGTGGTTTACAAACCACTCCTGATAATCAGAAATATCAGGAAATCTTTTCTTGGCCTTGGCACATTTATCACAGTAATTGCTACTCACATGAGTATCAACTACTTTAGAGGGCCCTTTATTAGAATTTACTGACAAAACAGTAGCTACTCCGTTCTTCGAAACAAAGCCGCGCCGCTGCCAGGTCCCATCACAGGAAACAGTAACATCTGTACCCTGGGCTTCTTTCAATTCCAATGCAGCCTGAGACATGCACTGTTTTGCTACTTCATTAGTAGCAGAATGAATTATCTCCTTGTATTTAGATACAATAGGAGCAGTTACAGGGGGAGGCATGTCCATATTACCAAGAAATCTCTTGGTTTTCTCTTGATGACAGCCAATGCTGTTCATCGCTAACTGCAATCGCAGGTTGACATTCTCGGTGCATGTCTTAAATTCAATTTCATGCCTACACTTTGTACATTTAAAATATAAAATACTGCTCACCCCATTTAGCTTTTCTCTAACAGAATAATTTGTAAGCTGCTCACAAAATGAACAAGCAAATGATTGTACTAATGTTATAATTAATCCCACATCTACTAAGCGATAACCACTAATTTCAGGAAATTTAGGACTAGAAATATTTAATGAATCGTTAAGTTTTTGAAAGGAAGAAGATGTGGGTACTGGTTTTAAATTATTATCAACAGTGTCCATAACAATATCTTCGATGATATTATTATCAGGAACGTTTTCCCTGCACACAGTTACTTGAGTACAAGTAGCAGTGGTAGTTTCACTACCACTAGGCTTATCCTTTTTAGTGTATCTATTTCCCTGAAATTTACGCTTTTTACAGCGATACCTATTTCCATTCTTTTTTGCTTTAACTTTATCCATTGCTATTGTAAGATTATTATAAAATAAAATTAGGAGGCCCTTTTAAAACAGAAAAATCCAACACAGTTTAGAAATACTTCCACCGCGTGTGAACGAACTGCTGAAAAATGTAAACAACACAGGAAGGCCCAGTGAGCCTAGTGGTTTTAAAAGAAGCGCTGTGATTGGCTGAAAGCTATTTTTGGCAAGGGATATCCTGTTCTAACAACCAATGAAATTAAATTTAACAACATAGTATATTCACTTAATAAAATGGTATGGATTTAAATTTCATAAATGTGGGTGAAAAAATAATTTAAATCGGATAATTACAAGCAAAGATATAAACATTTTAAAATTTTGCATAATTAATTAGGTAATTTTGTTTATACCTTGCACATTTCAAAAATTTAATTAAAATACTTTTATTGCTTTTATTTACAAAATAAAAGTACGATTGTGTTTGGAAATGAATATACTTCACAGATAAGCAGTTTTCTAAAATTAGTTTTTTATACTAAAAATTAAGATTTTAGGTGTTTAACCTGCCCTTAAGAGGGGGGATGTGATCTTAGGTATCTGTGATGAAGTGGTTGTGGATGAGATCTTAGTTATCTTTGATGAAGTGGTTGTGGATGTGATCTTAGGTATCTGTGATGAAGTGGTTGTGGATGAGATTTTAGTTATCTTTGATGAAATGGTTGGGGATGAGATCTTAGTTATCTTTGATGAAGTGGTTGTGGATGTGATCTTAGTTATCTGTGCTGAAGTGGTTGTGGATGAGATCTTAGTTATCTTTGATGAAATGGTTGGAGATGAGATCTTAGTTATCTTTGATGAAGTGGTTGTGGATGTGATCTTAGTTATCTGTGATGAAGTGGTTGTGGATGAGATTTTAGTTATCTTTGATGAAATGGTTGGGGATGTGATCTTAGTTATCTTTGATGATGTGGTTGGGGATGAGATCTTAGTTATCTTTGATGATGTGGTTGGGGATGAGATCTTAGTTATCTTTGATGAAGTGGTTGGGGATGTGATCTTAGGTATCTTTGATGATGTGGTTGGGGATGAGATCTTAGTTATCTTTGATGATGTACTTGAGGATGTGATCTTGGGTGTCTGTGCTGAAGAGGGAGGGATGTGATCTTAGGCATCTGTGATGAAGTGGTTGCTGATGAGATCTTAGTTATTTTTGATGATGTGGTTGGGGATGTGATCTTAGGTATCTTTGATGAAGTGGTTGGGGATGTGATCTTAGTTATCTTTGATGAAGTTGTTGGGGATGTGATCTTAGGTGTCTGTGATGAAGAGGGAGGGATGTGATCTTATGTACCTGTGATGAAGAGGGAGGTATATGATCGTTGGTATCTGTGATGAAGAGGGGGGGATGTGATCTTAGGTACCTGTGATGAAGAGGGAGGGATGTACTATAAATTTTTTTTTGAAGAATATTTTTTTCAGTTCTACAATATCGTTTGTCTCCAAAAAATTCGTCAAGTGAATGATGTTTAGTTCTGCTGATTTCCTAATAAAATAATGGAATAAACGCGCGCAGTTTCGAAAACAAGAATTAATATTTAAAACGAATGAAGCTCATAGCTTGCGATCAACTATATCTCCGAGATGTGTATAACTGACCAGCTGGAATCTTACAGTACAGTACAGCCGCATTATTTAACTGACTTTACAGTGAAATCGGTACTTATCGTATGCACCCAGCGTACAACTATATTGAACGTTTTCGCACGAACATGCGTTAGGAATCTGGTAAACTATATTTATTATCATTTGCTTTTTTTCTTCTTATACCAAAAGTAAAAGATTTTCCTTGTTTAATAAGTGGTTTTTATTTTAATAAGTGGTTTTTCAATAAGTGGGTTTTTTTTTTCCATAAGCGTTTGTTCCCCATCACCTAGTTATCAATAAAATATAAGAACAAAGTACGCTGAACCTATATTTCATTTACACAACTTGAACGTAATCCATCAATTATTATCACCTAGTTATCAAACGTATGTTTTCAAGATGAGGCAGAGTTTCTCAAAACGGGGGTTAAATGGATCCACATTTTGGTACATGGTTATAAACCTGAGTAAGGCGGTCACTTATCGAGGATTTAAAATTATCAATTATCAACTATCTCTCACAAACAGATATTTCCAATTATCAGTTATCAACTATCTCCATCAAACAGATATATCCAATTAATTTCAACTTTGTTATTGAACTGGTAACAAACGAGAGACCTTCCTAAAATAATTAATGGTGGGTGGGGGCGCCAGGTGCCCTTTATTAGACTGTGTATTGTGGTCTTGCTGAGCTGGTCTAGATTGGGGAGATTTTAGATGTATTTTTTTTAAGCAGCGGCTCCCAACCTGTAGGGGCTCGCGACCCCTTTGGCGGTCGAACGACCCGTGCGAAGAGATCGCCTAAGACCATCGGAAAAAAACACATATTTATGAAGTAGCAACGAAAACAATTTTATGGTTGGGGTTCACCGCAACATGAGGAACTGTGTTAAAGAAAGAGTCGCGGCATTAGGAATGTTGAGAACCACTGTTTCAGAGGATATAGTATAGTTTTTTTGTTGTTTTTTTTTTGAAGTTCAATTTTTTCAATGCCAAGGAATTATATTGTTTTTTAATGTGTGTGTTTTTTTTAAAAACTTTCTTAAGTTTTATAGTACGACAGATTGCTCGTCCCCCACACTAAATTCCCTATCCCCTCCCTCACAGTGTTCATTACGTCACTCATTCCATAACAACCGTGCATCATCTCCCCTCCCCCCCCCCCTGGTCGCCAGCTCATCTCCCTGCTTCCACAATCCCAAGAATTTCACCCACAAGCGCCCCCCCCCCGCCCCTTTTTTTTCTTTCTTCTTCTTTTTAACCCCCTCGCAGTGTGACAGAAGTCCCAGCCAAACAGTAGCACATCACAACTCATTCACTACAGCCCCGCGCACCTCCCTCCCCCTTCACCCTCGTTTTCAGCATTGCCCGACATTTTCCACACACACACACACACACACACATAATATACATTCCCGACCACAACAACCCGGCACCCGACATAACTCGGTCACCAAGGTCATGGTTGGGAGGGGGGGTGGGGGCTATTTTCAGCCAATCGAATAACACCTCCTCCCCCTACCCAACCAACACTCTCTTCGAAATTCCTCCGCCGGCTACCAATAAAGATTTCTTTTCCGTTCTGAGGTTGACACAGGCAGCAGGTTTTTTTTAAAGATTTTATTTCTAACACTATCAGTTATATTCCAAAACGTCTTCTGATTATTTGAACAGCAGAAAACAAAAAAAAAATTGTTCCACCCCTGGCGTCGTTTTTACAGGGCACGGCCACAGGGGCGTAGCCATGGTTAGATCCACCCAGCGCGGGATGAGACTTAGCCGCCCCCTTCTACGGGAGGAAAAAAACCTGTAACTGGCCGAAAATGCAACCCCTTTTAAATAAAGAGAGAAAATAAGTTGCTGACCGGAACGGGCCGCCCCCCCCCCCACTCCCCACTTTCAGCACCGACTTCCTACGCCACTCCACGACCATATTTATTATAATTTACTTTCATATTACCACCCCAAAAGGAGAGAACCCACCCACCCCCAACACACACACAATAACGATTACTCTTCTGTTTTTTGTCTACATCTGCCTGTGTTTTCATTTAATTAAACGTGTTATGCTTAGACACAGCGGTTCTCACTCTGTGGGTCACGACCCCCCTTTCGGAGTCAACGACCCTTTCACAGGGGTCGCCTAAGACCATCGGAAAACACATATACTCCACAGTTATGCAAGTGGCAACGAAAATAATTTTGTTGTTGGGGGGGGGGGGGGGGGGTCGCCGCAACATGAGGAACTGTATTTAAAGGTCGCGGCATTAGAAAGGTTGAGAGCCACTGTGCTAGTTGTTGGATTTTAAACAATGCCGTCTGAAAACCTGAAGGAACCGACAGCGGCGTAGCTAGGATTGGTGCCGCCCATGTCGGAAGGAACTGACAGGGGCGTAGCTAGGGTTTTTGCCACCCATAAAAATAAAAAAGATGGAAATCGCCGAAAAAAGTGCCGCAGGGGGGAATGCCCCCTCAACGCGCACCCCCCTTTCCTACGCCACTGGGGACCAATAGCAACAGCCAAGAATCGGATAGTTCATTCACTTGACTAGTAGGATTACGATTGCGATTATAGACAATTTTTTTCACCAACCAGGACTTGCTAGTAGCATCAGCTCGAGATTGTCTTTCTGGTTTCTTATTCCAGGAGGACCCCCGTGTCCATCCCAGGAGGACCCCTGTGTTCATCCCCACTCGACTGTCCGGCCACTAGTTGTAAAAAAAGTGTGTGTTGGGGGGGGGGGGAGGTTGCACTGGAACAAAAGTAGTCATCAGGTTGTTCGATTTACTCCAATAGTTTACTTTGACCCGGGCTCTTAAAAGCAGGCGCCCAATGTTACGTCGTCTTGTTCCCTGCGGGGGGCACTAGGTTCTGCTCTAGGGTGCGAAACAAGGGGGGAAATTATTCCATTAAGCTAAAGGAAACGACGTGACGTCGACATAACGTGGGTCTAGTCCCATAAAACACCCACTATAGCAGGGGTTCTGTAACTGTGGTCCACGGTCCTCTGGCAGCCCACATCTCTGTATCTGCAAATCCGCGCTAACAAAGTAGTGATAACAGTTCATCGCCAATCCAAAATATTCACTGTTATACTAAACGTTTAAACAAATCCATTTTAATGTCTAGCTCAACAAAGTGGGGGAAAATGCGATTTTCACAGTGTTTAAGTTTAAGAACCGCTGGTCTAAATGTTCATTTCCTGTACGAGCCGAAACTGTTGTGGAAATTACTCGCCAGCCAGACCACAATGCCTGACCCGTTTAATTTGACACCCCGGGTACCACATCCGACACGCGGTGGTGTAGGAAGGGGGCGGTCTTTTGCGGGAGCGCCCTTTTTCAAATTTTATATTGAAAGGGGGCTTTTAAGCAAACTGCAAAAAAAAAATTCGTGGAAGTCGTGGGGGGGGGGGGGGGGGTGGTGGATCGGTCTTCTCCCGGTGGCACGTGCCCGACATTCTGTGGTGTTTCTTGTTGTTTTTTTTTTTTGTTGTTTTTTTTCAAACATGCAAATCCGTGACAGCATCTACAAGCCACCTAAACAGAATGACCTATAAGCCACCTCAACGGAATGACCTACAAGCCATCTTAACAGAATGACATATAAGCCACCTAAACAGAATGACATACAAGCCATCTCAATAGAATGACATACAAGCCACCTCAACGGAATGACCTACAAGCCATCTCAACAGAATGACATATAAGCCACCTCAACAGAATGACCTACAAGCCACCTCAACAGAATGACATATAAGCCACCTCAACAGAATGACATATAAGCCACCTCAACGGAATGACCTACAAGCCATCTTAACAGAATGACATATAAGCCACCTCAACAGAATGACCTACAAGCCACCTCAACAGAATGACATATAAGCCACCTCAACGGAATGACCTACAAGCCATCTTAACAGAATGACATATAAGCCACCTCAACAGAATGACCTATAAGCCACCTAAACAGAATGACCTACAAGCCACCTAAACAGAATGACCTACAAGCCACCTCAACAGAATGACCTACAAGCCACCTAAACAGAATGACCTACAAGCCACCTAAACAGAATGACCTATAAGCCACCTCAACAGAATGACCTACAAGCCACCTCAACAGAATGACCTATAAGCCACCTAAACAGAATGACCTACAAGCCACCTAAACAGAATGACCTATAAGCCACCTCAACAGAATGACATACAACCCACCTCAACAGAATGACCTACAAGCCACCTCAACGGAATGACCTATAAGCCACCTCAACAGAATGATGGACTAGTGTCCAATTAACGAGACTGTGTGAGCGCGCGCGGGCCTCAGATTGGTGTGTACCGAAATCAACTCCCGTTAACAGACTGTATAACATCTTCATGGTATGTGTCAAGAATTCTTTACAATGTGTACACTACACATGTATACGTGTGTGGAGAACGTGTGTGTGTGTTTGTTTGTGTGAAAGGTTGGGTATTGCGTACATGCGTGTGCGCAGAGCGTGTGTGTGTCTGACGAATGACGGCGGGGGTTCAATGGAGTGGGGGGAGGGGGGGTCAATGGAAAAGGGGTTGGGTGTGATATCAAGAAATCAGATGAGGAAGACATGAGGAAGTAATCCGGCACAATAACCAGGGGAACAAACCCAGGGACACGTGAACGAGCAACAACAACAACACGAAAGATTAATCGATTATTTTTATTATTTAAAAAAAAAAAAGAATGAAAGAGAGAGAGAGTAAATAAAGGTTTGAAGTTTAAAATATAAGAGTAAAATGGGAGGGGAGGGTGTGCAAACACGTTTTACGTTATCAAATTGACCTCCCATCCCCCCCTTCCCGCCCGCCCCCCCCCCCAAAAGAAACAAAGCACCCAGTAGACCACACCCCCAATAAGTGTTTTATTTGTCTGCGTTCCTATGCCAAAAAGTTTGTTTTTCCTATAATCATACGTATGTTATTGTAGAACAGCGGTTCTCAGCCTGTGGGTCGCGATCCCTTTGGGGGGTGGGGGTCGCACGACCCTTTATAGAGGTCGCCTAAGACCATTGGAGAAACACATACTCTAAAGTTATGAAGCAGCAAAGAAAATAATTTTGTGGTTGGGGTTCGCCACAACGTGAGGAATTGTATTAAAGGGCCGCGGCGTTAGGAAGGTTGAGAACCACTGTTGTAGAATATAACTTTAAACATTGTCATAATTAACACACAAAAAACTCAAGGAACTGACAATAACAGACAAGTCTTGGGGATTTTATTACTCAACTAATAGGGTTGCAAAGGCAGTGGACTGTGTTAGTGTGCTGGCGATTGTCTTTGTGGTTCCTAAGTGGAGGCAGTGGAGTAGCCAGGGTTTAGTGCCGCCCTGGGGTGGGTCAACAGTGGAGTAGCCAGGGTTTAGTGCAACACGGGGCGGGTCAACAGTGGAGTAGCCAGGGTTTAGTGCCGCCTCAAGTGGGTCAACAGTGGAGTAGCCAGGGTTAAGTGCAACACGGGGCGGGTCAAAAGTGGAGTAGCCAGGGTTTAGTGCCACCCTGGGCGGGTCAACAGTGGAGTAGCCAGGGTTTAGTGCCGCCTTGGGTGGGTCAACAGTGGAGTAGCCAGGGTTTAGTGCCGCCTCAAGTGGGTCAACAGTGGAGTAGCCAGGGTTAAGTGCAACACGGGGCGGGTCAAAAGTGGAGTAGCCAGGGTTTAGTGCCGCCCTGGGCGGGTCAACAGTGGAGTAGCCAGGGTTTAGTTCCACACGGGGCGGGTCAACAGTGGAGTAGCCAGGGTTTAGTGCAATACGGGGCGGGTCAACAGTGGAGTAGCCAGGGTGTAGTGCCGCCTCAAGTGGGTCAACAGTGGAGTAGCCAGGGTTTAGTGCCGCCCTGGGTGGGTCAACAGTGGAGTAGCCAGGGTTTAGTGCCGCCCTGGGTGGGTCAACAGTAGTAGCCAGGGTTTAGTGCCGCCCTGGGCGGGTCAACAGTGGAATAGCCAGGGTTTAGTGCCGCCTCCGGTGGGTCAAAAATGGAGTAGCCAGAGTTTAGTGTCGCCCGGGCCGGACAGCCCCCTCCGCAGAGGCGTAGCTAGAGTGTTTGGCGCCCGGGGACAAGATTCATTTTAAAGCGCCCTCTTTTCCTTTTTTCAACTCTCAAACCCATTATTTTCATCAATAAAATAATACCAAAGCACATTTTGGCGCCCCTAACTAGCTGACGCCCGGGTACATCTGTACCCCATGACCCCCCTTACGCTACGCCCCTGCCCCTCCGATCCCCTTTCCACACCTTTTCTCCGCCACTGAGTGCAGGGGGACACAATCCACAAATATGAATGTACGATCTTCACTTATGTCTTATAACTATTTTCCACCCGCCAATCATCGTTTGAGAGCCCTTGTGATACACTCGACGATCCATACACTAAAGCCTTATCTCCTGCATGTGTGTGTGTGTGTGTAAGGCTGTAAGTGTGTTCTGCGGTTAAGGAAAAAAAAAAGGGGGGAGGGGGGGGATCTGTAATGTCTATGTTTTTTATGTGGTCAGCCCGTATGACAACAACTCTTTCAAGTTGCGGTTTGCGGCGTCTGTTCCGAGATATTTCGGAATTTTTTGGCGTGCAGCCCAACAACAGTTGTGGGGCGTTCTTGTGGCGGGAATGGCGGTACGGGCGTGAGAGGGGGGGGGGGGGCAGGGGTGGTGGTGGTGGTGTAAAGACAAGACTGGAATTCCGAGCCGAGTTCCTATATAGATTAGGCCGAAATATCAGTGTAAGAGGTGCGGAGTGGCAAAGTCTTGGAAAAAGACGGGGGGGGGGGGGGGGGGGGGGGGAGTTAGTCGTTGTGGTGTGGTGGTGGTGCAATTCATTAAAATGGCTGCACACACACACAAACACAGCGTGCACCGGGCCGCATTGACGAGATGGGAAAATGTACCGGGTGGGGGTGTTGACAGGTGAGTGAGTGGAGTACCTGAGATTACATCGTCTACCTGGGTATGAGTCCTCGTCCCCCCCCCCTTCTCACCACAACCACCACACAATCCTACTCCACCCACCCTTACATTTAAATAAATTTCATAGCTGCCGCCTCGTAAACAGGAAACCGGTAACGGGACGGAGGACACGGTAAAAAAGGAAAAGGGGGGGGGGGGGGGGAGGGGGAGGGAGAGAAAGGTATGCCATCACGAAGCTCAAAGTTTTGAGTCGTTCCGAGCTAAGGCGAACTAATTTCTACGAGGCTTGCGCCGACGGCTGTGCAGCTGTGCAGCTGTTGGTTTTAATGACGTGGTGGTTTGTTTGCCCGTTTGTTGTTTCTTCCTTTTCTATCACCTGTCGTCGGCATTCATAAAGCGGGACCGTACTCCGGAGTCGATTCCTTTTCAATCTCTTCCGTTCCGGCACGCTGTGGGTTGGCGACGTGTGGGGAGCACTATTTTTCCAAAATTTCATGATGTGCAGCCTGATGGGTTGGGTACTGGTACCGAGGTGATAGCGGTGGTAGGGGTGGTTGCGGTGGTAGAGATGATTGCGGTGGTAGAGGTGGTAGAGTTGGTAGCGGTGGTAGAGGTGGTTGCGGTGGTAGAGATGGTTGCAGTGGTAGAGGTGGTAGAGGGGGCTGCGGTGGTAGAGGTGGTAGCGGTGGTAGAGGTGGTAGGCTGCTAGTGCACTCCCCTGACGTTTCGCAGCATGTGCAGCGAGATACACTGACATCTTAACGCAGCGGTTCTCAACCTGTGGGTCGCGGCCCCTTTTGGGGTCGAATGACCCTTTCACAGGGGTTGCCTAGGACCATCGGTAAACACATATACTCTTATGACGTATCAACGAACATAATTTTGTGGTTGGGAGTCGCCACAACATGAAGAAATGTATTAAAGGATCGCGGCATCAGGAAGGTTGAGAACCACTGTCTTAACGCATTGTCAATTATTGTGAAAATGTAGCCAAATACCGAGAGATAGCATCAACGTTAGTGGCTGGAAAGAAGAGGATGATACTTTTTATTTGGGGGGGGGGAGAAGAATGGGGATAGGGTTGGATTGAGGGTGGAGTGGGTGTATAACTGGGGGGTGGGAGAAGAATGGTGATAGGGTTGGATTGAGGGTGGAGTGGGTGTATAACGGGGAGGGGGGAAGAATGGTGATAGGGTTTGATTGAGGGTGGAGTGGGTGTATATTTGGGGGTGGGAGAAGAATGGTGATAGGGTTTGATTGAGGGTGGAGTGGGTATATAACTAGGGGGTGGGAGAAGAATGGTGATAGGGCTGGATTGAGGGTGGAGTGGGTGTATATTTGGGGGGTGGGAAGAAGAATGGGGATAGGGCTGGATTGAGGGTAGAGTGGGTGTATAACGGGGGAGAAGAGTGGTGATAGGGCTGGATTGAGGGTGGAGTGGGTGTATAATGGGGGGAGAAGAATGGTGATAGGGCTGGATTGAGGGTGGAGTGGGTGTATAACTGGGGTGGGGGTGGGAGAAGAATGGTGATAGGGTTGGAATGAGGGTGGAGTGGGTGTATAATGGGGGGGAGAAGAATGGTGATAGGGTTGGATTGAGTGTGGTGTGGGTGTATAACGGGAGGGGGGAGAAGAGTGGTGATAGGGTTGGATTGAGGGTGGAGTGGGTGTATAACGGGAGGGGGTGAGAATATTGGTGATAGGGTTGGATTGAGGGTGGAGTTGGTGTATAACGGGGGTGGTGTTGAATGGTCCGGGTGGGCGTGCTGTCTAAGGCTACCTGTAATGGGAGTGTGATTTCATGCGTACCGAGCTATGGAAGATTGAGATATTACGGTTGATATTATAGTTATAATATGTCACCATATACGTCAATTATAATATGTCACCATATTCGTCAATTATAATATGTCACCATATACGTCAATTATAATATGTCACTATATAGGCTAATTATATGATGTTACCATATATGTCAATTATATCATGTCACCATAAGGTAAATTGTAATATGTGACCATATACGTCAATTATAATATGTCGCCATATAGGCAATTATATCATGTTACCATATAGGTCAATTTATAATATGTAACCAAATAGGTCAATTATAATATGTCACCATATAGGTCAATTATAATATGTCACTTTCTACATCAATTATAATGTCATCGTATAGGTCAATTATAATATTTCACCAAATAGGCAAATTATAATATGTCACCATATAGGTCAATTATAATATGTCACTTTTACATCAATTATAATATGTCATCGTATAGGTCAATTATAATATTTCACCATATAGGCAAATTATAATATGTCATCATATAGGTCAATTATATCATGTCATCGTATAGGTCAATTATAATATGTCACCATTAGGTCAATTATATTATGTCACCATTTAGGTCAATTATAATATGTCACCATATAGGTCAATTATAATATATTAGTCGTGGACGAAACCGAAACCAAACCGAAAGTTAAAAATACTTTTCGGTTGAAACCGTAGCCGAAATCAATCGCTTAACGAGACTTCAGGACGAAATCGAAAGATTTATATATTTCTAAACTCGTTCGCGCAAACGTTCTGCGCACCTCGAAAAATGATGGGTAAAGTATCGATATATTTTTTTTCTTTTTCTCTTCAACAAAAATGAGATCATAACGAATTTATTTTAATAGATAAATATTTAATGAATACTTCGCATTTAACTATTTGCATAAAAAAAGTAATTTAACGTTGTTAAAAATGTATTGTTAAAGTAGCAGAGTAGCATGGTTATAGAGACAATTTTGATTTGGTGGGGGGGGGGGGGGGGGGGGAGGACGGACAAAATTCATGCAAAAAAAAAACAAAAAAAAAACAACACCTTTCGGCGCCTTTTGCTATTATAATTTAATTTCACCGATATCTAGACATATTTGGTACCGATGGAAAGTCTATCTATTTCTTATTGGTATGGGTCCACTCAAATATGGAGGGCATTACAGTAGGCCAATTATTATACGAAGCAGTGATACGTGCACACGTGTGTGTGGGCTCATGATTAATATTAAAGGCTGATGTATGCCTAATTATACAAGATTTAAATAAATAAGTATATCTTTTTTTTTTTTTTAAATATTACTCTGGTTTCATTATTCTCTGACTTTACATTTGGTCCATATACGTGACTTGTTTTGTGGAATATATGGCAATTTTTATCTGCATGATAATGATTGCAGTTCAGTAAATGGATGAATTGAATAAGCATAAACGTTCCTTATTTTTGTTATTTAAATTTTTTTTTTTAAATTTAAAGCAAAAATAATAATGGAAATGTTACGATTCTCTGTAGAAGATGTTTAGCTTGCCTAAGCCCAAATGAATTTAAAATTATTATTTTTTTTGTGTGGAAAATAATGGACGAGTAGGTCGTCATGCAGCTGTGGGCAGCGTTCGCGGAGGATTAGTCATAGAACATACGATGGCAGCAAGACGTCGAGCAACAATGAATATCGGATTGCCCGCCAACATTGTGACAGTCTGACTTCTGGCAATCGGCCAACACCGAAAATCAACCGAAAGTTAACTGTTCTGTTTCGTTCGAAACCGAAACCACGCCAAAAAAAAAGATCCAATGGCAACTTTCGGCGCCGAAACCGAAATTCGGTCAGCCTCTAACGGCAATGCACGGCAGTTGTGAGAGCTCATATTTCCATGATTATATAATCTGTATCATAACCATTGTGTCACACAACAGTTACTTGCAGCAATGCCAACGCGTACATGTGTCCAACATTGTCTTTGTCAAGTCGTACGACATCATTGTATGTCATGAGCGCCCCACACTTTTTTATTATTCGTATGAACACTGAACATGGGCATCTTCAAACGTTTTTGTAAAAAGGGGGGGGGGGAGGGAGCGCTAGTTTTTGTTTGTTTTTTTGTTTGTTTTTTTGTTTGTTTTTTAGTCATTGGTGCAATGACTAAGATAAGTGCTGAAAAGCCCCGCAAGTGTAACTTGAACTGACGTACGGCTTTGAAGAATTTATTAATGCAAGTATAACAGTTCGTAAACGGCAGTGAACCAAGGCAGTGAGTTGGTTCAGGTTACACTAAGAGAGTTATCGGTTACCCGTCTTAATTAGTGTGTAAACATACCGTGTTTATCGGTATCCCTACAAGCTGGTGCAGAGCTGGAGCACATCTAGAGCAGAACTGGTGCACAGCTAGAGCTGGTGCAGAGCTGGAGCACATCTAGAGCAGAACTGGTGCACAGCTAGAGCTGGTGCAGAGCTGGAGCACATCTAGAGCAGAACTGGTGCACAGCTAGAGCTGGTGCAGAGCTGGAGCACATCTAAAGCAGAACTGGTGCAGAGCTGGAGCACAGCTAGAGCTGGTTCAGAGTTGGTGCAGAACTGGTGCACAGCTAGAGCTGGCGCAGAGCTGGAGCACATCTAGAGCAGAACTGGTGCAGAGCTCTTGGTGTGGCTAGTGAGACCAATCCTCGAGTGGCAATCTCTTCTGCATCTCCCACACACGAATGCGGTGGAGCTGTGTTTTCTGGACTTCCTCTGCGCTCTTTTTACAGATGTTGCCGCCCTGTTTTGCTCCTCGGCACGTAGTGATCCTGCCTTCACGATGTCCCGCCATGTAGATCGATATATATATATATATATATATATATATATATATATATATATTAAACATAGTCAAACAATTATGAATCACACCTTTTGCCATTTTTTGCTGGTAATTTTTTAAGGTCAAGGACACTGAAATAATTTACAAATAAAGCCATTATTGTCCAGAAGCCTGAAGAGGGGTGATAAGAAACATTTACATCCTCCCCAGTTGTCCCTCGCCTTCGCCCGGGTCACGGTCACCTCAAATTTCATTACAATTACCTTCTCCACACCCCCGACAGTTCGCAGCGTGACCCTGAAGGTTACTGTTGCGGCCCTTAACAGTGTAGTCACTTGTAAACAAGGCCACAGCAAACACCGATATAAATCGGTCCTGTTACCATTGCCTCGATTACATCAAGCCCGTATACAAAATCAACGCAGTCCAACTACGGGTAACAACTCAGTAACTCTTGTCGAGGGTGAGCGTAACCTTACGAACCAAATCATCTCCCAATCCCAGCCAAAATATTTTTTTTTTTAAAAAGAAAGAAAATTACAAAAGAAATTTCAGACGAATCCATCAAAGATTGAGAGACTTAATTAAATGTTGGGCAGGAATAATCCGTACGTCAAACTGTTTACCTCTACAAGACGTATGGACGCTGGTGGCAAATAACGGGGTGGGGGGTTGGGGGGGGGGGGCTGGACGTTGAAACTGACAGACATCGATCATGCCAATTGATATTCAATGTTTATAAAGAAAACTAAAAGCGTCCAGGTGCGAGATACATGGGCATGGGTATTAATTATAATCAGGGGCGAACCTAGACAGAATAATTACTTCGCGGGGGGGGGGGGGGGTTAAACTCCAAAAATACCCCCACACACATCAAAGAAAACAAACAACAACAACAACATATAATCAACAATATTGGTACTAAAAAATTAAGTGCAGCCAGCAGGGCCGGATTTACAATTTTAGGGGCCCTAGGCCAAAAATAATTTGAGGCCCCATTTTGAAAAAATAAAAAAATATTGCTAAGTTTTTTTTATTCAAAAATATATTTGTATATACTACTCCCAATTTCGGGGCCCCTTATTTCGCGGGGCCCCTAGGCCATGGCCTAGTCGGCCTGTCTGTAAATCATCCGGCCCTGGCCGCCAATGGCTAACCTCCCTCCCCTCCTCGCCCCTCATAGGTACGCCACCGCGTATAAAGAAACATTTGTGTATTTATAGGCCTGCAAGTCAATAAAAAAATATTTTAATTCTATATATGAACTTCGCTTTTGTTCGGGGCTGGCTGGCTGGCAAGACTTTCGGGCGACTAACTGACCCACTTCCCGTCAACCTTTCGAGCTGAAACTTGGCACGTAGACTCGTTTCCGGTAACAACACATCCTGTCAAATTTCCTGTGGTAATGTTTACAACATTTGAAATCTCTACATCGTAAACACCATAAGTCACCGTGCGGCGGTCTCTGCGCCCCAACTTTTAATGAGCTGTACCCGTAAAATTTTAGGAGCCTCGTGGTGGTTTGCACTTCCGGTCGGGCCAGCTGCAGAGAGGTTTCGAATTACAACAGCAGACGGCCGACTGAAACGATTGCACAACTCAGGGATACGCTTATTGTAAACATAACACCCGCGCCCTGCAGACTCGCTGCTCGCCAAGTGGCCATAATTGAAACCCTTTACCCATTTACTGTAAGACGTGGACAATTTAATACACCCCCCCCCCCCCGTGCGGAGAAAAAACATGTGTGAAGGAAGGTGTGTGTGGGGGGGGGGATTAAATGTAATAATTTGCGACAGTGTTGGTCTATTTTGTGGACGCCGTATAACAGAAAGAACAACATATGGACGACGTCATGTACCGGAGTAGATCTGCATCCGGAGTCGGTCATACATTTCTCTGACAACAAGTAGGGGATTTTGGGGGGGGACACATGCTTGTATACAGCGGAGTAGCTAGAGTTTGTGACGTCCCGCGGGGTGGGGGTGTGTCCTTGATTTGATCGCCACTCATTAATTAAAGCCGCGATGCAACCAGATTATTCATCAAACAATAAGCCAAATGAAAGGGCCTGAAAATTACCCCCACCCCTTTTTCTCCCCAAACAAAAAAAAAAATAAGCGCGCCATCCGGCCTCCCCCCCCCCCCCCCTCTTTTTTTTTCTACGCTCATGCTTATAACTATATCTGAACTGAAGAGGTTAAAATGACATCATTCTGTCCTGACCTCGGGACGGAGATACGAAATGATTTAGCCCAGTGCTTCTCAAACATTTCAGTTTAGTCACTGGTTGAAATGTCTCCAAATTGCACCATGGAGGACGGGTGCCAGGTTTCTTAATAAACTTTGTTTTTCTCCCCCCCCCCACTCGACCACAAATATTCATGTTGTGTGCCACCGGCAACATAAGGCTCGTCGCCGACCGGTTTCCGGGGTCAGGGAGACCACCGTTTGGAGGATCGCTGATTTAACAAGAGTCGTTTATCTCATTTCCGTCCAGACGTTTAGTGCTGTCTGTCTCCCACGTAATGTTATGGTGACCCCCGCCCCCCCCCCTTCCGCCACAGAACCGTTCAGCCCCCTTATCCCAAACCCATAACGAATAGGTTTGGGGGGGTTTGTGAGTGAACTGATGTGGCGATCAGTTGTACAAACTCTCCTTGAGTGTAGTCCAAGGCCTAGCTGCGATGGATAAAACTAAAGATTTGGTTGCCGTGGAGGATGGGGGGTTGTGAGGAGGGGTGGAGGGTGGTTTTCGTTGCCTGACTGTACTCTTGAACGTAGACATCAACAGATAGATGCACTTTCTTTTTTTTATTTTAAACATTTGTAACTACCATGATTTCAAAGTACAAACGCATAATATAGAATTATATATATATAGATATAGCCCCCCCCCCCCCCCGGCGGGAGGTGGATTTTGAGTCGACGCTACACCATAACTGTTAACCGGCCCGGGGTGTTAAGGAGGTGGATTTTGAGTCGATGCTTAACTATGACTGTGAACCGGCCCCTGGAGGGAGTGGGGGTGGAGTCGACGTTTAGCTAACTGTGAAACGCCCTTGGGGCGGGGGGGGGGGGATTAGGAAACGACCTTTAGCTAAGTGTTAACCTGATAATTGGGGAAAGGGGGGGGGTCCATAAAAGTTGGATCGCGGAAATAGCTGGTAGACGTTATTAATAGCACAGTTCTATAAAAAAGAAAAAAAGAAAATAATCCTGGGAGAAAAAAAAAATTTGGTAATTATCAGACGGACATTAAATGGAATGTATTTTAAAGATATATTCAAAGGAATGGACAAATAATAGATTTATAAGTTATTACTTTTTGTTAAATATTTTTTTTTTAATTTGCTTTACTCTTATAACACCCATTGCTGGAAGATGCGATGACGCGCCGGAGACGCTTGTCAACGTAAAAAAATAGTTTTATTTATTTATTAATTTTTTTACTGTTTTTTTTTTTTAAGTAGACAAACATGCGAGTTTATGGGGGAGGGAGGGAGGGAGGGGGGGGGTATAAGGATGTTTAAGCTCTCGTGGTTAGTGAGCTATGTGATATCACTACAAAAAAAAAAAAAAAAAAAAGAAAAAAAACTTTACTTGCTGATTCATGGGTATCGTGGAAATTTCCCGAGCAGCAACTACGGCTGCATTAGATCCAAGAAATCGCGTAATGGCGGGGTTCGTTACGGTGGGGTGCGTTATAGCGGCGTGTGTTATGTTGGGGTGTGTTATAGTGGGGCGCAATATACCGAGTTGCGTTATATGCGTGGTGAATTATAGCGGGGTGCGTTATAGTCGAGCGCGGTACAGGGGGTTTTCCCTGTACTCAAACTTTTTATGTTTGTGTTTTTTGGGTTGCGTGCAAATAATTTAATATCGTTATATTTACCTTACAACAACATTGTTAGCATGAATGTGACATCTGTCAATGTTTGGTTTGATTGTAATGTTTTTCATTGTTTTTTTGTGCGTGATTGTGGCACATTTGCCCATCCCTTATTTACTCATCCATACATCATCTACCCCTGCCGAATTTTCCAGAGGGAAAGTTAGGACAGGTAGGCAAGGAAGGAAGGCAAGGTAGGCAAGGAAGGTATGCAAGGAAGGTTAGGAAAGGTAGGCAAGGAAGGGAGGCAAGGTAGGGGCCTGGGCTTATTGTTCCCCCGTATTTTATCAATAGCTTTTCAATGGTTGTTTTGTCCAAAGCACTTTTTGGTATGTTAATATTATAATATCCCAATAGTACGGTACAGCAAGATAAAGTTTTCTATGTTGGCTGTGACCAGGCCCCCCTCCCCCCAAGACCAGTGACACTAGGACCAGTGCCCTTTAGACCAGTGAAAAATAAGACCAGTGCCACTAAGACAATGGCCACTTAAGACTAGTGCCACCACGACCAGTGCCACTAAGACAAGTCCCACTAAGACAATAGCCCACTAAGACCAGGGCCACTAAGGCCAGGGCCACAAAGACGAGTGCCACCAAGACCAGTGCCACCAAGACCATGGCCACCAAGACCATGGCCACCAAGACCAAGGCGAACAAGACCAGTGCCACCAAGACCAGGGCCAACAAGACCAGTGCCACCAAGACCATGGCCACCAAGACCATGGCCACCAAGACCAGTGCCACCAAGACCAGTGCCACCAAGACCATGGCCAACAAGACCAGTGCCACCAAGACCATGGCCAACAAGACCAGGGCCACTAGGACCGACTAAGTGTCTACCCCATCCCAGATTCCATATATATCGATGTAGCCATTTATACGTCCTCACACTCATCAATCCGTACTTCCTTCCCTACATGCACCCAACCTTACATCCATATAATCCCCCACCCGACACACAACCACCCATCCTTCCATCCATATATCCAACATCAATCCTTCCATCCATAAACTCAACATCCACCCTTCCATCCATACACCCAACCTTCCATCCATACACCACCGACCCTTCCATCCAAACACCCAGCAATCCACCCTTCCATCCATAGACCCAACCACACACCCTTCCATCCATACACCCAACCTTCCATCCATACACCACCGACCCTTCCATCCAAACACCCAGCAATCCACCATTCCATCCATAAACCCAACCACACACCCTTCCATCCATAAAACCCAACCAGCCGTTCTGCCAGTGGGGCTCATACTCGACAGATTAACTCCCACCAATCCACCATTTCACAATAATAATAATTACAAAAACATTGTTTTAAATCGCCTAGCTGACTGGCGCTCCTCCAAAGTTCATTTGAATCCTTACAGATAGCAGCACCGGCTCGGAATATTCTATGAATGTACGTGAGGCAATAAAGAGGCCGCCATTATTCTGATAAGCCGTACCAGCCAGCTTCCCGGCTCGCCGTACAAGCACGAGATAGCTGATGTCTTTTAATGCCGCGGGCACCGGGTTTATACCATGCAATAATTACAGCGCACTCGGATGTCTGTTCCCGTTTTCAGCCCATATTCAACCCTCCCCCCCCCCCACTTCTTTTTTTTCGAAACCTCCCCCACCCCGGCGTCTAACAGCTGACATAGGTTGTAGAAATTTAAACGTGAGAATCGCTTTTAAGTCCACCTCCCCAAGCCACCTTCCCAACCCACCTTCTCTTCCAAACGCCCCCTCCCAACCCCAATGCCGACCCCCAATTCCTTCCCCACCCCTTCCAACCCACTTTCCAACCCCAATCAAAACCACCTTCCCAACCCCAATCAAACCCACCTTCCCAAGCCCTTCCAACCCGCCTTCCAAACCCCTTTTCCCAACTCCCCGACCCAATACCCAAAACCTGCCTTTCCAAACCACATTCATAACCCCCCCCATTTCCCCCCCACACACACACACCCTTTTTCTCTACTTTTGCTTCTAGTATAAATGTTGTAGTGCGAATGTTGTAGTACACATTTTGTAGTACAAATGCTGCAACACATATGTTGTGGGGATGTTATCAAAAGACGATTAACTTTTTTTTCTCACATAAATCCCCCATCCCTAGCTCACACACCCCCACACTCCACTCTCGTGCACACTCGCGTGTGCACTCACCATCTGGCGCTACATCATGTAAGGAAATTAATAACGGTGTAACAGCAATGTGTACATCTGATGTACATGGCGATCAGTTGTACAAACTCTCTTTGAGGATAGTCTAACGATGCTAGTCTTGTGTACATCTGATGTACATGGCGATCAGTTGTACAAACTCTCCTTGGGGATAGTCCAATGATGCTAGTCTTGTGTACATCTGATGTACATGGCGATCAGTTGTACAAACTCTCTTTGAGGATAGTCCAACGATGCTAGTCTTGTGTACATCTGATGTACATGGCGATCAGTTGTACAAACTCTCTTTGAGGATAGTCCAACGATGCTAGTCTTGTGTACATCTGATGTACATGGCGATCAGTTGTACAAACTCTCTTTGAGGATAGTCCAACGATGCTAGTCTTGTGTACATCTGATGTACATGGCGATCAGTTGTACAAACTCTCTTTGAGGATAGTCCAACGATGCTAGTCTTGTGTACATCTGATGTACATGGCGATCAGTTGTACAAACTCTCCTTGGGGATAGTCCAACGATGCTAGTCTTGTGTACATCTGATGTGGCGATCAGTTGTACAAACTCTCTTTGAGTGTAGTCCAACGATGCTAGTCTTGTGTGCATCTGACGTGGCGATCAGTTGTACAAACTCTCTCGGCGTGTAGTCCAACGATGCTAGTCTTGTGTACATCTGATGTACATGGCTATCAGTTGTACAAACTCTCTTTGGGTGTAGTCCAACGATGCTAGTCCTGTGTACGGTGTTTCTTTCAGGCCATTTCCTCCGTAAGGCGCTTCAGATTTCATTGGGGTGCAATGCCAGTGGGAGGCAGGGGACAGATGTCCCCGGGCGCCAGACTAGCGAGGGCACCAAAATGGACTTAGATAGTATTTAATTGATGAAGATTAATGTGTTTCAGATAAGATGCGGCGAGAAGAGGTGTGAATCTTTTCCCCTGGCGCCAAACACTCTTATAGCTCTGTAGAAAGGGTTGCGGATGGCGCTGTCCACCCAGAGGTCTTTTTTTTTTTTCTTTATATGGATGAGCGGCATTTTAGGCAAACTCCAGAGTTTTTACCGTGAAAGGGAGGGCGACAAACGTCTTGGCCGCCCATGGCGGCACTAATACTAGCTACGCCACTAGGCGATGCATCATCTATTGGCACCAAAATTGTCGACACATTTGATCGGGAATTAGGGCACCAATGGCTCATGGGCGGAAGAGGGGTCTGCTACGCTGTCATTTTTATCGGCAAATAGGGCGGAAATTGAGGGTGCCGACTACCCTTGAGCGGAAAGGGGGAGAGGTGTCTTGGGATCACCTCCCCAGAAAATTTTTATTATTTCAAAATCAAGAGGTGAAATTTGGAGTGTACCTGAACTCAATGTTTCTATTAATGATTTGATCCGGGGGAGGGGGGGGGAGTGAAATTTTGCATGCGTCCGGGGGAGGCATTATGGCGCCCAGTACAACAATACATTAACTGAATTCACTCCGGTTGTGGCGTGCCCCTTGGTAACAATTTGGGACAGGCCTATGATTCAACTCCATAATATGACTTTGATTGGCGTGAGGGAAGAGGGGAGCAGAAATTGAGGGTGCCGAAAACTCTAGAGCAAAAGTGGGGAATAGGGTCCCCATAGAAAAATGTTTGATTCATTCAAAATGCAGGGAAGCATTTAGGCGCATACTTGAATTTCTTGTTTGGTGGGAAGCGCCATAAGTAGCCATAATAAAGATCAGGTTCATCGCTAACTCCACCCCCAGCCCAACATGAACTAAAGTCATTTCAGTGGATTACCAACGCTCTATTCGACGTTGAGTGCGCAGGTGGTTTGTGGATCCGATTATCATTTATGTGTGCATAGAACGCTTGCCCGCTTGTAGGATACAAGTGGTATGGGGGTCCTAGTGGCATGGGATGCTCTTCCTTGCCAGTGGCGTAGGAGTGTTGCGGTCCGCCCTGGGGGCGGGGGGCAATACTTTCGTCTTCATACGGTGTGGCAGCATTTTCAGCCAACTGCAGAGTTGTTCTTTTTTCGGTGGGACAGGGGCGGGGGAAAAATATTGTCCCGCCCCTGGTGGCACTTGCCCTACCTACGTCACTGCTCCTTGCTGAACGCTTTCTTTGTGACGTGAACAATACTTTTACCTTCTGAAGACTGTGCTCCAACAGTGTGACTGTCTCGCAAGCTTTGAGCTCCAAAGCAAGTGTTTCCCGTGAGTTTTAGGTCAATGTCCATGGAATTGAGGATCACTTTAGGCCAGTGGTTCTCAAGCTTTCTAATGCCGCGACCCTTTTATATATTTCCCACGTCATGGCGACCCCAACCGCACACTTATTTTCGTTGCTACTTCATAACTGTAAGGTTTATGTGTCTTTCGATGGTCCTAAGCGACCCCTGGGAAAGGGGCGTTCGACCCCCAATGGGATAGCGACCAATAGGTTTAGGCAATCTTAGAAGCTTTTATTCCACCGCCCGCCAGCTGAACGTTCATTTCCCATTGAAAGTTCACGGTACATTAACTGTTTGGGCATTCCGCTGTCTTATAGCATTCTCGCAACATGTCCAGCCCATCTGGCAAATCCTTTGAGTGTGTGTGTGTGAGTGTGTGTGAGTGTGCGTGTGTGTGCGTGTGCGTGTGAGTGTGAGTGTGTGAGTGTGTGTGTGTGTGAGTGTGTGTGCGTGCGTGTGAGTGTGTGTGTGAGTGTGAGTGTGTGTGTGTGAGTGTGCGTGTGTGTGTGTGAGTGAGTGTGTGTGCGTGCGAGTGTGTGTGAGTGTGTGTGCATGTGTGTGTGAGTGTGTGTGTGTGCGTGTGTGTGTGTGAGTGTGTGTGAGTGCGTGCGAGTGTGTGTGAGTGTGTGTGAGTGTGTGAGTGTGAGTGAGTGAGTGTGTGTGTGTGAGTGTGTGTGAGTGTGTGTGTGTGCGTGCGAGTGTGTGTGAGTGTGTGAGTGAGTGTGTGTGTGAGTGTGTGTGTGTGCGTGCGTGCGAGTGTGTGTGTGTGAGTGTGTGAGTGAGTGTGAGTGTGTGTGTGAGTGTGTAAAAACCGAATGGATGCTCACTTAGTAATAACTTTGCGTAAGCCTTCCCTAAGTGACACTGTACCCGTATGGCGCTCGATGATATAAAGACTAAGACGTTTCTTGTTTTTCAGTCGTTTCTAGCCCCCCCCCCCCGCCCCCCCCCCCCCCCCGGGATTCCGGTTGACAAGTCTGTAGTGACTTGCCGATTTGGAAGCGCTGGCCACCGACCCCCTCGGCGTTAACCCGGGGCACATTACCACCATTGCGTGTCCCGCGTGGCAGACACGGCCATGCATGGTAGTTGCTGGAATAAACAGCTCCTACAGGGCTGCCACCTGTGATGCTTCACAGGGGGAAGAAAAGGCAAACACAGGGTAGGGATCATGATTACAAGTTGCCGTTAAGGGATATGAGGCGATAGGCTGTGGTGGAAGCCTATGGCCGGTGATTCTAAATATGCAGCCCTGAGAAAGCTGCTCCTAGGCAACCGCTTCGTCCCAGCTACTTCGCGAATTAGTTGCGAGGTGGAAACCCACTGTAGAATCCCTCTTAGAAGGCGTCCGATGCTTCCCCGGGACGGGTGGGGGAAGATATTAGGACGTTAATTTACCGTCCCGGCCCCTAGGAAAGTGGACTACGGACGCTTGAAACACAGCGTCTTCGGTCGACCAGACGTCTCCGGGCGGGGGGGCCTCCATCAGCAAACTCGATCGAGCAGTTGCTGGTGGGGGCGTCCCACGCCCGGGGAGGTCTCTGACGTCTTCCCGCACGGCCCGGCGCCGGGGACACCCGGCGGCTGGCGGGTGTGGGTGGACGCCGGGGAGGGCATTAGGAGCGCAAGCTCGACGGCCCGCTGACGCCATTTCCTAATGAGATATATTTCAGTCGTTTCTAGAGTTTACCTGATACCGCGGTCTTCGTATCAAGACAGCTGTCTGTTTTAACGGGGTACTAGTGTTGAATAATCGTTTTTGGTCAATTCCTTAACTGAATAGTGATGTGATTAAGTTACGTGAAGTATTTCTCCTCGTTTGTAATTTAACAAAAAATGAAAAATAATAATTTAAAATTCACAGTGAAAGTTGAAACTCATATTCTCTCTCTCTCTCTATCTATCTATCTATCTCTCTCTCTCTCTCTCTCTCTCTCTATTGCGCTGTGCTCTTTGCTAGAAGTGGGAAAAGGTCGCCCTGGGAAAACCTGATTGCTGCAAGTAAGGGCACCGTGACAGGAAAAAAGCTTTGGAACCTCTGTGATATTCGAAATAAGCCACCAATGATTGCTTCGGCTATTTCGTTTAAGTAGATTAAAGCTTCTGAGCATCTGCGTACGTTGCATTAATTACAACAGCGGCATCAGATGAGCTTTGCGAGTAGTTACGCAATCAGCAGCGCTCCTTCAGAGTCTAACTGAAAATCCTGAAAACTTCAAGCGTACCGAAATATTAATTGGTGGTAAGGGAGGAAATGAAGGCGGGGGAGGGGGGGGGGAAGCTCTGAAGAAAATGCCGATAAAGATCAAACAACACGTTTATTGGGTGTCAGATCTTGGGATGATCAGGTACTTTGTAATGTAGTCTGGCGCAGGCGCAAAAGCACTTCCTTTTTTTTTATTCCCCCCCCCCCTTTATTGACACTCCGTACTTCGGTCGGAGAGCACCTGACGAGTACCGAATCACCCTAACATGAAAGGTTTAAAGGGGGCGGCGAGGGGGCAGAAAATGTACTTTCATAGTTAATAGACGAGTGTTTCCTAGACTTTTTTAAGATTGGTGGACTGTTGGGGTGTTGGGCTTTTAGGGTGTTGGACTTTTGGGGTGTTGGACTGTTAGACTTTTGGGGTGTTGGACTGCTGGGGTGTGGGACTTTCGGGGTGTTCGACTTTTGGGGCGTTGGACTATTTGACTGTTGGGGTGTTGGACTGTTGGGCAAGTTTCCCCACTCTAACAGGGACGCCGTGCTAGACTGAGTAATTTTTATTTTTTTAAAATCTTTTATTTTTAATATGTTGACTCTTAAGGTAGCAAATAAGACAGGACACATTGGGTTGACTCTTAAGGAAGCAAGTAAGACACGACACATGGGGTTGACTCTTAAGGTAGCAAATAAGACAGGACACATTGGGTTGACTCTTAAGGAAACGAGTAACACACGAAAATGGGGTTGACTCTTAAGGAAACGAGTAAGACACGACACATGGGGTTGACTCTTAAGGAAACTAGTAAGACAGTAAAATGGGGTTGACTCTTAAGGAAACGAGTAAGACACGATACATGGGGTTGACTCTTAAGGAAACGAGTAAGACACGACACATGGGGTTGACTCTTAAGGAAACGAGTAAGACACGACACATGGGGTTGACTCTTAAGGAAACGAGTAAGACACGACACATGGGGTTGACACATTTTATCAAAGCCTCTTCATGAACGCTATATTGTTTTTATTTAGCCCTAAAAATAATTTTTTTTTTAAACTAACTATGCGGGTCGTAGGCGGAAAGGATGCCCTCCAACACACGAGCACATCACACGCCTCTGATGTGTCTTACATCAATGAGAAACTAAGACTGTAACCACTGGCGACTGCAGGCACTGGCGATATGATGGTGAATAGAGTTTTTCGTTTCCATGGTGTTTGCTTATCCCGGTAAAAAGGGATTAAAGAAATTATCATTCCGGGAAATCCCGAGGTTAAAAAAAGTTCAATTAAAAATAAACTAAAACTACAAAGGAGTTTTTTTTCCTTTCTAAATTTAAATAATTGCTCTGTGGCTATAATTGTGTGGGACTGGGAAGTGATCTTTATTGAGCCGCCGTCTGAAACACCATACAATGAACAATATTGCATTTTATATTGCTTTCTATTGTATTGTTGTTTTATAGCAGCGGTTCTCAACCTGTGGGTCGCGACCCCTTTTGGGGTCGAACGACCTTTACACGGGAGTCGCCTGAGTACAACTTAAAGCACATATTTATGAAGTAGCAACGAAAATAATTGTTTGGTTGGAGGTCACCACAACACGAGGAGCAGTATTAAAGGGTCGCGGCATTAGGCAGTTTGAGTACCACTGGTCTACAGTTTAAGTTAAAATCATGGCATTGAATATGTCGTTTTAATTACAGTGCTGAGAGCTCTGGTTTTAATATGTCCCCATTGCCCTATTTAAAAGCCTATGTGGGCCTACTCGGTACTAGTAGTAATATTATTACAATGTTCTTATACTTATATAGCGCTGTACCCCAGCCTAGGGCTTGGCTCACCACGCTTCACATAATAATTAGCACACAAAAATGTGCATATAAATGTCGTGAGTTTAAAAAACTGAAGTACATGTGTACTAGAGACATGACACATGGCGTTGACTGGGCTTACATAATTCAGCACAGCGAACTTGGATTTTTGCAGTTCTTCGCATGTAAGGCAAGGACAATTTGTGACAATCTGCGAAATTATTCTTTTTTAAAAAATAATAATACAAAAGCGTATTCTAAAAACGTGTAAACGGGAATTTTTATATGTTTAAACTAAACATCATGCGGGATCCAGGGATCTCAGGCTATACATTGAAAAAAATCGTTCCTGCTTACGTTCTACAACGCCCCCAGTCTGTTAATACCGCCAGTGCAGCACCTGCAGCTCGTCCGCCGTCTGCCTCCAATGAGAAAATATCTGCTACTGCTAAGGCCCCGGGAAACACCTGCGCTTCCGATACGCACCTTGTTTAATTATTAAATTACCTGGCTTGCCAAGTCGTACATTTAGATTAAACTCTTCACAGATTTAAGACTCCAGATACGAGACTTCAGATGCCAGACTCCAGATACGAGACTACAGATGCCAGACTCCAGATACGAGACTTCAGATGCGAGACTCCAGATACGAGACTTCAGATGCCAGACTCCAGATATGAGACTCCAGATACGAGACTTCAGATGCCAGACTCCAGATACGAGACTTCAGATGCCAGACTCCAGATATGAGACTCCAGATACGAAACTTCAGATGCCAGACTCCAGATACGAGACTTCAGATGCCAGACTCCAGATACGAGACTTCAGATGCCAGACTCCAGATATGAGACTCCAGATACGAGACTTCAGATGCCAGACTCCAGATACGAGACCTCATATGCGAGACTCCAGATATGAGACTTCAGACGCCAGACTCCAGATATGAGACTTCATATACGAGACTTCATCAGATGCGAGACCTCGACTCCGGATCATATTGCCACAAATGGCTTTTGACTGATGGAGTTAGAGGAATAAACAATGGGATGACGTCATCAATTCCATCTTGAAACACTTCCCCTTTGCCCCCCACCCGCGGCCCGTTACTCATTCGACATTTTGCTTGTGGTAAAGGTGTGTGGTTTGTGGTAAAGACGTCTGGCTTGTGGCGAAGCTGTCTGGTTTGTGGCGAAGCTGTCTGGCTTGTGGCGAAGCTGTCTGGCTTGTGGTTAAGTCGTACGGTTTGTGGTAAAAGTGTTTAGTTTGGGGTAAATGAGTCTGACTTGTGGGTGAAGGTGTCACGTTAGTGGTAGGGGTGTCTAGCTTGTGGTGAAGGTGTCATTTTATGGAAAAGGCTTGTGGCGAAAGCGTCTGATCTGTCTGACTAGTGTTAAATGTGTCTGTGTTTTAGTAAAGGTGTATGGCTTGTGGTAAAGGTGTCTCGGTTTAAATTTAAGGAAGTCTTACTTTGGTCCGGGTGTTCGGCTTGCGGTAAAGGTGTCTGAGTTGCGGTAAAGGTGTCTGAGTTGCGGTAAAGGTGTCTGAGTTGCGGTAAATGGTGTCTGAGTTGCCGTAAAGGTGTCTGAGTTGCGATGACGGTGTCCGAGTTGCGGTAAAGGTATCAGTGCTGTAACAAATGTGTCTTACTTTAGTAACGGTGTATAGCTCGGTAGTAAAGCTATCCCTTGCCGTGACTTAATCTCTCTTATAAAAGAACAACAACAACGCCATTTTCGTTAGTTCTCACAAGTAAAGCGGTGAGAGGCCTTAACCACCCCACCCCCCCACACCAAACCACCACCGCTGCTGTACTGCTGCTGCTAAACCCACACAATTAACGCTACACACAGTAAAGAACATGTACCTTCATGCTGTCAGTGCATTCAGGGCGAATGGGAAATGCCTCGTTATTTGTTTTCTGGTTTTGTTTTTTAGTTTTGTTTCAGAAAGAGATTGATGCAACAGCTGAACAGACAACCAAACGAACACACACCCACCCGCACAAAGACAAACACAAGCACACATGTAAAACACCATTTCAAAGAAATGCGGAGTGCGAACGTGACCCTAACCCGCTCCTCCACCAACTCCAGACAGTATGCCTGCAAAATCCAACGACGGTCATCAAGAACGCGTGACGTCACGACAACGTCTGACGTCACAGCTGTAGAAATCGCTGCTGTTCCGTTTGCAGTGTACACCACGTACAGCAAGTTTGCAGTGTACACCACGTACAACGGTAGGATCTTGATGTTGTTTTCCCCACATGGAAGTTTGCATGAGGTCTGTACCGCTAACATCTGCCACCGACTTGGACTCGTGGTATAATTAAAGCTGTGCCTACTGCCATTACGACTGCCATCACGGCTGCCATCACGGCTGCCATCACGGCATTTCATAAATCCCCACAGCATATAATCTCGGGACACCTCTCTCTCTCTCTCTCTCTCTTTATATATATATATATATATATAAACTGTCAGCAACAAGTATATATATATATATATATAAACTGTCAGCAACAAGGATATATATATATATATATTTAAACTGTCAGTAACAAGGATATATATATATATATATAAACTGTCAGTTACAAGGACAATATATATATATATATCCTTGTTGCTGACAGTTTTTATTTTGACATTTTCTTTCCTTTTTTTAATTTTCTTTTTTTATTATTATTATACGGAGGGGCGGAATTTTTCGCCAATTGCAGAGTTTCATTCACTTTATTGTTTTGTTGGTTTTTTTTACGAAGGGGGCGGCAGCAAACATCGGGCCCCCCACCCTCCCACGGGCGGCACTAATACCCCATCAGCTACGCCGCTGGATGCCACGACGCTGTGTGTCATGCACATCTGTCACTGGCGACCTTTGACCTTCCCACTGCCTTAAAGTGCACGACAGCACGAGCTTGTAAGCGCTCGTTTACATCATCGGCCTGCCTAGGCGTAGGGGGTCAAGGTGACCTCCTCCCCCCCCTCCCCCACCTCTCCGACAATCTCGTTGTGGAAAGTTTGTATGCACCAGGGCGTGGGCGAAAGCTCGTTGGGAAATACCGATTCTTAAAATGTTGAACAGAAACATTCTTTAAAATTGTGTTGTGTGGTTTGGTTGAGGGGGGTGCGATTGATCTCTGGAAGTGGGGGGGGGGAGTGGAGAGGGAGGTTGATACTGGTGATTTGCCTAATCCTTGGCACGTTCATTCGTAAATTTATATGTATTACTGTTTGTCTGTCCATCTGTGAATACGAGATTGTGCACTTTGCGCCGGAAATTTGATGCCGATTTTCGCTCTGATCTAATTAAATAAGCATTTCCCGAACCAGTTGTTTTTTTTCGAGACCCTGTTATTTTTATACTTTTCCTTCGTAACCCGATAAAATTAAATTTCATGGCCTATCCTGGCCTGCATGTAACATATAGGAATAAACAGTTATATATTTCAATAATAAAGAATTTTAGTCATACAAGAGGGTTATCAATAATTTATAAATGAGTCAGTCACGATAATCCAACCTAGATTTTGTTCCCCTTTCTTTCGACGACCCGGTAAATTTAGTGTCGTGTCCCGGTACCAGGTCACGACCCGGTAGATTTAGTGTCGTGTCCCGGTACCAGGTCACGACACGGTAAATTTCGTGTCGTGTCCCGGAACGAGGTCACGACCCGGTAAATTTAGTGTCGTGTCCCGGTACCAGGTCACGACCCGGTAAATTTAGCGTCTTGTCCCGGTACCAGGTCACGACCCGGTAAATTTAGTTTTGTGTCCCGGTACCAGGTCACATTTAGTGGCGTGTCCCGGAACCAGGTCACGATCCGGTAAATTTAGTGTCATGTCCTGGTATCAGGTCACGACCCGGTAAATTTAGTTTCGTGTCCCGGTACCAGGTCACGACCCGGCAATTCGGAAACGCTGAACTGGATGTTATGACCGTCTTACAGTGGTGTAACTGTGTCGGACTGTTTGGCAAGTTTCCCCACTGTAACAGTGACGCCTGCATGTAAGAGGGACTAGGGTGAGTGTCGGGCGGGGGGGGGGGGGGATGGGCGAGAGGGGGCGGATCCAAACATTTTTGTCCCCGCCGACTTCCATGAAGAAACTCTGCGATTCTCCGAAATTTCCGCCCCTCAATAAAAGAAAAGTGTCGCAAGGGGCGGGCCGTCTTCTCCGCAACACCCTTTCTACGCCACCTCAGAGCTCACAGTAGCCCTACTAAAAATATACCCGCGTATAAGAAAAATGAAACTTCTCCTTCGCCGGTCATACCCCCCCCCACCCACCACCCACCTAGGAGTATGATAGGATAGGAGGGAGATGGAACACAGGGCGATGGTAAGATGCTAGGAGTATGATAGGATTGGAGGGAGATGGAACACAGTGCGATGGTAAGATGCTTGGAGTGTGATAGGATTGGAGGGAGATGGAACACAGGGCGATGGTAAGATGCTAGGAGTGTGATAGGATTGGAGGGAGATGGAACACAGGGCGATGGTAAGATGCTAGGAGTATGATAGGATTGGAGGGAGATGGAACACAGGGCGAGGGTAAGATGCTAGGAGTGTGATAGGATTGGAGGGAGATGGAACACAGGGCGAGGGTAAGATGCTAGGAGTGTGATAGGATTGGAGGTAGGTGCTACACAGGGCGATGGTAAGATGCTAGGAGTGTGATAGGATTTGAGGGAGATGGAACACAGGGCGATGGTAAGATGCTAGGAGTGTGATAGAATTTGAGGGAGATGGAAGACAGGGTGATGGTAAGATGCTAGGATTGTGATATGATTGGAGGGAGATGGAACACAGGGCGAGCGTAAGATGCTAGGAGTGTGATAGGATTGGAGGGAGATTGAACACAGGGCGAGGGTAAGATGCTAGGAGTGTTATAGGATTGGAGGTAGGTGCTACACAGGGCGATGGTAAGATGCTAGGAGTGTGATAGGATTGGAGGGAGATGGAACACAGGGCGAGGGTAAGATGCTAGTAGTATGATAGGATTGGAGGGAGATGGAACACAGGGCGATGGTAAGATGCTAGGAGTGTGATAGGATTGGAGGGAGATGAAACACAGGGCGAGGGTAAGATGCTAGGAGTATGATAGGATAGGAGGGAGGTGGAACACAGGGATATGATAAGATGCTAGTAGTATGATAGGATAGGAGGGAGGTGGAACACAGGGATATGATAAGATGCTAGGAGTATGATAGGATAGGAGGGAGGTGGAACACAGGGATATGATAAGATGCTAGTAGTATGATAGGATCGGAGGGTCATAATCCCTCTATCCCAAAAGCTGTAATTTAAAAACAAAAATCGTAAATGGTAGAAGGTAAAGAGTAAACTAATATTATTTTTAAATGGCTTAGGCCAGTGGTCGGCAAACTCATTAGTCTAAAGAGACAAAAATCAGCAGCTAGACGATTTTAAAAAAAAATGTGAACCAAATTTCTCTCCAAGAACCTGTCAAGAACCATGTTTTTCGGAGTCAAAACCGATGTGTGGCCGACTGGTCGAGCCGCACTCAGGTCGCGAGCCGCGATTCGCTGACCACTGGCTTAGAGGAACGTTTAAGTTAAGTAATTTTTTTATTTAATTTTTTTTTTTTTTTTTGTTTAGTCGTTGTGTGCACGCAATTTTAATAAAGTGTTTATTCAGAACGGTGCGCTTTTCAAACATCTAAGTAAGGAACGTTTTCGGGGGGCTCTCTGCGATAAGATTATGTATTTCTCTACTTAGATTAACCAGGCTGGTGTTAAAGTACACGATAAGGGTGACAAGGTGAAGCGACAATAACAGCATCCAAACAACGGTGATAAGCGGGCCCCAGTGGGGAAGTTAAGAGGCGCTCTCGGTTCAAGGTCAATATCGAGACGTGACGCCAACACGACTCCAATTAAACTCCGGATAAATATCTTGCTATCATTACTAGGGCACGCCATGTCGCAGTAGGGACTCGACTCTTAAGGGTCAGTTCACACGATCAAATTTTCCTTCAAGCATTTGATGCACTTCATACAACAATTTGACGCGAAATTTGATCGTGTGAACTGGCGCTTAATACAATAATGTGTACATATTTTGTTCTTATATACCAACTCTTACTTTAGAACTTTATGGTAAACTTTATGTGGAAATCCTTAAACATTAATTGTATTGTTGGCGCCGACAGGCAATAAATATGACAGACAATGCACGTGACAGGCAATACACAGGGCAGACAATACACGGGAAGACAATACACATCTCAGGCAATACACATGACAGACAACACACGGGACAGACAACACGCAGGGCGGACAATACACAGGACAGACAATACACATGACAGATAATACCCGGGACAGACAACACACAGGGCAGACAATACACATCCCAGGCAATACACATGACAGACAATACACATGACAGACAAAACACATGAAAGACAATACACATGACAGACAATACACATGACAGACAATACACACAACAGACAATACACATGACAGAAAATACACAGCGTATTAAATATTCTTGTCTGAGAAACAAAACAATACCTATATAAATAAGATGAACGTAATTCGACCCGTCTTGAATTTCACGCGTCGTGACAAGTACTCCATGGTACTGCTCTGGTGATGGTTTCTATATAAAGACACAATTAAGTTCGCCATCTCAGAGCACAATTGGTATATCAAAATTCTCCGGCACGTCGGTTCAACCGTTTGCATTTTCGTGACTTCGATTCCAATTTCAGTGCCACAGTTTTTGTATTGTCATTAGTTTTATTATTATCATTATTACTTTATATATATATATACACAACTCAATATATATATATATATATTATTATTATTATTATTATTATTATTATTATTGGTAGTTTTCTATAGCGTGGTACCCCAGCCTAGGGCTGGGCTCACCACTTGTACATACAATTTAACAAACATAATCATGAACTTAAAAATTTAACTTACATTAATTTTAAAAAAACAAAACCAAAACAACACAAATCTTTTGCTGCCCTCTTGGACACTACTGCTCAGCTAAGTGCAATATTATTATTTTTTAAAAATCTATTTTTAAATTTTATTCGTTTTTTTTCTATTTGTTCGCTGGTGAAGGCTTCCTGCCGACACGTTCGTTGTTTTGTTGCGTTCCTTTTCTCAGGTTTAGCCATACTGTGCTTTACTTATTTCCTAAGGATACAACGGTGAGCCAACTATCGCTAATTATGGGCAACAATTAATTTTTAATCTAAATTCGGATATAAACGTGCACAATCAAATCTATATATAACTCTATTAACTTACAACGCGTTTGTTAAGAACCGGGGGTTACCCGTTCAATGGACTACGATGAGTCGATTGTTTTGTCACGTGATAAGCGTAAGTACGAGTAAGACTTCCGGTAGGCTGTCTGCAACACACTAGTAGCTCACAAATTTTTCTTCAAACAACTTTCTTCCTTTAATCATGACTGAATTATAATTATTGTCACATTTAATGAATGTCATTTAAAGAAACGCGTGTATTCAAGAATATTTTGAAAAGTAAAATTTTTAATTAACATTGGGGAAGCGCTGATGGAGACTAACATTTTGCTTTAAAATTAATGATAATGGCCGATCAGCTGTTATCTGTTGTTATGTGTTGTTATGGGTAGCATAGGCAGTGGCGTAACAACGGCTTGGCATTGGGGCAGTTGCCAGGGGGCCGGCCTGCGCCAGTTCAAAAAGGCCGCCGCTAAATCTCTAATTTTTAAATTTTCATTATTTAAAAAATAAATTAGCCAAGGGCGCCAAAAACCCAGTTACGCCTCTGAGCATAGGCTACCGGAGGCTTACTCGTATCACGTGACAAAACAAGGAAGTGACTCATCGTAGTCCATAGCTTCGTTGTCTAGGGGTTACCATTACTCAACAAACCATTGATTCGTAGGACAAAACATCTCTTTATTGAATATACAACTCCCAGAGGTCTAACACCCCATCACTGTGCTATCATTACAAATCATAACACCCACTAACACGTTATTTCCCCTTACCCTAATACGTCACAAAATCCCTGCATATAGATTATAGACAATGCTACACATATACTCTCTTCACCAGGCCTGCACAACTCAATATGTAAGGCGGGCCGTAATATTTTATGAAAAACTTGTGCGGGCCGAAAGAAAATAGGACGAGGGGGGGGGGGCTATTAAGAAAATAATAATAATAAAGAATATTTCGTTACTTAGCGTGCCGCTAATGGGTGCTGGCGGGCCGCATGCGGCCCGTGGGCCGTATGTTGTGCAGGCCTGCTCTACACCAAAACCTTTTTTTCATACCAAACATTTACGCGCCCCTAAATTCAGTTGACAACACGCGTGAATATGGACAATAATAGCGAGGTCAAAATAGTAATCAGCTCGCACACAGTCCAAATGTTTTAAGTCTCTTGTAGCTCTGGTACGACTACCAGTCAAAGTTAACCCTTTGATTTACAGTATAGGGCAAGGAAGGGGGGGGGGGGAGGAGACGTTTCTTGAATCGAACCTTAAGTCTAGATGGGCAAGTGAGAATCGTCCGTCTCTGTTTAGAACCTTTAACTAAGCCTCAGGAGAAGTAGTGGCAGGACGATGACCCACCAACACACGGAGGAGTCAACTGAGCTGTTATACAAACAATGGAGAGATGATTCTGATGTCTACACGATACAGGGTGAACCAGAATTGGGTCAAAACAACGTGCTGTAACAATCTCTAAAAATAGTTATTCATTAGATAATTAAAAACTAATTAAGATTTCTTCCCCATTCCCACAATATTACTTGTACAAAATAACAAATATGATACATTTCTAACAGTTTTTTTTTTTTTAAAAAGCGAAAAACTATAAAAAGTATTTTCCTTGGATCTTTTTGCGGTACTTGTTCTGTTGCATAGCGCTGGTGCTCTGTGCTGAATCAAGTAAGAACCGCTGGTCTACAAGAGAAGAAACTGCATCTCGGTGCTAGAAGAGTTTCTTAGTCTGTTTGGATCAAGTGATGTCTTACTTCATCATAAACTATATACTGAGTCGTCGGCTGGGCCCTGTTGCCCCTGCGCCTGCAGGCCGCCCCTCGGATATTTAAGGGGCGCCAAAATTGCGAGGTGGGAAAACTCCCTTTAAATACAGGCATCACCAAAAGAAAAGTTCGCAAAGGACCCTCCCAAAGTGACGCGACGCCTCTGACTGTATATTATGGTTAATGAATGCTTCTTATCGGGATGTATTGAGGGCACAGTGCGCCTATGGAAAGAAATACAATCGCGCCCCGATCAAACTATTTCCACATAAGGAAGACTCACCATTTACTAAAGAAGGACATCAGAGGGACCAGATATGGAGCGTTCATCATTTTAGCTTATTCAATGCAGGTATGCTAAATTTTAAGCCAAACTTTTTTTTTTCTTTTAAAGTATAAAAATCCCTTTTTCGGCTCGTCTATTTTTGCGCCCTCACCGCCTTTCAAGTAGCGCCCCTCTCTTTCAAGTAGCGCCCACCACACGAGCTACACCCTCATTACGCCTCTGCATGGTTTCCTTGCCTAATTATAATCAGCTTTGACTTTTAGTTCTGGTTCTGGTAGGGTACGTTGCTGCATCCACGTACTGGCATATATGCAACGGTTGGGGAAGCGATGTTGCCATCCTAACGGCTCCTAGCAGATGCCAGGGCAGCCTTGAAGTTTTCTATAGATGTCGAGTTCACGGCGGTATTGTCCAGGTGGTTCCAAGCGATTATTGTGCGTGGACTATCTTGTATGGATTATCCGTATTAAGCTGTGATAAATTGTATCCACATATTTATATATGTATATATACATATAATATTTGATTGACCATTACACTAATTACGTTCAACCTTATCGAGAGAGTAAATCCTCCTCTTTAGAAAGAGATGTGTGTTTTTGATTTAACCGCTCTGGCATGACGTCATGTAAAAGAGTCTGAGTGCTAAACACATTGCCCGACTCCGCTGCCCCGGTTTAAACCGCCCTTCAGAGCTCTACGATTGGAAACTATCGATCGATCCGCTCCAACCAGTGCAGGAGGTCGCCGACACCGCCCCCTCCCCTCAACCCCATTATTTTTAGACGCCTGGCAGAGGAGGGCGGGGGGCTGGGGGTGGGGGTGGGCACGGCCTATTGATATCGATTCAGTCTCGTGGGGCTTTGGAGTCTGGCACTTCCGTCTTCTGTCTGTCTAATGTCTGTCTTCCCCGTTTCCTGGCGGCATACTTTGTTCAGCCGTCTACTTGTCTGGTTTTTGTCACAAAGACATGTTTCTTTCTACGTTTTTAAAAAAAAAATTAACTTTGCCTAACGTAATTTGTTGATATAGTATCGGTCTTTTGTTGCCAGTGTCCTTGTTATTAATTAAGCCGTGAGCAGACAAATATCCCCCCCCCCCCAAACCAAAATCTCAATCAATACAGAAAGTTTGATCTTTAAACACAAAATAGATTCTCTTATTGTCGTCCAACCCCAACCCCAACGGGTTGATTTAATCAGTTACATTGCGAGGCACGCACTCCTTGCGTCAGCATTATCTTGTAAAAAATCTATTAACAAATGTGGCGGGGTAAGGGGATTTGGGGGTGGGGGTGGTGGGGGGTGCTGGTGCTGGGACCGGGTTGGGGTTTACACAATAGCAATGTGATATTCAAAGAAAAGAGACTTCACAATGGCGACCCCCACCCCCCCAAACCACCCGGGGGGGGGGGGAGGCAGACTCCTAAAGGAAGCATTTTTTTATAAAATTCCTGAAGAGCGGTAAGACTGAATTAAAGTGTTATTTTTGGGCCCTAAGCTTAAATAAAGCCTATGAAGGCAGCCATAGTTTTATTTAACGAACGTTGGCGGCGGTGAATAGCAGACGATGAAATAAGGAAGTCGTTAGAATGCAAATCCGTGTCTTACTTGAGACGTAAAGTGAGGGAGGGGGAGGCTGGACTATCTTTTATGGATTATCCGTATTAAACAACCCCCCCCCCCCTTTTTCCCCAACAATTATTACAGAGTTTCTTTTTCTAGATAACTATGTTTTTATTTTAAAAATAATCACTATAAGACTGACAGAAAGGCTGGTGACTGGGTTTGAGGACAATTTCCAAGTTAGGTCTGCTTAACACGGGCTCAAAGACCTTCCAAGTTAGGTCCGTTAAACACGTGCTCAAAGACCTTCCAAGTTAGGTCCGCTAAACACCGGCTCAAAGACCTTCCCAGTTAGTTCCGCTAAACAACAGCTCAAAGACCTTCCAAGTTTTGTCCGCTAAACACCGGCTCTAAGACCTTCCAAGTTATGTCTGCTAAACACCGGCTCAAAGACCTTCCAAGGTAGGTCCATTAAACACCGGTTAAATACAATAAATAGGCTTAACTAACAAGGGTTCAGCAAAATATTTCGTGTAAGTTCATTTTCAAATGTGGAGAGATGCAACAAAACACTGCTATTAGATCGGTGGTTCTCAACCCGTGGGTCGCGACCCCTTTTTGGGGTCGAAGGACCCTTTCACGGGGGTCGCCTAAGACCATCGGAAAACACATATACGCTATAGTTATGAAGTAGCAAAGAAACTAATTTTGTAGTTGCGGGTTGCCGCAACATGAGGAACTGTATTAAAATGGTCGCGACATTAGGAAGGTTGAGAACCACTGTATTAGATAAACAATGATAACCGCTTTAATAGACAGAACTTAATGGAAGTATAAATTAGAAATTGGAACTTTTCATTTTCTTTTTTTTTTTTTTTTGGGGGGGGGGGGGGGGGGGGGGGTTGTTTTTAATCGGACGCTTTTAACACAAGCATATTTCATTGCCTCACCGAAAATAAGTCACAAAAAAAATTATTAGCCGTAGTTATAAATATAAAACATTTATTATGGACTAAAAATCGGGAAAAGCATGTAAGAGACAGCACACTAGGATCGTGGTTCGATTCTCGTTTGGGGGGCTATCCATCTGAGTGTGTTATTTGTGTTATGTGTACGTATTATAAGTACACGTTTAGTTATGTGATTTATGCGTAATAAGTTGCATCTTTATGCGCGAAGCCAAAAAACACGACTAAGAACAATTTCTGTACTTTTTTGTTTTTGTTTTGTTTTTAAGCTACACCTAATTCTGAATCCCCTAAAGTTTTGCCATTTAATTAAGATCTATATTTTGCAACCACTGACGCAGGAAGGGGGTGGGGTCAGGGCCGGCCCTAACAATTGCGGGGCCCTATGCGAAGCGGATTGCGCGGGGCCCAGTCTGGGTAGGGATAAGGATAATAAATGAAAATTAAGATTGTGTAATAGAAAAAAAATTCGGGCGGGGCCTATGAGTGTGCGGGGCCCACTGCGGCCGCATAGGTTGCAATGGCCTAAGGGCACCCTGGGTGGGGTGGAAGGGGGTGGTCCACGCTGGATGGGGCGTTCTTTTATTTTGTTGAGGGACATTTTTTTTTCCGGGCAACTGCACCAAAGGAAAGGGGCGGGGGTGGCGGGATGGGGTGGGTGTCAGATCGTAAAAAATCTTGGTCCGCACCGGGCGGCACTAGCCCTAGCTACGCCACTGTATCACAGATTGAATAACGATAAATGGTAGAAAGCGATTGGGGCGGAGATTTGGCTCATGTCCAATAAGGTTGTCATTTGATTCTCACTGGGGGGAGGGGGACACATGTTTTAATTTTGATGGTGGATGTGTATACTTGTGCGTTTGTGTGTGCGCGTGCAACTGTGATTTAAAAGTATCTCCCCGACACATCTGACCCCGTAAGGGAATCAAAGGAAGGCAAGGGACATTGCGATGTGATACTTGTTTAGTGATAACACTATCCAGACAAAGCATCAATGACCTCAATGTAAAGCTATAAAAAATTCACTTGTTCCTCCTATCTTTTCAGAATAACGAAATATTCTGTATTATTATTATTTTCTTAAGAGCACTCCCCCCCCCCTTCCACCACGGTCCCATTTTCTTTCGGCCCGCACAAGTTTTTCATAAAGAATTACGGTCCGCACAAACATTTCATAAAGAGTTACGGCCCGCACAAGCTTTTCATAAAGTATTACGGCCCGCCTAATATTTTGAGTTGTGCAGGCCTACTATATGTGACACTCATCCATGCATTTGTATTTGTGTACATGCGTCTGATTTTCATATTTTGTTATTGTCTTCTTATCACTTTTCTTCCTGCGACTTTTGGTTCCATTTACCGATATTTAGTCTATAATAAACATTGATATGGACTTACAAATAAAGTAACGGTTAATAAACAAAAAATTTTACTGTGAATTATTTTGCTATGACTTTTCTTTTTCCAACAAAAGTTGGATATGGGATGTAGGTTTAGGTGAAGATGCCTTTGTTATTAACAGGGAATGGCTTAAGATGGACATGACTGATGATGGGAAGATGGTGGAATAGGAAGATGGAAGTTCCTGGAAGGGGGCCTGAATGGGAAGATTATGAGGGATGGGGTTGATACTAGACTACAGACCTGTTTACTCTTACGATGTTGGCGTACAATGTACGATTTTGAGGTGTATACGTTATATATACTGTATGTTTATTTTTCACTAGTAAGATAATGTATTGAATGATTTTGTGATGATATTGTAGGATTTTGTGATGATATTGTAGGATTTTGTGATGCTATGTAGGATTTTGTGATGATATTGTAGGATTTTGTGATGATATTGTAGGATTTTGTGATGATATTGTAGGATTTTGTGATGATATTGTAGGATTTTGTGATGATATTGTAGGATTTTGTGATGATATTGTAGGATTTTGTGATGATATTGTAGGATTTTGTGATGATATTGTAGGATTTTAAGAGTTTGGGTGTAAACATGTCTGAGAGTATATCCCTCTTTATCAAACCAATGGTCCTCAATATTTTGTAACTCTTCACGTTTTAAAGGGTGGGGTGGGTAGAAGTGTATATCCCTCTTTATCGAACCGACGGTCCTTTCAAAATTACGCCACTATGGACCAATGAAACCAAAGGAAATACAGTGTTTATGAAAGTAAATAATCATCTCCCAACTGATCCAACTGAGTTGAAGTGCCAGTCATTCGGGACTCCTGGCTTTGCTGTGACACAGGCCAGTTGTTGAAGGCTCTGTGTTTATGGTCTCAATCCTACAAGAGTCAAGATCGGAATTTATTTGTGTCTATATGTTAAGGGACATTTTTTTCTTTTCGACCAACTCTCCTACAACGGCAGGCTGTTGTCGGTCCTGGCTTTCTGGTCATCGCTTCGAGTGAGCCGGTTGGAAAATATTGATTCCCGCCCACTGCTCCACTGCACAGGGACACGGACGGACGAGTAAACAGACAGCGAGCGGGTGTGCCAAGGTGGGGGACGGCATCCCCCACAGTAAATATTAAAAAAAAAAAAAAAGATTTGTTCTCGAACTGCTGGACCCGGACCCACAATTTCTGAATGTTCACAGCAGACATTGTGTGTCCTAAGAATCAGATATCATCATCAAACGGTACCATTATATATCTACGATGATAAGAGGTTCTCTTAGTGACAGAAGCCACAGAAGGGTACGCACATTCTTACTACATGAAAATATTTTTTTTGAGAACCGTTATGGTAAGTTCTATGGCTTTGTGATATAAGTACGTGGAGCCACCGAGAGAATGTCTTTTGACAATCTGATGAGCCATTTAATGGAGACACTTACTTATAGATATTATCTCTTGGTGACCTAATGTGACATTAATGGAGACACTTACTTATAGATATTATCTCTTGGTGACATAATGAGACACCAATGGAGACGTTAAGAGATCATCTCCGGATGACATAATGTGACATTAATGGAGACATTAAGAGATCATCTCCGGATGACATAATGTGACATTAATGGAGACATTAAGAGATCCTCTCCGGATGACATAATGTGACATTAATGATGACATTAATGGAGACATTAAGAGATCCTCTCCGGATGACATAATGTGACATTAATGATGACATTAATGGAGACATTAAGAGATCCTCTCCGGATGACATAATGTGACATTAATGGAGACATTAAGAGATCATCTCCGGATGACATAATGTGACATTAATGGAGACATTAAGAGATCCTCTCCGGATGACATAATGTGACATTAATGGAGACATTAAGAGATCATCTCCGGATGACATAGTGTGACATTAATGGAGACATTAAGAGATCATCTCCGGATGACATAATGTGACATTAATGTAGACATTAAGAGATCATCTCCGGATGACATAATGTGACATTAATGGAGACATTAAGAGATCATCTCCGGATGACATAATGTGACATTAATGGAGACAGTAAGAGATCATCTCCGGATGACATAATGTGATATTAATGGAGACATTAAGAGATCCTCTCCGGATGACATAATGTGACATTAATGGAGACATTAAGAGATCCTCTCCGGATGACATAGTGTGACATTAATGGAGACATTAAGAGATCATCTCCGGATGACATAATGTGACATTAATGGAGACATTAAGAGATCCTCTCCGGATGACATAATGTGACATTAATGATGACATTAATGGAGACATTAAGAGATCCTCTCCGGATGACATAATGTGACATTAATGAAGACATTAAGAGATCATCTCCGGATGACATAATGAGACATTAATGGAGACATTAAGAGATCCTCTCCGGATGACATAATGTGACATTAATGGAGACATTAAGAGATCCTCTCTGGATGACATAATGTGACATTAATGGAGACATTAAGAGATCATCTCCGGATGACATAATGTGAAATTAATGGAGACATTAAAAGATCATCTCCGGATGACATAATGTGACATTAATAGAGACATTAAGAGATCATCTCCTGATGACATAATGTGACATTAATGGAGACATTAAGAGATCATCTCCGAATGACATAATGTGACATTAATGGAGACATTAAGAGATCATCTCCGTATGACATAATGTGATATTAATGGAGACATTAAGAGATCATCTCCGGATGACATAATGTGATATTAATGGAGACATTAAGAGATCCTCTCCGGATGACGTAATGTGACATTAATAGAGACATTAAGAGATCCTTTCCGGGTGACATAATGTGACATTAATGGAGACATTAAGAGATCATCTTTGGATGACATAATGTGACATTAATGGAGACATTAAGAGATCATCTTTGGATGACATAATGTGACATTAATGGAGACATTAAGAGATCATCTCCGGATGACATAATGTGACATAAATGGAGGCATTAAGAGATTATCTCCGGATGACATAATGTGACATTAATGGAGACATTAAGAGATCATCTCCGGATGACATAATGTGACATTAATGGAGGTATTAAAGGATCATCTCCGGATGACATAAAGTGACATTAATGTAGGCATTAAGAGATCATCTCCGGATGACATAATGTGACATTAATGGAGACATTAAGAGTTCCTCTCTGGATGACATAATGTGACATTAATTGAGACATTAAGAGATCCTCTCCGGTGACATAATGTGACATTAATGGAGACATTAAGAGATCATCTCCGAAGGACATAATGTGACATTAATGGAGACATTAAGATATCCTGTCCGGATGACATAATGTGACATTAATGGAGGCATTAAGAGATCCTCTCCGGATGACGTAATGTGACATTAATGGAGACATTAAGAGATCCTTTCCGGGTGAGATAATGTGACATTAATGGAGACATTAAGAGATCATCTTTGGATGACATAATGTGACATTAATGGATACATTAAGAGATCATCTCCGGATGACATAGTGTGACATTAATGGAGACATTAAGAGATCATCTCCGGGTGACATAATGTGACATTAATGGAGGCATTAAGAGATCCTCTCCGGATGACGTAATGTGATAGTAATGGAGACATTAAGAGATCCTCTCCGAATGACATAATGTGACATTAATGGAGACATTAAGAGATCATCTCCGGATGACATAATGTGACATTAATGGAGACATTAAGAGATCATCTCCGGATGACATAATGTGACATTAATGGAGACATTAAGAGATCATCTCCGTATGACATAATGTGACATTAATGGAGAAATTAAGAGATCATCTCCGGATGACATAATGTGATATTAATGGAGACATTAAGAGATCCTCTCCGGATGACATAATGTGACATTAATGGAGACATTAAGAGATCCTTTCCGGGTGACATAATGTGACATTAATGGAGACATTAAGAGATCATCTTTGGATGACATAATGTGACATTAATGGAGACATTAAGAGATCCTCTCCGGATGACATAATGTGACATTAATGGAGACATTAAGATATCCTGTCCGGATGACATAATGTGACATTAATGGAGGCATTAAGAGATCCTCTCCGGATGACGTAATGTGACATTAATGGAGACATTAAGAGATCCTTTCCGGGTGACATAATGTGACATTAATGGAGACATTAAGAGATCATCTTTGGATGACATAATGTGACATTAATGGAGACATTAAGAGATCCTCTCCGGATGACGTAATGTGACAGTAATGGAGACATTAAGAGATCCTCTCCGGGTGACATAATGTGACATTAATGGAGACATTAAGAAATCCTCTCCGGATGACATAATGTGACATTAATGGAGACATTAAGAGATCATCTCCGGATGACATAGTGTGACATTAATGGAGACATTAAGAGATCATCTCCGGGTGACATAATGTGACATTAATGGAGACATTAAGAGATCATCTCCGGGTGACATAATGTTACATTAATGGAGACATTAAGAGATCATCTCCGGATGACATAATGAGAAATGGTGAATCCGGGTCTCTTGGGTCGGAAAATAACAAACCGAAAACATGTCGACTCCGACAGTGGGTTGCGACTCCGACAGTGGGTTGCGACTCCGACAGTGGGTTGCTACTCCGACAGTGGGTTGCGACTCCGACAGTGGGTTGCGACCCTGCATTTCAACTCCGACTAAGAACAATTTTTGTACTTTTTTGTTGTTTTGTTTTTAAGCTACACCTAATTCTGAATCCCCTAAAGTTTTGCCATTTAATTAAGATCTGTATTTTGCAACCACTGACGCAGGAAGGGGGTGGAGTCAGGGGCGGCCCTAACAATTGCGGGGCCCTATGCGAAACGGATTGCGCGGGGCCCAGTCTGGGTAGGGATAAGGATAATAAGTGAAAATTAAGATTGTGTAATAGAAAAAAAATTCGCGCGGGGCCTATGAAAGTGCGGGGCCCACTGCGGCCGCATAGGTTGCAATGGCCTAAGGGCGCCCTGGGTGGGGTTGGGGGGGGTGGTCCACGCTGGATGGGGCGTTCTTCTATTTTGTTGAGGGACATTTTTTTTTCCGGGCAACTGCACCTAACGAAAGGGGGGGGGGGTGTGGGGGATGGGGTGGGTGTCAGATCGTAAAAAATCTTGGTCCGCACCGGGCGGCACTAGCCCTAGCTACGCCACTGAATCCCCACATCCCCCCCCCCCCCCCAGAGGCCGACTTCACTCACAAAAGCGTCGATTCCAAGTTCCCCTTGTAACGCCATGGAACTAATAATACACTGTAGCAGTACTACATCCGGAATCTATGGAGTAGTGGCATCGCTTGTTGTGTACGTGGGAGAATGGTTTGCGTAGGAAGTAGATCACATAAAGATCAAATTACTTGTAGCAAAAAGGAAAGAAAGCTCCGATGGGACTTTTATTTGAAAAGGAAAAGCTGTAAATATACAAAGTACATATATATTCAGTGGCGGATCTTGGGCTAAAGAATTGTGGAAGTAGCGTTCATGGATAATTTTTTTTTTTTAAATGTGTTTTGAGTGGGGTTTTCTTACGGGTGGGGGGAAAGGGGGCGGCATTCAACAAGGGTGGTGAGAAGGGTGTCCGACCCTGATAAAAGACTAGAAGGGGCGCAAAAATGGATGCATGTAATAAGATTATGAAAACTTTTCTCACATATCGAGAACGCAAGGACACAAATTATCCCATAGTGGGGCCATAGGCATTGGTTGCTCGCGATTTCGTTCCTGTGGTGGGTAAAAACCGGGGTGGGTTCTGCCCCTCCCCCTTTTGCCATTTTGTCCCTTCGCACGGCCCAGCATATAACGCCAGGGTTTGGGGCCCCATAACTCCTCCTCCCCCGTCACTTTGAATCGGGTTTGGATCCGCCACTGAGAACTAGAGCGCCCCCCCCCCCTCAAACCACCGTTGATAAATTCACCAAGGTTCGCATCACTGTACACCCAGCTTGGATCCGCCACTGGGAACTAGAGCGCCCCCCCCCCCCACACCACCGTTGATAAATCCACAAAGGTTCGCATCACTGTACACCCAGCTTGGATCCGCCACTGGGAACTAGAGCACCCCCCACCCCTCACACCACCGTTGATAAATCCACCAAGGTTCGCATCACTGTACACCCACCGGTAACTAATCGATATCTCATTTTGCGCTTCGTGTTGTAGGTTTATAACGACGTCCAAGCGCCGTTATGGCGTGGACACCCCCCCCCCCACAACCCCCCCCCCCCCCCCCGCAGGTGACGTCACAGGTTCATGGGGTATTAATAGACGTTGACGCGCCACGTGTCCTAGATTAAGGAACAGATACGTATAAATAACACTGTGTTCAGCTTGTGGGGGTGGGGGGGGGGGGGATTTGTAAGTTGTTTTTTTTTAAGACAATGCACTCTAACGTTGTTCGGAGGGTCTGCAGGAAGTTGGGGAAATTGAGGAATGGCAGCCCCAGTTGGCGGTCAGCGGGAGAAAGTTGATGGTGTGTGTGTGTGGGGGGGGGGGGGTGAATGGCCTGCGTAGCAATGGCGTAGCAGGGGGGTGCCGAGGGGGCGGTCTACCCGGCCGGCACTTTTTTCTGTAAATTGAGGGTTTCAGTATTTTCGGCCTTCTGCTGAGTTTTTTTTTCGTGGAAGGGGGTGGAGAAACTTTCGGGCGGCACTAGCCTTTGCACCGCCACTTGGGGCGCAGTGTCATTTCGAATAATGAAAGATTATATGAATTAGGCTGGGGATAAATAAGCTTCTTGGCGGTGGAAAGCACCTGGTCCCTTGACTGTAAGTCCATTTTAACAGTAGTGGCCCTGACGCTCAGGGATACGGTCAGATCAAAACCATTGGATGCCCTAGACACAGGACACCAGACTTGCACACCAGACGTACACACCAGACGTACACAACCAGACGTGCACGTCAGACGCGCACACCAGACTTGCACAACCAGACGTGCACACCAGACGTGCACAACCAGACGTGCACACCAGACGTACACGCCAGTCGTGCACACCAGACGTACACGCCAGACGTGCACACCAGACGTACACGTCAGACGCGCACACCAGACTTGCACAACCAGACGTGCACACCAGACGTGCACAACCAGACGCGCACACCAAACGTGCACACCAGACGTACACGCCAGTCGTGCACACCAGACGTACACGCCAGACGTGCACACCAGACGTACACTCCAGACGTGCACAGCAGACTTGCACAACCAGACGTGCACACCCAGTTAATTATTTTTTTTTTACTACTTAAATCATATTTTAATGCAACGAAATAGTATTTTATTTAGAAACCCTTTTTCCACCCTTTCAATTTATCATTTACCACATAAACCACAAGCCATTTGCTGCCCTCTTGGATACTACTACTCAGCTAAGTGCTATTTTTAAATATATTTTAAAATTTTATTCGTTTTTTCTTTTTGTTCGCTGACGAAGGCTTCCTGCCGACACGTTCGTTGTTTTTTTGCGTTCCTTTTTTCAGGTTTAACCTTACTTTGTTTAACTAATTTCCTATCAATTTATCGAACTGACAAACAAAGAAATTGTGGCCATGTGGATGGGTGATGAACGTGTGAATAATTTACCTACCGATTTCAACTGTCGATATTATCATTAAAAGGGTATTCGATTTTTTAAATATTTTTTTTAAAACCCCAAATGGGCGTCAAATTAATATTAATGAGAGGCAAAGAACCAATCAGAGACAGCAACACAGGGGATACAATCGAAGGGGACACAACTTAAAGAAAATTCAGCTAACACTCCAAACTTTTCACTCATAGGGTCAGCAATTTTAACACATGGCAAGCAATTTTAACACATTGTTAACAATTTTAACACATGGCAAGCAATTTTAACACATGGCAAGCAATTTTAACACATGGCAAGCAATTTTAGCACGGTCACACAGAGCAAGGGGGTTTTAACACACGGGCCACATGGCAAGCAATTTTAACACACAGGGCAAGCAATTTTTAACTGTTAACATTTGTTTGTTGTGTCGTCCATTCTCGGCACATTTCCCCAGAGTCACCTCCGGGAGGGTTACCTCCGGGAGGGTTACCTCCGGGAGACGATGGTGTAACTTCGCAAGCCACCTGACCTTATGTGAAGCACTCACCCAGTCGCCACCAACCCTGTCGCCACCCGCCCGATCGTCGCTCACCCATATTAGATTAACATAACATGTAATGGTTGGGGGGAGAGGGGGCAGTGGACAACGCAAAAGATCAGCGCCTCGTCGATTCGGGTTATTTATTCCTTGTTTGGGGGGGGGGGGGGTGTCATTTGGTAAATGGCACCCATGGTGAAGATAATGGAAACGCACTGAAAAGGGCGTGTGAATATGCCGCCTGAATGTCTGCAGCAAAGATAGGGGGCGCGTAAAGGGGGAAAAAAGGGGCGGCGGGCGTAGTGTTCAATTAATGGCCGAGTTCAAAATTTAAATTTAAGAATGAAAATCATTCCCCACAGTGAGACGGTGTTTGCCAGCCGATAGAATGTGCTCGGACTAAACTGTCAGTCGTATAGAGTAGTCTCTCGAAAAGTATCTCTTCGCTGAACAAGTACGCGTAGGTCGTCTGTGTTGCAACTCATCATAGCACCGTATTCGTACCTCTTGTGGCTTTCGAGGTGTCCGATGGCTCATCATGGCACGTTTCAAATTTTGAGAAGCGCTGTGAAGACAACACCCCCCCCCCCCCAACTCCTCAAAACACACACACACATACATACCCCCACGCACCCTCACACTGCTGCCCGCGTTGAACTCTCGATAAATCTGCCGAGATCCAGATAGGACCGTGAGATAACGCAGGGACGAATTGTGACCCCTTGACCAACGAGGTCTCTTGTAGTTAAACAAGTGGGCAGAATAAGGGTCGGGGCAGGGGCGGATAAATAATGGAGTCGGTGACGTCAATAATTGTCTACCTTGAGTTAAAACTTTAAAAATAAAACATCCTTGAATTTTTTTATTTTAAAAAAGTCATTATTAATTTTATTCAGCCCCCCCCCCCCAAAAAAAAACAACAACAACAACAAAGAAACACACAAACACATTTGCAATTTAGTATCGTTGTCACTGGAAGGGTAGTATCGTCCTCTAATTTTCCAAATCAGCAGCTCATGGAATGGACAAGCACTCGAGATTTGGGATCGCACGTTCGCTTAATTCACCTCCTGATACCTTCCCCCTCCCGCCCCCCCCCTCACCCCATCCGTTATCTCCTGGTCCTTACTGATAGGTGCTTGACCCGCGACGCGTCAGCCGATGAAAAACGATCACAGCCCGTGGAGCAAAGGTCGCGATGGTCACAACATGTTGCCGTAGGTAAGAGGTCAACAGGTCAGCTACACGGGGTCTAATCGGCGAGACGGCGAGACGCTTCGAGCGCTGCGGTAATTACCGTTGCTTTACGGTCTGTCCGGCTGACACTCGATTTCACGCTCGCCAGGGCACGGAGGTTTCGGAGCTCGTGGTGTGCTAACTAACGAGGACACGGTCGAGGGACGTGACACAAGAATCTTCTGGGGTTCATGAACAAGACCTAAAATATCATGCTTACAGTTTTAACACATTGCTTGTAATTAACAGACATTAATTAAAAATAGCTACACTTTTATTGTCAGAAAATCAGTAAGTTTTAGTTAGCTCAACTTTCTATCCCGGTTAGGGCGCTAAGAGTCTTAAACTTAAAAACTGTTCCGACTCCGGGTGAAACTTTTTGACAAGTAATAAAACAACAACTTTGATTCAAGAGTTAATCAATTTCCCCACATTGCTTCGGTCCAGCAGTAAGTGTAAGAAACAATTTTTTAAAAACTGTTTGTCGTATGCACAAGTAACTTCGGTTCATTAACCAAGACCCTTTGGCAGCGTCATCGCGTAGAACCCTGCAACTGCAAAAAAAAAAAAAAAAAAAAAAAAAAAAAAAAAAAAAAGGGGGGGGGGGGGGGCACGAATATTTAAGGGGCCTAAAGTTATGATGTGGAGAAAAAATTTAAAAAAAACATAAATTTTAAATTGCAATTGAAAAACTAAATATTTTTGCTATTGTGGCACTCTCCCTAGAAAATAATCACATTTAATACCCAGGAGCTGACATAACAGTGTTACATTTATTTAAGGGGACAACCCTCGTATACAACCACCACACACCCCCCCCCCCCCCCCTATCGAAAAACAGGATGAAAATCTCTTTACAAAATATATCTATCGGATTACGGGATGCAATCTTTAAGAACAACATTTTGCAGTTCCTGTGGAACGAAAAGAAATGGGGTTTTTTTTCTCTTGGGGCGTGGGGAATAATAAATTTGGGGCACACATTTGCTTTTATCCAATACTGGAACTGAAAATAAAGTATTTAAAAAAAAATCATTGACTAAATTCTAAATTCACGGTCTAGCCTTTTACTTGTATTCAGACGAGGATCATAGTAATATGGTGATAAGGAAGTAAACAATACCAAGGATAATAGAGGAAAAAATGAGGAAAGGGGGGGGGGGGCTGAATTCAAGCCGTGTGAAGTAAATAAATAGTGGAACAAAATATGATTAGGCGTGAGAAGAAAAAGAAGAATTAAAAGGTCGTTTCGGCCAAATGCCTTCTTCGGCAACACAGTGTAGCGTTCTCACTTACGTGTTCCCAGATCTCAATGTAGTCCTCTCAGATCACAGTGTAGCTCTCTCAGTTCACAATTCAGCTCTCTCAGATCACAAAGTAACTCACTCAGATCATAAATGTAGCACTCTAAGATCACAATGTAGCTCTCTCAGATCACAATGTAGCTCTGTCAGATAACAATGTAGCTCTGTCAGATCACAATGTAGCTCTCTCAGATCACAATGTAGCTCTGTCAGATCACAATGTAGCTCTGTCAGATCACAATGTAGCTCTGTCAGATCACAATGTAGCTCTGTCAGATCACAATGTAGCTCTGTCAGATCACAATGTAGCTCTGTCAGATCACAATGTAGCACTCTAAGATCACAATGTAGCTCTCTCAGATCACAATGTAGCTCTCTCAGATCACAATGTAGCTCTCTCAGATCACAATGTAGCTCTCTCATATCACAATGTAGCTCTCTCAGATCACAATGTAGCTCTGCCAGATCACAATGTAGCTCTGTCAGATCACAATGTAGCTCTCTCAGATCACAATGTAGCTCTCTCAGATCACAATGTAGCTCTGTCAGATCACAATGTAGCTCTCTCAGATCACAATGTAGCTCTGTCAGATCACAATGTAGCTCTCTCAGATCACAATGTAGCTCTGTCAGATCACAATGTATCTCTGTCAGATCACAATGTAGCTCTCTCAGATCACAATGTAGCTCTCTCAGATCACAATGTAGCTCTGTCAGATCACAATGTAGCTCTGTCAGATCACAATGTAGCTCTCTCAGATCACAATGTAGCTCTCTCAGATCACAATGTAGCTCTGTCAGATCACAATGTAGCTCTGTCAGATCACAATGTAGCACTCTAAGATCACAATGTAGCTCTGTCAGATCACAATGTAGCTCTGTCAGATCACAATGTAGCTCTCTCAGATCACAATGTAGCTCTGTCAGATCACAATGTAGCTCTCTCAGATCACAATGTAGCTCTGTCAGATCACAATGTAGCTCTCTCAGATCACAATGTAGCTCTGTCAGATCACAATGTAGCACTCTAAGATCACAATGTAGCTCTGTCAGATCACAATGTAGCTCTGTCAGATCACAATGTAGCTCTCTCAGATCACAATGTAGCTCTGTCAGATCACAATGTAGCTCTCTCAGATCACAATGTAGCTCTGTCAGATCACAATGTAGCTCTGTCAGATCACAATGTAGCTCTGTCAGATCACAATGTAGCTCTGTCAGATCACAATGTAGCTCTGTCAGATCACAATGTAGCTCTGTCAGATCACAATGTAGCACTCTAAGATCACAATGTAGCTCTCTCAGATCACAATGTAGCTCTCTCAGATCACAATGTAGCTCTCTCAGATCACAATGTAGCTCTCTCAGATCACAATGTAGCTCTCTCAGATCACAATGTAGCTCTGTCAGATCACAATGTAGCTCTGTCAGATCACAATGTAGCTCTCTCAGATCACAATGTAGCTCTCTCAGATCACAATGTAGCTCTGTCAGATCACAATGTAGCTCTCTCAGATCACAATGTAGCTCTGTCAGATCACAATGTAGCTCTCTCAGATCACAATGTAGCTCTGTCAGATCACAATGTAGCTCTGTCAGATCACAATGTAGCTCTCTCAGATCACAATGTAGCTCTCTCAGATCACAATGTAGCTCTGTCAGATCACAATGTAGCTCTGTCAGATCACAATGTAGCTCTCTCAGATCACAATGTAGCTCTCTCAGATCACAATGTAGCTCTGTCAGATCACAATGTAGCTCTGTCAGATCACAATGTAGCACTCTAAGATCACAATGTAGCTCTGTCAGATCACAATGTAGCTCTGTCAGATCACAATGTAGCTCTCTCAGATCACAATGTAGCTCTGTCAGATCACAATGTAGCTCTCTCAGATCACAATGTAGCTCTGTCAGATCACAATGTAGCTCTCTCAGATCACAATGTAGCTCTGTCAGATCACAATGTAGCTCTGTCAGATCACAATGTAGCACTCTAAGATCACAATGTAGCTCTGTCAGATCACAATGTAGCTCTGTCAGATCACAATGTAGCTCTCTCAGATCACAATGTAGCTCTGTCAGATCACAATGTAGCTCTGTCAGATCACAATGTAGCTCTCTCAGATCACAATGTAGCTCTGTCAGATCACAATGTAGCTCTGTCAGATCACAATGTAGCTCTGTCAGATCACAATGTAGCTCTCTCAGATCACAATGTAGCTCTGTCAGATCACAATGTAGCTCTGTCAGATCACAATGTAGCTCTCTCAGATCACAATGTAGCTCTGTCAGATCACAATGTAGCTCTGTCAGATCACAATGTAGCTCTGTCAGATCACAATGTAGCTCTCTCAGATCACAATGTAGCTCTGTCAGATCACAATGTAGCTCTGTCAGATCACAATGTAGCTCTCTCAGATCACAATGTAGCTCTGTCAGATCACAATGTAGCTCTCTCAGATCACAATGTAGCTCTGTCAGATCACAATGTAGCTCTCTCAGATCACAATGTAGCTCTGTCAGATCACAATGTAGCTCTGTCAGATCACAATGTAGCTCTGTCAGATCACAATGTAGCTCTCTCAGATCACAATGTAGCTCTCTCATATCACAATGTAGCTCTGTCAGATCACAATGTAGCTCTCTCAGATCACAATGTAGCACTCTAAGATCACAATGTAGCTCTCTCAGATCACAATGTAGCTCTCTCAGATCACAATGTAGCTCTCTCAGATCACAATGTAGCTCTGTCAGATCACAATGTAGCTCTCTCAGATCACAATGTAGCTCTCTCAGATCACAATGTAGCTCTCTCAGATCACAATGTAGCTCTCTCAGATCACAATGTAGCTCTGTCAGATCACAATGTAGCTCTGTCAGATCACAATGTAGCTCTGTCAGATCACAATGTAGCTCTGTCAGATCACAATGTAGCTCTCTCAGATCACAATGTAGCTCTGTCAGATCACAATGTAGCTCTCTCAGATCACAATGTAGCTCTGTCAGATCACAATGTAGCTCTCTCAGATCACAATGTAGCTCTCTCAGATCACAATGTAGCTCTCTCAGATCACAATGTAGCTCTCTCAGATCACAATGTAGCTCTGTCAGATCACAATGTAGCTCTCTCAGTCTGTGTAGAAACAATGGCGCGCTATTTTTTAAAAAAACATAAATAATTATGTTATTTTTCACGTCAATACATCGTGTGCTCGAAGCCTTTTTTTTTACATTAGTTCCTTTCTGGGTGGGTTGGGGGGTGCGGCAAAACATTAGCTACAATGCCAAAATAAACGATAAACTAATGATAAACGAAAAAATAAACTTAGAATGAATGGGGTCCAAAACCGAAAAGTGGCAGGGGATATCCAAAAATGATTGTATAAAAAAAATCACAGAAAAAAAGTCACAAAATATGTTTCATATTAACTCCTAAGTTTCAGTGCTTTTGAAATTATATTCGTAAGTCCAGAAATATGTTGATTTGCTGAAAAACAGTAAATAGAAAATAGCAGCAGCTTATTCGGGTCGTTCTTTGATTCTCGTTTGGGATTAAATATGGGATTGTTATTTGATTTTATATATACACACTATAATTTAGACATTTCATATGATTTTTTTATTTTTCAGCTATACATGCGTGTGTGTATTATTTTTTATTATGTATACATATTACAATCAAAAATTTAATTCTATGCTTTTTTTTTCAAAATTATTTAAATTTTTATGCATGAAACCAATAAACGCGAATATTACTTATTGACTAACAATAATTGGTACTAGCGATTGGTCATTTGATTCTCGCGTCTGATCTCACCGACACATCTCACATAGATAAAAGGAAAGCAAGGGACATTGCATCGAAATACCAGTGTACTGATAACTCTGTGCAGACAAAGCATCAATGGCCTCAGTGTGGTCTACGCGGCTTTGGACAGAAAGATTCAGATCTGTTTACCCTTAAACTCTTTAAATCCTACAATATCAACACATAATCGTTCAATACATTATCTTCATAGTAAAAAATAAACATACAGTATGCATAATGTATACACCTCAAAATCGTACATTGTACGCCGAATTCGCAAGAGTAAACAGGTATGAGATATTAAAGACAATTCTTATGTTTACCAATCTTGTCAGACTTTACCAAGATGCCCCCCCCCCCCGGGGGGCCGTGTTACAATTACATACCTGTAATCATACTAAAACTCATTATTGTCACCAAGGGAGTGTGGTCGGACCGAGAGATATACACATTTCATTGTTTCCCAATCTTTTCAGGTTTTATTTATGATATGCGATGGCTGAATTTTTCTGTGACTTTTTTTTTTTTTTTTGACTTTTTTCCTGTGACTTTTTTTCCGCTCACCCCAACAAATCACGTGACTTCTCTGGTCTAGAGAATACATTCACGAGGAAAACGATAAGCTTTACATTCCTTTTTCCATCAAGTTTACTACTGAAACTTGATAATTAAAATATGTCCCCCTCTTGTATGATGGCCTAATCACAAGGCGTACTGAGAACATATGGCGCCGGCGCAGCTAAGGGGTGGCGGGGGGGGGGGGAGCAGATGTCCCTGGGCGTCAGACGCAAAATGCCTATAAATCGGACAGGGAAATAAAAAGGTTTTCAAAATAAAATTTTTAAAACTTCAATCATTATTTAATTATTTAAAACACTAACAAAAAGAAGCAATGGGTAACTGTATTGTGGTAAAGTAATTAGATGTCTATGTGGAGTTACATCACTCACAGACATGCCGGCGTTGTACAAGTAAACTTCGTTTAAACCTGTAATGACGTATACAAAATATAATAATGGTAGGCCTTTAAAAGCACCAACTACTACCAGGATTCTGTGAAATATTCGACCGAAGGCGAAGTTGGTGGAGTGGAGAATTAGCATGTCGTACCCGGTCATAACAATGATCTCATTCCTCCAAAGCCCCTTCCCCACAGACCATGGCCTAACAAAACGGTAAAATATTTTTTTTTTTTTTAAATGTTAACGTTCAAAGGTTATTTCCCATAAGGCTAGACAGACAATTGTAGCCAGTTGAAGAATCATAGCCTGACACGGTTCGAGACGTTTTGCCCGCTATGACATCGTCCGAGGTCACCACCGAGCCATTTTGTGTTTAGACTGCTATTCTCGGTGAACAGACCAAGTCTATTCTCTCGAACGACACACAACACACAAACAACCCACGGCAGACGTCGAGACGTCAGTGGTGACGTCAGAGGCGAGACAGTTTTACTTTTATCCGCCGCCATAACAAAAAAGCACTGCACACTCATCAATTCACATCGCACGGTCTTTATTGTTTTAAATGAATAATTTAAAAAAAATTATATTAATATATAAGTTAATTTTACAAACCACCATCTACGATCAAGATGTATTAAATTTAATATGAATCATTTTAAATGATATTTTAATTTTGTTCCGGCGGGAGGTGCTCGGCAAACTGCACAAGCTGAGTTGTTTACGTATGGCTGTTGAGCTTAGCACGTAGAATCTTCCGCTATTTATACGTCTGTTTTAACCAAAGGAAACAAATGATAATATATTTCTAACAAAGTTAGACTAGTATTACTAAAGAAATATACACTCCATATCACGGAGAAGTATTTTCTTTCATTCATTTCATTTCATAAAATATAGTATGCGATTACGTTGGAGTCAGTTGGAGTGACGGAACAGCCAAATATTTTACGGCATGCGAGACCCCTTCTCCTACCATCACGGATTACAGTCAGACAATTCACTACTGTCTCTGCGATTGATAAGTGGCTGTTCGTGAAGTTCGTCTAGCTAAATGGATATTATGTGATGGTTTTCAAGCTGGTAAATATTATCACCTGTGGTTGGATTTAAAACTATATCTCATTAAATTGTTGATCAAATGATTTTGATTCATGGAAGACTACAATTCTCATGTGAACCCCGATGTGAAGCGGGTTGTGCAAAGCTTCCAAAGCTCAGCAGTACGTAGCCTAAGCGGTCCTAACGGGTTGCCGCTTCGAACTGTGGGCGTCCTTGGCCACCAAACTAAGATGAGTGCACCTGAAGAGGATTATCAAAAGGCAATAGTTGCCACGAAAAAGCAGTCGGATGAAAAAAATATCGAATATGATAGTCCTTTTCTTGCTCCCCCACCATTTCCTATCCAGCAAATGCCCGTGTTTACACCGGTAGATACCACAAAAAGTGAAAGATCTGACACCATTTTAGAGGGCGAAACAATTGCATGTTTTAGTGTAGGTGGGGAGAAACGGTTGTGTTTACCTCAAATTTTAAACACGGTTTTGCGAGATTTTACATTGCAGCAGATCAACGCTGTGTGTGATGACTTACACATTTTCTGTTCGAGATGTAACCAAGTACAGTTAGAAACTCTAAAAGTTCTAAATATTCTGCCTTCAAGTGCCCCAAGTTGTGGGCTCATCACCAAAACAGACGCAGAGAGGCTCTGCAATGCGCTGCTCCATGGAACGCAAGAACAATGCATGGAGCCTCCTTCCCGAAACAGTTTTAAAATTTACCATGAATGTTTTGGGAAATGTAAGGGATTGATTAATCCAGACACGTACACAACACCGGACGCCAAATGCATTCGCTGTGAAGATTGTTATGGTATGTTCAGTCCTTCAAAATTTGTTTGCCACTCGCACAAATCTTTGGAAAACAGAACATGTCATTGGGGATTTGATTCTGCTAATTGGAGATCATACCTCCTGCTTGCCAAAGATCAGAATCTAAATGATAATGGCAGACTTCAAGATGCTATTGAGGAAATCAAAGCAAGGTTTGATCCCGCTCACAAGCACAAGCGAAGACAGGTATATAAATTATACATTAAAATAAATATATTAAAATATATTAGTAACTGAAAATCTTAATTTAAAAGGTAAAACATTAAATTGTTCCATTTTCAGGACAATATAAAACATGTAATTACTATTACCAATCAACGAGGAGCTTATGATCTTTAAATCCATTATCTAAAACCAAAGAAATATATTGACTCATAGTGACTTTTGTGTGTCCTGAAATTGGGACTGTATCAAAAAACAGTTCATTTTTTAATTGCTTAACCTCTTTGACATTAATGTTACTTGATTTAATATTAGATGATTTGTTGCTTAACTTTACAATTACATTAGCCATGTTGATTGCGTTTGTTAATTTAAAAAATATTTTATTTGTATAAAAGCTATATGTTATAAATGAACTTTATGAACATACCGCACATTAAATTTCATTACAATATCAGTTTAAAATATATGTATGTGAAGGCAAAATATTAGATAATTGGGCATAACTTTATAATTACATTAGCCATGTTGATTGTGGTCAGTTATACAAGACCAAGATATATGTTATAAATGAACATGCATTAAATTTCACTACAATGTCACTGTAAAAATAATATATGTGTACTCAAAGGCTAAGGAAATATGAGCATCATTCAAAGTTGGATTTCTACAACCCCCATATTTTGTCATATTTGGTTTCCCCCCAAGTGTAGAAAAATGTTTTATCCCTAGTCCCTAGTTCATGTTCTATACAAAGTAATAATATTTGGTTTAAAACAAGTGATTTTTTAGAAGTTTAAAATAGTTGTTTAAATTACATATTTATATACACTAGTCTGTGCTCTTGTTCTCTCTCATCTTTACTATTGTAAGTCTCTTCTGTCAGGTTCACCAAAACATTTTTCATAGAAAAAGTGCAAAACTCAGCTGCTTGGTTAGTTCTAAAGGCAAAGAAACGTGGTCACGTCACTCCACTACTTCACTCACATCTTTGGCTCCCATACTTTTTCTATCTTACTGAGCTTCTTACGGTCTATTACCCCTTTGAAAGCTTCGTTCCTCCACAGAGATGCATATTCTTTCTGTTCCCAAATTACGCACTAAAATATATGGTGAACGGGGGTGAAAGTTCTTTCCCTTTCTGTGCCCCCAAAAAAATGGAATTCTCTCCCATTACACATCCACAATGTAATGATCAAAACTGCCCTCAAGACCCATCTCTTCAAACTCTACTATTTCGACTCATTCTCACACCCCTCTGACTGATAAACAACGCTAGATTCTGCATGCTTGGTGCTGTCCATGGCTAGACAGGGGTAGATAGTGCTTTGGTTGGCAAGGTCAAGCTTTTCACCAATTGTTTTTAAATGTATTATTTTTTGTAATTGCTAATGTTTATGTGAAGCGCAGTGAGCCTAGCCCTAAGCTGGGGTACTGCACTATGTAAAACCACCTAATAATAACAATATCAGTTACTTGGAAGGTATGGTGCTTATGTTTCGGCATTAACATTATTTTCTTTTAAGACCAGTTAAAATGTTCGCCCCAGATAAAATATTTTTTACAAAGATAGTTGGCAGATTATATATATTTTTTGTATTCAATGAGTTTGCAAATGAAATTATTTCCCACACAAAAAGAGAGCTGATATGTTGAGTAAGGGAACAATATTAATAAATATTAAGAATTATTTAACTATAGTTTAAAGTAATATGTAAGGAAACAATGATTATATATATTGGTCGTGGGATATAGATTATACATGAAAGTGGACGCCTCATAATGTTGCATGTTACTGAAGTGCAAATCCTATAATTACAATTACAATTTGAAAAAATACATTTGAGGTTGGGAGACTGCAAATAAACGGGAGGCTCCAAAAAAAAAACTAAATACATAATAAAAAATGTATCTTGAATTAAGGTATGGCAAATAAGTAATATTCACAGAATTTAGTATTTTTATAGACAAAGTTGAAAGCACTAATAAATTAGTGGACGTAAACACTTCATTCAGGCCTCCCTCTGGCTCCTTGGGCTCTCAACTTTCTCCCAAAACCAGTTGTTGACCTGACAGCGACCCTAATGCTGACCGCATACCGGACATATTAATTACATCCTAGGTCAGGGACACACCCTAGGTTAGCCCTCCGCCTCAATTTCGCGTTACAGCTTAACTTCAATTTCCACCCCCCCCCCCCCCCCCCGGCGTCTCATACACAAGATGCCCTCCTTTCTGTTTACCCGTAGCGCGCGCCCTGTGCAAGCACACGTGCTCGATTGCGTGGGTGTGAGCTTTATTCAAATGCGCTTCTTAAGAGATGATGAAAATTAAAAATAGGATTTTGCTGAGTTGGTGGTTTGGGGGGGGGGGGGGGGGGATATGATATAATTTCTAAAATGATTAAGGATTAAAAGAAAAGTTAAACCGATTCTATAACTGTTAGTTTATTCCATGATTTTTTCCTAATAATAACCTATGAAAATTTTAGCCACCACTAATTGCATAAAATGAATGGTTGGTGCTAAGTTGCATATCAGGCAGTGCAAGGACAACACACTTATGAGAACACAGTGGTGATTACAGTACTGTGTGGTACTATTGACAGTAGAGGAGTGGGGGGGGGGCGGAGGTCCGCCCCTGGCTGCTTTTTTTTCTCTATATTATATAGAGGTGGTCTTATTTTTCCGGCCAAGTGCAAGGAGGAATTAAAATACACATGACATAATTTTATTTTATAATCAACTACTATTCACTGCTATGAGGTACTAGAACTCTAATTGGCTAAAAATGTAAACATTGACGATGGTATCTAAATGTCTTTATGATGCTTCCAACCTTTTTTGAGCCAAGCCACACCTAAGCAACACAAAGGTTTAATGCCACACCCCCATTTCATCTAACATTGCCCCCCTACCCCATAATCTTTAAATTGCAGCCCACCTTTATTGGTTGTAGGCTGGGAAGCACTGTATTAAATGAAGCTAAGTGAGACCGGGTTTAATTGGGGTTAGTCCTATTACATGACTTATTGGTAGATATTTCTGCTTAGCCTGCTTAATTTTCTTAAATTTAAAGCTAGTTAGTCTTTTATAGCTAGTTGGTCTTTTATTTCCCCTCCCCCTTGTGTGTGCAAGTGTGTAATAGGGGTGGGGGTGTAATACACAAAAGTTTAAATACACAAAAGTTTATAAGGTAATCATTAATCTAAAAAAAAAAAAGATAAAGTCATTTAAATTATAGGTCAGAATGTATTTGAGAAAATGAAGTAAGGCAAGTCTGTGCAATAATTGGAAGACATCATCTTCCACTTAGATAAGACAACTTTGAAGTATCCTATATGTAGTAAGTTATTAGATTTTATTATTATAATTAAAGAGATTTCTAATTCACACAATATATTCTAAAATATTTATTTTAGTAAACCTGCCTATTTAAAAACAACAGACTTTTCAAATTAATAAAGCAGATTTGGCCTAAATTACAGTTTTCATGAAGTAAGCACATTTTTATGTTAATATATTTGAACAAAAGAAAATGATTGCAGAAAGTATTTGATGGCTAAAATCTTACTTTGGTGAGTGAAATGGCTTTTATGCACAATTTGCACTGAAATGTTGGTGGGGGTGATGAAGATTCATTGCCAGTGTTTGGACAATGTATTACTTTAAAAAATAAATTGAAAAATATTTAAATATCAGTATTTTCACACACTAAACACCACCCAAAAACAACCTTTTCATTTATTTTTAAATACAGTGGAACACGCTATAACGCGATGATCGAGGTCCATAAAATCGGATCGCATTAAAAGCGGGGTCGCGTTAATGCACGGTTTTACAATATTTAACTTTTTTCCGAGAACATATACGTGTATACATGTACAATTATCAAAAGTCGGCTTATCATCAGATGAATATTAACTGGAATGCATTAATTAAGATATATTCAAAAAATTGATGGCTAATTTATTTATAGGTTATTACTGAGCATTAAAAACATTTACCAATGTTTTTTTTTACTTTTCTCCAAATTTTTTTCTCCATGTGAATGAATATACAAAATTTTGGGAGCCATGCTACGACCACGTTAAATCCGAATTCGCGTTATGGCGGGGCGCGTTATAGCGGGGTTCCACTGTACAGACAAAAATTCCTTACCAGTCGTCATTTTAATCCTAGACAAACTAAGCATTTGGTCGTCTTATGAAAGAATAATAAATGAAGTAACTAAAGCGCCTAATCAACAATATCTGTGATACTATTTTTATCTTTCCATAACAATAGAAAAGTAGAATTTATGCCTATATCCTTATTTGTTTTCCAAAAAATAATTCACTCAACCCCTTTACACTGGTAAACATTTTGAACCTGTTTTTATTGATTAAAAGAATTTTTAAAAATTAACTTTAAATTGCAATGAAACTAATTTAAACTATACACAAAGATTTAAAGTCTTTACAACACCGAAGTTGCACACATTTTTTGTTCCATTATTTGTTTATAGGATTTTTTTTTTTAATGAATGTAATTTATTTACGGAATTAACTAGAATAAGAATAATAATGTTTATAACAATTAAGTTAGCTGACTTCTGTGCTACACATTTTGTTTTGTATTTAGGTGTCATAAATTAAAGAAAATAAATTTTTTAAAGATCATTGTTAAAAGATAGTTTGACAGCTTGGACTACAGTGATTAAGTGTGTTGCGCTTGCCACAAAGGAGGAAAATATTAGAAATTAAACAGTAAGAAACTATTGATCATATGTACAATGAAAAGGTATGGAACAATGTGCCTGACTCACGCTCTCAGGATTGAATAAAAAAAAAATAGCATTATACATTAAAATAGCAGGACCATCATTTAACTGTTGTTTTTTTTTACTGCAACCCTCTCTACTCTGGCTCAACATGTGTTTAAAAACATAAGCACTTCAGTTTGGCTGTCTGAAAAACCTGAAATTAATAATTTTGCTAATTCTGTAAAAGGGAATCCATTGGAATGCTTGTGGAAAGGTCTAGAAAAAAAATGTGTAAAGAAATAAATAGTGAAAATTTCTATTTATTCTTAAATAGGCAAAGTAATATTGACAAACTCAAAATTATATTCTTTTCATCCACTAAATATTCTGGTTGAGGTTTGAGCTTAAAGCCCCAGCGACTACATTGGCAACCAGCTCCATCTGCTCTACCATATAACATTGTTGTATAATAGGACTCTCCTGGCTTACCACACATCTAGTGATGGGCACTTAGTCAAAAGATGCACTAGTTTTTTTGGAACCAGTTTACAACATTTAGTGATGGGCACTTAGTCAAAAGATGCACTAGTTTTTTTGGAACCAGTTCACAACATCTAGTGATGGGCACTTAGTCAAAAGATGCACTAGTATTTTTGGAACCAGTTCACAACATCTAGTGATGGGCACTTAGTCAAAAGATGCACTAGTTGTTTTTTAACCAGTCTTCAATGCCGACAGGTCAAGTCCCTGTTGTTTTCCAGCCTATGGAAGTATGCTAGGACAGTGTTAGGTTATCATTTGTGTCAGCATGCTTTGGTGTCCGCGACCCAATTCCCTCCATGGGATCCATGTCAGCATGTTAGCGAAAACACCTCTGGCCTTCATACTGTCTGTCCATTTCATCCATTAAACTCTCTTTGCTAACCACAAATAATATCTTAGCTGTGTGAACCAAGCTCAGCTAAATGCCTTTAAAAATAATTTTCTTGTTTAAAAACATTTTTCAGAGCCCTGAGCGCTTAAGAAATGAATTAAATAACTCCAAGCGAATAAAGACTGAGTCAGACAGTGATACAGATACAATGGCACCTTCCCCTCCACAAAACATGGCTTGGGATGCTGTGAGCTTGTGTCAGCTTTCTGCCTTCCAACAGTGGTCACCAGGGTTGTTGTCAGTCTTCAAAGAGGGAAAGCTAATACCACCCCCAGCCATAATGAGAGAACAGTAAGTGATATTTCAGTTAGACTTATAAATAAAAAATAATCAATATTTTTCTCCCATGTCCACTGCATATAGCTTACAAAACACATTGTCGGATTGTGTCTTGACACGGATGTGTTAATTAAACCAGTTGTGATCAGTATCATTAATGAAGAAGGATTGCTTTATCACCTCTAAAATAGATGCCTTGGAACTGCTGCTTGCAACCTCAAAATGTCTTGTTAAGTCGACCTGGCAGTAAGGAACAAAAATGAACTTTTGATATTTATAATTATAATTAAAAAAACAATCATTTCTACAACTGATTAACTTTTTTACCTTGAAACTTTTCCTTCTCTAAATTAGTTTTTGAGAACAATAGAATTTAGAAAATATAAATGTTGGCTCCACATTCTCTTGTAAAAGTTCACACTATTTATGTGAATATTTATGTGTATTATTTCTTGGATTTTTTCTTCTTCAAATTTGTACATAATACTGCAAATGACTTATTATTTTACTTTTTTTCCCCTTTCAGTTTAGCTGCCATTTTGCCGTCATATCTTCACACGGGCCCCCCAGTGTTGTTGAATCCGGAGAGAGTTGTTCCCTACTCTGAGTCTGAGAGGTCAGTATTTATCAGATCATATTTTTGCATGTGAGTGCATGAACACTTGTTGTTCAAGCAGGCTTGGTTAACTACAGCCCAATGATTTCTCATTTAAACTTCTTTAAAATGTGCTAGCATGTGCTACATTGGTACCATTGTGTGACCACCAAAGCTTTTTGATGACATGTACTTTTACAGTCTCTGCTATGACAGCACACACTTTACCTTTGCCATTAGTCCACATAAATACCACAAGTCCCCTATCAAAACCCACAGTCCTCTAATAAAACTCTGTTGCCAAAAATCTACCATCCATCTTTAACCTATATATGAAATGCCCACTCAGTCGGTGACAAACATCTATGTACAGTTGTACATAGGTCATTCCAATGAAAGGCAGCTAATTATATTGTATGTAATTACATGACACTTGGAAAGGTTAAGTAATAGGTGACCCAAAGGATATCCACAATTTACTACTCCCCCATACCCCTATTAATATTTTGTTCATTGCAATGCAAATATCAAGACCAGGATTGTCCCTCTATTCCAAACTAGATGTATTGTAAATAAAGCTTGTGACATTCATAAAGAGTCATGGCATACCAAATATTTCTTATTCAAAGTTGTCTGTTGAATTCCTCCACAGTATTTATTGTTTAAAGAAGAGAAAAAATTAACACTAATTTAATAGCTTCAATAAAACTGACTCGCTAAATGAATGAACAAATGGGAGGAACGAACAAATAGAAGAACGTGTGTCTTCCCAATATGTCACGTGGCCCCAATTTGTCACGTTTCCCCAATTTGTCACGTGGCCCCAATTTGTCACGTGGCCCGAGTAATATCATGAACTAATTTTGTATCCCCCTTTGTTATATAAGTTTACCAGTTATATGAACAACCAGTGCTTCCTATATTAACTTTTTGGGCCTTTCAAAATTAGTTAGCCAAACCATGTTAGCCAAAAAAATAAAATAATAATCTGTTGGGCTTGTAAGTTTCCTTTGTAAGGTCAGTTATTCAAAATTCCCTTGAAGTGAGGTCAGTTATTCAAAATTCGTCTGTTGTAATGTCAGTTATTTAAAATTTCCTTGTTGTGGTCAGTTATTCAAAATTCCCTTGTTGTAAGGTCAGTTATTCAATGCTGTAAGGTCAGTTATTCAATATTCCCTTGTTGTAAGGTCAGTTATTCAATGTTGTAAGGTCAGTTATTCAATATTCCCTTGTTGTAAGGTCAGTTATTCAATGTTGTAAGGTCAGTTATTCAATATTCCTTTGTTGTAAGGTCAGTTATTCAATGTTGTAAGATCAGTTATTCAATGTTGTAAGGTCAGTTATTCAATGTTGTAAGGTCAGTTATTCAATATTCCCTTGTTGTAAGGTCAGTTATTCAATGTTGTAAGGTCAGTTATTCAATGTTGTAAGGTCAGTTATTCAATGTTGTTAGGTCAGTTATTCAAAATTCCCTTGTTGTAAGGTCATTTATTTGATATTCCCTTGATGTAAGATCAGTTATTCAATGTTGTAAGGTCAGTTATTCAATATTCCCTTGATGTGAGGTCAGTTATTCCCAGGGTGCTGGTTCGGTTGGGATTAGATGGGGGTACTTAGTAACTGTCAATAATTTCAAAGAAGTTACTATTGTTTATTGTAGGCTCTCTATATTTTCTTTTTCAATGGAAGCACCATCTGGTTTAAACAAAATAATTAATTTGTGTAGATTACAAACTTAATGTGCAAATTCATAATAAGTTTCACATCTTTCATTGGAATATTTGCTTATATTTCCTTTTCCTCCATTTCTGTTCATTGAAAAAAAAATAATTCTTTTGTTGTAGACAGATGTAAAATTAAAATAAGAAACTAAATCCATGTCGCAATGCGGTATACCAGCATTATATAAAACTTTTTAACCTTGCAAGAATGATGTTCATTTTAATGATTATACATCATGATCACTATCATTCTTTCCCTTGTATAAAATTAAAGTTGATCACTATTGTACCTGAACCCTAGGGTTATTACTTTTGAGAAACTGTGATCTGTACATGAAGACCACCACTTTCTCCCCCCCCCCCCCCCCCCACATTATTCAAAATAAAAATTGACTAAAATATAAAAAGGACGAATGTATCAGTTTTGTACAATAATACATCTGGAATACATTGTTTGGAACTTCCTCTCATTCTCTCGCTCCCCCTCCCCACATTTTCCCCGCAGTCTAGCACAATCGAGAAATGTATCTCCAATTTAAACCAGAAAGCCGCTATCTCGAAATTATGAAGATTCTTTTTTTTTTTTTTTTTGTCTTTTCCCAAAGTATTTTATGCTGACTATGGAAGACTTGTAAACTCTTGTTCCTCCCCGCTGTCAGGTGTCGTGTGTTTGTATTGTGCTGCTTCCCGGTACACATCTATAGCTCAGCGTGTGATCTTTGTGCTTTGCTTTTGTTCTAGATTTCTCTCTCCCCCCCCCCCCCCCCCCCCCCCCCCCCCAATGACTTGGACCCCACACGCAGCTTTAGCTCTTAACTTAAAAAAAAATGCAAAATAGATTTCAGAAGGTTCTGTATCTTGCACTTGATGTGCTGGCTGAATGTGGGTTCGTGGAGTGCTGGCGAGTCTCACTACCATGGGGTTTGTTGTATCTTGGGCTGAATACAAATATACACTCTTGGGATAGCTCAAGTACAACAACTTTGCTTACACCTAGAGTGCGCCCTTATCTGATTGTCAGAGCCCCATCCCCACCAACCTTCCGTCAGACAGTGGGCGTTAGAGCTCAGAATGTGATGGCCAGAAATACCAGGAGACCAAATACAATTTACAAAATACAATTTGTCGATTATTCCTTGTTGATCATTCCTTGTCTCCGCTTTTTATTAGTGTTTTATCAGTGTTGAAGTTCGACATTAAATATGAAAATAATTGATCTCAAAAATAATTACGAAAAAAATTGTACCAAAGTCGAGCTCTACAAAGGTCATTCAGCTAAGCTTTTCTTCTTTAGCATATCATAGTTAAAAATAATATTTTACAAGGGTTGTTTTTGTATAGGCTGCACCTAGTGGTACCCGGGTACCAGAAGTGAGAGGTTGGGATTAAAAAACGATTAAAAATACTATTGTTGGTTTTGTAAGACCAAATGAGGTATCAAATGAAAGATAATTGAATGGACTATACGTCTGTAAACTTAATTCTTCATTTTAACTAAAATAAACTACCACAAATGATATCCGAATAGCATTGAGTCTAATGGTACCCGCGTGCGAATGGCGGCGCTGCGTGTCTGGGTCCATTTTGACTAATCATTTACGAGCGGAACGCGGAATGTCCAGTTGTACCTGAAACTGGTGTAAACCAAACCTCCTTTGAGGAAAATTGAGTATTTTGTCAACGTTGTTGCACTGACCTGTAGTGTACAGAAGCCAACTTCTAGTGCAGTGGTTCTCAACCTTCATAATGCCGCGACTCTTGAACACAAATCCTCATGTTGTGATGACCCCTAACCACAAAACTATTATCTTTTCTGCTTCATAACTGTAGAGTATATGTGTTTTCCGATGGTCTTAGGCGACCCCCCTGAAAGTGCCGTTCGACCCCCAAAGGGGTCGCGAGCCACAGGTTGAGAACCGCTGTTCTAGTGATTGGTTTTATGACAACCAGCTCATCAATAGGAAATTAACATTTGGCTATCAAGGTATATAAATTCCTTATACCCAATATTGAGGCTATTTGTTAATGTGCATTGTAAAAAAAAAGATAGTTATTTTATTTGAGCATGTGCTACTATGAAAAGGTTTGCTATAAATAATGCTATACCTACTCCGTATTCTAGCGAATGCCATTACAAATCATGTTTTGTGTTGACCGCCGTTTTCCCAATTAAATGTCCCCATTGAAATATGAGATATTGTCGTATAATGAATTATTAATATTTGCCGTAACCGCATGCGATTAGCTATTTTTGTTGTATTCTCCAGGGCTGAAATGGATTTAATTTAAAATTTAAAACCAGAACAGGGAAGTTGACAAGGATACCCGCCCTGTGTTTTAAACTGAATAGAACTTAAAGACGTCTTACCAATTCTTTAAAAATGTAATATGTTATTCGCGTATGAATAGTTCGTTTATTTTGTTGTTCTCTGCTGTCATGGCTTTATTATCCCAAGTTTCGAGTTCGCTCATTGTTTATAATATCTCTTAATGACAATTATTTTTTTTCCCAACTCTTTCCCTTTTCCTTGTTTTCATTTGTTGGAAACCAACGGGTCATTGGGATAAGGGCAGTGATGCCATGACAAGGTCTCGTTACCGAGCAAACGGTCTTGTTAATTATTCACCCATCTTGACCCACGTGTTTAAGTGGGTATATATTTTGTAAGAAAACCGTTCAAAGGGAAACGTTTTAAAGGAAACTGGTTTTCTTTTTTGGTATTTTAGTCGAACTTTAGAACTACGCTAAACGCTAACAAATATAGTCACACAATCTTGATGGCAGATATAGTAGTAGGGACAGTAGGGATATAGCCTAGTTCATCTGGTCTATTTTTTTTTTTTCAACAAAGCAGTAACTTGTAAGTAGGTTAATGCTCTCGGATAGCTTGCCTTTCGAAAATTAAAACACATCCTTTTAAACTTTGATGGTCAAGGCAAAGATTTGCCCACGCGTCCAAAGTTATATCTGCTGCCCCACAGATAAATGTGAAATCTAAAGTTTTGATAAGAAATCCCGTCCAGTCAGCAAACATCTTTGTACGGTGATGCTTGTACCTAATCGTGTTATCAATTTTATCAGACGCTAGACTACATGGAGATAATGAGAGGTTTCGTCCCACATGGAATGGACATGTGTTTATGAACAATGAAAGATAGCATTAAGCTGGGGACAACTTCAGTTGAAGCTTATGTTGCAAGTCTCGATTGAGTTTGTATTTGATGTTTACAACGCATGATATTCAAATGCTTGTCATTTGCTCAAACAAGCTGTGCTTTCCTTTACCAGTCTCATGGCTTTGCTTTGATTTTTAAACTAAAAAACAAACGGTTCTGTTAAGAAAAAGGGGGGGGGGGGGGTTGGGGGGGGTCTATAAATTTTTTTCAATTGGCTGAAAATATCGGTTAGGAACCCCCCCCCCTTTTTTTTTCCCCATGTGAATGCATTTAATTTGATTTAATTGTCATTCGACGACACCCTTAAATTTTTTTATCTCCTAGCAAATTTGGGGTGTGAAATTATCTATTAATTCATGTGTTATAACCAGCGAGTTTCTGCATTAGAAAGTCATGCTTTATAGACCAGCGTTGTGACTATTTCACCTACTTTGCTATTATATTGACAACTAAAACCTCACTTGACTTATTTTTGCAGCCTACGTAGCCGTTGTTAAAAAAAAAAAATCCAAATACTTTCATGAACTATCGATCCGTACCAGTTGACGAGACTTCTCAGTCACTATTGATCCGGCAGTCTGGATCACAAAATACTGACGTGGTTATTGAATGTGGCCCCGTCAATGGTAATTGTGTGAACACGCTTATTGACTTAGGCATTACACGTTCCACCAACGCGGCCACCGACCCGATGTGCCGCCACGGGTGTTTGCCCAACCTTCAACTGTTTGCAGCGTTGCTTTAAATTAAAAAAAAAAAATTAATAATAATAATAAAAAAGGCGGAGAGAACGTGAGATTTTTAATTGAATTTCGCTACATCAAACTTGAGTTAAGGCAAATAAGATTCACCAAGGCCGGGTTGAAATTAACAGATGGATCTACTGACACAAATGAAAATCATTTTAATGCCCTGCTGGCTCGTTCTCAATTTTACATTAGCAGTGATCGTATCACCAAGGGCTTTTTAATATATATTTTTTTAAATTTTAAAATTGAAACACGTTTAATAGACATTAATTATAATTGAGGGCATACATAATGAATGTGTTTTAAATCAACGTTAGCCGTACGCGTATGTTTCTGATTCAATTTGATTCTAATACTGATCATGCCAAGTGCACGTGTTCCAAACTCCTAGGATGAGATCAGATGTAGTCGCATCTATGAACAATTCATGTGAATGCATAAATAAAGTGAACTGTGATGGGTAAAAGAAGGAAACTCTGTCCTTGTTTGGTTCCATCGGTGTTTTACAACCATTTTTTTAGTGACTTCCTCCTTTTTAAAATAATCATGTAACTTGCGACCCCCAACCCCTCTAACCCCTTTACGTGTGCCTATGAGTGCAATTCGATAAGGTAAAGAAGTCACATTGAAATAAGATTTTAAAGTACGTACAAATGACTACTGCTATAAGGCATCAACTTCAAATGAGTATTGCTATAATGGCATCAACTTCAATCACTATTGCTATAATGGCATCAACTCCAATCACTATTGCTATAATGGCATCCACTTCAAAAACTATTGCAATAATGGCATCAACTCAAATCACTATTGCTATAATGGCATCAACTCCAATCACTATTGCTATAATGGCATTAACTTCAATCACTATTGCTATAATGGCATCAACTCAAATCACTTGCTATAATGGCATCAACTCCAATGACTATTGCTATAATGGCACCAATTCCAATGACTATTGCTATAATGACATCAACTTCAATCACTATTGCTATAATGGCATCAACTTCAATCACTATTGCTATAACGGCATCAACTCCAATCACTATTGCTATAATGGCATAAACTCCAATGACTATTGCTATAACGGCATCAACTCCAATGACTATTGCTATAACGGCATCAACTTCAATCACTACTGCTATAATGGCATCAACTTCAATCACTACTGCTATAATGGCATTAACTTTAATGACTATTGCTACAATGGCATTAACTTCAATCACTACTGCTGCTATAACGGCATCAACTCCAATGACTATTGCTATAACGGCATCAACTCCAATCACTATTGCTATAATGGCATCAACTCCAATGACTATTGCTATAACGGCATCAACTCCAATGACTATTGATATAACTATTAAAGTGCGAGGTCTGTGTAGCCTGGCAAATGCATTAAAAAACAACAATCTAACAACCTATGTCAAAGACTTTACTAACGATAAAATAGGACTAACATCGCCCAGGACTTGTTACTCCGCGACCCTTGTATTAAGGACGTTTCCATTTCACTCATGAACAACACGGGATTTTGTTTATAGTGTTATAAAGTAAGAGTCTGCATTTTGTTTTTGTTGGCATGCATGCTAAATAAACTCGTTTGATGTCCGCAGCCAAAGCAATGGCGTAAACTGTTTTGGTGCTCGACACATGGCAGTTCTTGTGAGCTAAGTTTCAAAGACAAAATACGCCTGGCGTTGCATTTGGTTGGGTTAATTTTGTTTAAAATTCCCTTTAAAAAAAAAAATTCACTCGTGCAATTTAATGGATTTGATATGATTAACCCCTTTTATCGCTTGTTTGGTGCGTCATCCATTTCATTTTGGACCGCCCCCATTCCCTTTTTTTCTTCCTCTCCAGGCATTCTCCTGCTTAAAAATATCAATATCAACACTAAAATTATTTTTTAATGAGCTGGAAAACAGGAGTCCACGCGACTCTTGACTGAATTTCATATCACGCCTCATCAAAACTTTATTACCTACGATTACGGTCAAAGAACTTTAGTTAAAGAAAAGAAACTGCACATCTTACGAGATTATGCAATCCCTCTTCCCCCATTGTTTGTTTTCCAAAATACCGGGATGGCATCTGGTGTAGAATTTCCATCCAGTCTTTAAAGAATGTTGGCCCTTACTTACGATTCCATCAGACACACATATTATCTTTGCCCCATCTCCTTATCTTTGCCATATCTTCTTATCTTTGCCCCATCTCAAATGCACATACAGTTAAGCTGTGTGAATTTTACGTTTTAAAATTACCACTATGAAAATTCGTTAAGAGCTTCGTAATTTTTTTCCCCGCCATCTTCCATTCTGTTAACGATCACCACGTCTCCCAACTGGTCCCTACGCCTATACGTTGATCATCAGATGTTCTTTTAACGGACACGTTCCTTGTGCCTGGTCCATGAATCAAAGCCGGGTGGGACGATAGTGGTGTGCTCCCGGTTACACAATCATGCACTATAGCAGTTCTTTGGCCCTCTAGTCTGACCCTTTTTGACCTTTACATTGTTGGCCTCATGTTTGTCTTGGGCATATTTTTAGTCTAGCCGGGAGATCTCGCACTTTATTCTTGCCACATTCCAGTAGGTTAAGGCGTCATGACCCCCCTGATGCACAGGCATTTCCTTCCGTCTTTCCTTGACCCAAATAGTAGCTCCAGATGTACACCTCACATTCATCATGGTGGCAGTCTGGAATTAACTAGGAGCCGTATAAGCTCAAGCCCACCACATTCATCCTAATTGCATTTCCAACTATTATAGAAGCCAGAATGATCAATAAATTGATTGTGGGCTCTTAATATATAGAAGAAGAAGAAGATTACTGCTCAATTGGAGCTCTGATGTCTAGGGCAATTAAATTTAAAAGAAAAAAAAACACTGAGACTTGAATAGAGAAATGAAGTTATCTATATTTTACAAATAAACTGAAAGCATACCTTAATAGTCCAGAAGTCCTCAAATTCTTTAACCAGGGCACGGTTCAGACATTGGTGGGGGTGGGGGGGTACTGTCCCACAGACACTGGGAGGGCCGGTTGATTGTCTCATAGACACTATTGGGAACGGGGTATATAGTGGAAAAAGAGAGTGAGATCCAATTACTATGCACTTATTTCTAGTGCAAAAAATATCAACTGGAAAATACATTACAATATTTAAAGTGAAAACACAATTTTAATCAACTTCAAGATATAAGTATTTCGATGGGAAGTATGGGTCTGATTTTTGCTAATTAAAATGGTCAATATCTGGTTCTGAGTATGCTACCCGGGTAACCGAAAGATTACATGCGGGCCGGATTGCCGCAGTTTAGGACCCCTCCCTAGTCTCTTGCTCTTAGTTTTAGTTTTTTATAGTTAATGAAATAAATAGTGTTTTTTTCTGTGTGTGGTGTTGTAGCTTTCCTAAACCGATGTCTGCATTCATGTGTTGGACCTCAATATTTAACTTTTAAACAAGTGTAGTTAGTTCTGTTTTCTCCCAACTCACACACGTTTATGATCTCCCATCCTAACACATGACCGTCCCACCAACCAGCCTGGTGATATCAGCGTTCATTGGCAAACGGGGCTGGCGGGGTGGGGTTTATTAGCATGTGTTGTCTGTACACACAGACCTAGGATATTCTCTGCTCACAGTTTTTCCTGTTTTAAGATTGAAAACTGGGTGAATGAAATGGCGATCTCCCTCAGGCGCACCCGCTAATAGCTTATTGGAAACGGCAAGGCATTAACCATTTCGTATGTAAAAACAGATTGCGGTCTTGCAATATTATTTTTAAAATTATTTATTTCTCATTATTTCCTTATTTGAAATCGGGGAGCATAACTTGGGGTGACTATGACAAAAAACCTTTTTTCCCCCTTGTTATCTTCACAATAGCCAAAGGCAGCTATAAGAAAATATTCTTCGGAAATTTTCTTCATAAAATTCAAATCCGTGCAATGACACACCCCCCCCCCCCCCCCCACCGACCACTCCCCCGTTCAACGTTGTAGAATTTATTATTTTTTTTTTTAAATCATGAAAATCATCATAAGCTAGTTGTGTCAATTTCTACCAAAATCACACACATGATTCCTAATGAAACCAGTCTTGCGAAATACGGAAAAACTAGCAATGGGCCCCAAGTTGGCAACATAAGGACCTTTGAAAGCAGTCATGGAAAATTTGACAACCAACACCATATCCCTTTTGTAAGAGCAAGACACATGTCTAAATGGACGTTCGGTAGCAGCTCCGCACGTGCCCACGCATTGGTAAATTTCGACGGAACGCAAACATCACGCGCCATCTCATTAAACCTTTTCACATCCCAACACTTTTCCTGGACCACCCGATCTTAGGATCCAGGCATTTCCCATGGTCCGAAATCCGTTTATTCCACCCTAGACAATGTAAAAAAACAAATCTAAAAAAACAACTACTTTCATAATTACCGACATCTCACCGCTTATGATAAACAACATCGCATTACAACAATAATGAAAGCATTTATGAATAAACAAACCCGGAATAACACAGTATTTATGGCCGGAGCTGATACAAGGCTGAAGTGTTCCCATGGGACGCAGCATGAGGCCAAACAATGGAGAAATTTTACAAGTTGGGTCAGTATTTCGGAATAGAGCCGAATTGTCGTAAAAAGAACTTTTTTTAATATAAGGAAAATATGAAGTGTCAGAATGTAATAATTACCATATAATGGGTTAACAAGAGTTTTGGTATAAAAACTTTTGGAAAGGCAAATTATGGGGGATACATTAAGACTAGTTTTTGCATATTAAATATAGGGGCTTCATGGGGAAAAGCATGGGGGCAAAAAGGGGAGGGGGGCGATAAAGTTGCTTGGAAAAAAATAGCACAAAAACGCAATTTGTGTAAAAGGTTGCTGAGGTGCAATGTTTTTAGTAGCTGCAGAAACCCGATATATCACTTCCGGTGTTAAATTTTGTGCTGCAGGCACGAGCAAGGTTTTCTATGTCAGTACTAACGTACCAGCAAAAACATGGGCGTGTTTATCGTCACATTAAAACGACCTCTGTACCAAGCTCTGTGTTATGCAATCCTAATTCTGTGCTCCCCGCTGTAATCTCCCTAAAACTTGATACAAAACAGATTTGACGAGGATCAACCAATGTCAAATTCCCGGTGATACTCATTCACCTGTTAGTTACCGGAAGTTGGCTTAGAGGGGGAAAAAAAAGTGGTGTCCCGGGTGGGTTGGATAAGGAGGGGAATGAGTGTTGCCCATTTGATGTGGAATACAAAGGAATGACAAATCCATTCTTTATATTTGGGAAGCTGCAGTTAAAACTACAACCTACTTTCAAAGTTTAATGAGGTGGGAATGCGTGCTTGGTCTTCACCTCATGCTTCTTCGAAATAAGAAATCAATTTAAATGCGAAAATAATCAGCAATGGGCTGTTAAAAATAAAATACAACGTCTCTAGTGCAATGTAACATGGAAATGCGTCAGTATGGATAGTCAATTTTTAAAATTAATAATTTATTACTGGTGACAAAATGCTACAATAACTAAATTTTACAGTTTAAGATGCTGTGCTTAATAAAAGGATTGATAGTTTAGCTACCTGGATGCTAAGCCTGATAAAACTGATAGTCCAGCTGCATGCCTATAAATATGCCACACAAAATGGAGCAAGGAAGGGAAGGGTGTTCTGCAGTAACCTTGACCTGACTCTGAAAACATTAAAAATCTGCTAGGCAAGCTAGCTCCATTTTGGTGGCTGTGTTAAGAGTCCAAGGGCATGGATTAGATTCATTGGGATGTGATCTACTATCTTAAACCTCTTTTTTCAACCTTATTTATCATCTCAGTATTATATATAGCAACAGCATCAATTGAAAATATGTTAAATTACAAATGTGATTGTTACCAATCTTAAATCGGCATGTCATATTTGCATGGGCAGAGCTAGGATTTGTCCCTGTTGGAAAAGGGAGGGGTATACACACCAACATAAAATTTATTAAAGTTTCAAAAAGACATTTGGTAGGGGTGATGGCAATAAAAAAATATCATCCTCTGGATCCCCCAGTGCATTCATCATTTATTTAAAAACTTAAAAACCAATTTTTAGCTTTATTATATTGTCACCTTGATCCATCAGTATATTTATTCATTATTTAGAAAGAAAAAACGTTTTGTCTATAGGCCTATACCTGGTAGCTCCTAATCTTGTTGTATTATTTTATTTTCTTCATGGAGTAGTTTAAAATGCCCATCTCTCAGATATTAATTGTTGGGTAATTATAATTTAAATAATTTCAGGTATGAAAGACACTTCACACCAAATGTTTCTTTGGCTCCATCATCGGTTCAGAAGTCTTCAGCTGATGATGAAGATGATGTTGATCAGAAGCCGTGTGCTGAGCATTCTAAGACCAACATTCGTCTCCTGTCTGAGGGTTGTTCAGCAAAGTCTGTTCATTCAAATTCTAAAGGGTATGAAAGGGACAGCCAAGACTGGATGGAATATGATGTCCCCACTGACACTGATGATTCTAACATGGCTTCCCCAACAGAAAGTAAGCTGTGGCTGTTGAATGCACGACTATTTAATTTATCTTTCATAATTTTATTTATATAGAGTGTGTTTTAGAAGTAAATTACAGTGGTTAACTTTTTTGGAAACCAGTTATGTGGCCTTGTCATGGCTGATTTTTGTGTGTGTGGAAGGATAGATTTTGAAACTGGCATATTCTGTTAGTTTCATGAGATGATTCACTTGTGAAGGAGTGCAAAACAATGGATCCAGATGTACCTTTGTTGGTTGGTCCTTTGATAATATAAACATATGAACCAAAAATTAAATAATAGATTAATATTAATTGGTCATTTGAGTTATGATCATTTATAAATTAACAGAAGTTGTACCAATGGCTAAGCTAGGGTTATTACAGCGAGCACCAGGTCAAGATCTTTGTGCCCCCCTACACCACACACACACACACACACAAACAAAATACAGTTGGCCGAAAATGTCGCCCCCGCCATGTAAAGAAAAGTGCACAACTCTTCCTATGCTACTGAGATGTATCATAGAAGCTTAAATAATTAGATTTGAAAATTAAATAAATGTGCGGGAGAAAACTTATGTGATGCTTTTGACTTACCTAGGCAAACTAAAATCTTGATGATATATTCTAGTGCAAGGGAAGGGAACTTGAGGCAGCATGCATGTGACCCTAGAATTCTTCAAGTGCAGCCTTTTGACTGATTACAAATTTTGCAGAATAAATACTTTTACTTTTATTATTTTCCTTACATGGGGGACAGCATTATCAGAGCACGGTTTCAATTTCATGACTTTCATTCAGTTAACAAGCAATGTGCATGATTTTTTTTATGCATGTGTAATTGAAGTTTTTTTAATGCAACCTTATTTGATAACATGTAAATGAATGCCGTCTTCCACTCCTGTTCTAGTACAATCAATACAAAAGTCCCATTTAATCCTATTTTTATTCAGACTGTTCATTGCGGTCTACATTGATTTTTAGCAGCAGGTTGTTTTCATTTTTGCCTCTGGATTTGGTGTTTTCAATTATTCTATTCATGTTGTTGTTTTCGTAGGCTCTAAAGATATTCTTCTGTCTGACCCGTCAGCTTTGGAGAGCACACTGGAGAGAGAAATGGAGATGGTGCATTTAGCCCTTGATGGCAAAATTGAACAAAGTCCTGAGGCCCAAGCAAGATTCATGCAGGAGTTCTCCAAGCTGAGGGCAAAGACAGAGGAAACCCTGCAGCTATTGATAAGAGCAAATACTATTCTGAAACGAGTGAGTTCATCCCCACTGCTCAAGTCTATATAAAATTATCAAATTTAATCCCACAATACTTTGTAGCTTCTAGGCAAAAGAATTAGCTCTAGCAATTTTTGAAACCTTCTTAAATATATTTTTCTTGGCCGTTAAATTTTTTTTAAAATTAAAAGGTAGTTTTGAAAAGAAATAACTTGAATTAACAAAAATGTATATAAAACTTGTACCGCATTTGTGGCATTTTTAGCATGATCATCTATTTGTATCTTAATTGGTGTGTTAAGAATTCAATGGTAATAAGAGTGTACATCTTGGATTTTTACCTATGTGCTGAAAGGAAATATGATATATTGTATCATTTTAAAATGATCTGCCAGGGGATTAACATTTTTGATGGTATCAGTGAACATCTAAACTTTCATTGCAACATGTATTGAAGGAAATTTAAATCTTTTTTTTTCTTCTTATTTTAAAACAAAAAGTTTTAACATTCACTACTTCAATTTAACATTTATTTTATAGTTAACACGACAGCAATTCAATGCTTTCAAGATTAAGAAATTATATTCTGGTATCATCTGGAGATACATTTTTCATCAATTGCTTCTCTCCTTCAACTTCCAGCACTTCTATAAGTGGTCCTCAAACCTAACCAACTTTATAAAAGTGGATGCCATAAAAAAAAAAAAATACAACTAATTTAGTAGGGTAATAATATCTATTATTCAGAAAAAGTTGTAGACATTACAAAATGAGCAGTTATATATTGAATTAACAAAATTTCCACACATTTGCGGTGACGGAACCATCTAAAATGCATGTCTATTCTATCATATTTACTTTTCTTGTATAGTAAAATAATATTTGGTTTATTGAAGGAACTGGAGGCCACCTGTCGACAGAAAATGCATCTTGAAGATTTGCTAGCAACAACTGATGTCAAATTAAGAAAAGTCATCATTGAAAAGGAGCTTGTTCTCAAAGAGGTGAAGCTCTTGCCAATGTCTGGAACTGTTGCTAAAATAAATATTAAGAGAGGCTGGAGTCTTAAATTCAATGCTAGAATTTTTGTTTTCTTAACCAAAAGACAAATATTGCTACCAGGCAGTGAGAGTTTGTAATTGCAAAGAGGGTTGGTGGGGGGGGGGGGATTAATGTTGGACTAAATGAGTAAAGAAAAAAGTATTTTATTAATGATTAGTTTAATCTCAGTGTTAACTGTAACCTTCCTATGTAATTACACATATCATTATTGTTCCAGAAGGATCAGGAGTCTGAAAACAAGATTAGAAACTACGAGTCTCTTTATCAGCAAACGTATAATGAAAACATTAATCTTCGACGTCAGTATGCACTTTTTGCTGAGTCATCTCACGCCAAGTATTTAAATGGTGGGGAGAAAGCCACAAAGTCTCGTCTGAGGATTGCGCTGGATGCTTCTATGCTGCCGGATTCAAAGAGCAGACAGCTTGCTGTAGAGGTGGCTGTGAAAAGGGAGCATGATGTCACAGTGGACTAGTGAAGCTGTCAAAGATTTGACATGTTGGGTTTGGGAAAAATTCATCACAAGTGTATGGCATCAGAAAGGCTGTTTTCTTCTGGCATTTTTTGTTTGTTTGTTTGAGATGACTTTTGCTCATTTTGTGATGTTGTGACCACAAGTCTTTTCTTGGAATCTGCTTCATGACCACATGTAATCAGTGACTTGTGATGATTTTTGTAGTATGGAGTATTATTCACCACAATCAGTGCACACAAATAGTGTTAAATAGCTTGTGTTGAAGGAATGATGTCCTTTTGAGGAGGACTTTGTGCCATTTTAAGCTTAATTGTGTTTTTTCTGAAGATGATGAAATTAGTTGTTGTGATGTAATGTAAGTAGACATAAACACAGTTTTTAAGGAAAAACATTTGACATATTCTAATACCATGAGGTATGTACTAATACCAAGTGGTATATACTTATACCAAGGGGTATGAACAATACCACGAGGTATGCTGAGGCATATGTTTTAGAGAAAAAACTTGTGAAAACTTTGTTGACATGAAGAAAAATGGCTGTGGGTTTTTTAATTAGATTTATTTTTTTGTAAAAAATTGAGTGAGAATTTTTTTTCCTCTTTGTTGTACAGTTTTAAATCATGAACTATTCATTGCTGGTGTTGTTGGCACATTGTATCTGTATATATTATATACAGAAGTAATTTGTGATTAGTTTCGTCTCAGACAGAGCTCTTGACCCCTAGTTCTCCACCCTTTGCTATACACCCATTTTTGTGCAGCCTGTTTAAAAAAAAACTATAAATAAGTTAATTTTTATAAAGAGCATTTTGTTTCCCAATCACAACTTTCTTATATTCTATCTGTGGTTCTCAACCTCAGAGAATGATATTTGATTGGCCATGTCTGAATGTGAATTTTGTTCAGTGTTAAGAAATCATTGGCTGCCACTGTGCAGATCAAAACATGCTTCAAAATTTAAACAAGTTTTAAAAAAAGGCTAAGAAATATTGTTTATCAATAAGAGTCAAAAGTTATGATCTAATCAGGATGTTAGCTTCAGTTATTTAAATAAAATTGAATAAAAGTACTTTGCTTTCTTCTTATCATTTTAACATAAGTGAAATAGTAGGGTTAAAAAAAAATCTTGTATAAATGAGGGATAGTGATCCAAAAGGATGTGTAAAAAAAATATATATATAATTTGAAGATTTATCTTGTGTCTCTGTTTCAATTAGTCAAAAAAAATGTTTATAATTAGAAATTATTTTATTTCTATTATTTTGAACATTGATTTTTAAGGTCTAAGAGTTGAAGCAAAGCTGATACATGTTTATGGAATGGGGAGAGCAGGCACTTTGTACAGCTTGTGTGGGTTTAAAGAGTCTGCCGTGTTCTGACTGCCATATCTCATATATTATTTCAATGTTTCGTTTATACTTTTTTGACGCTGCTGCATTAGCTAGCATTTGTTGTTATAGGGCGTTTGACCAAAATACCTCACGCTTAAGAAAATTAGTGACGATTGCTTGCTTTATTGTGGGCAAAACTTTATTAAAAACTTTTCTATATTTTAGCAGTGTCTGGGAAACTGGAAATCTGAATTAATTAAATCAACATGAGTGATTGTCTCTCTGTGTGTCTTGACTGTTTTTTTACTTTAAGTCTGAAATCGTTTTATCATTATTTTATAATTATATCTGTTGGAGTGCTACAAATTGTCTTACCACTGCAGGTTGAGAACAGGACAATGTGCATAATATGTGACAGTTATTATTAATTTTTTTTAAAAAGGAGAAAAGATTACATTGGCAATGTTAAACTTAGTTATTTTTTGAAGTTTTTTTAAATATATTTTTTTTATTTGTTTTTTTTTAATTTACCCCTTAGTTTGATGTATAATTAGTTGCATTTTTTTTTACCTTTTCAAATTCAAACAAATCCAAGAGCTAAAGTAAACAATAACATTTGTACGGAGGTAAAAAAACAACCAACTAAGATGATGCTTATATTGTGAGTTTTACATTGAGAGTATCATGTAAAACTTCCATGTTGTCGGTGAATATGTGCCAAACATTACCCGATGAGACTGACCCCTGTCCGGTGAATATTCCTAAATTTTTGACACACTTTGCAGATTCCAAAACAATACCTCATTGGTAATTGGGGAATGCATGATGATTTATAAACTGAAATATCTTTATCATTTTGTATAGACTGGGAGTAAGAGCAGACAGAACTAAACTATTTACATCACTGACTTCATTGTGTACTGTGCCATATTCTTTGACTTAAAAAATATTATTTCCTATTTTTTCCTATTTACGTTTCTATATGCTGAAGGCACCATGGCACAATATCAAGGCTAGAGTGATATTCTTACAAACCTTAACCCACATTTGATATTTGTTTGTGGCCGAGACTACATTATTTATTAATTTTTTCTATTATTCATTTTTCTGTTTGTTTTAGTAAATTTCTGAAGTTACCATGACAACTTATAACATCCAAGGTAATACATTTTATAAATATAAAAAATTCCTGTGGAAAAGCTATACATAAACTACAGGGGCTGGTTTAAAAACTGATTTACTAACTGAATTCAGTCTGTTTTATCCGAGTGAACTTAAAGAAGCTCCTGGCAAAAGTTTATGCTTTCTAAAGTAGTCAGATGAATATTGTGGGAGAATAATTTTAATTTGTCATTTTTCAAACTAATAGGCATGTAACAAACCACATACTTTCACACACAAACCCCCCCCCCCCCCCCCCCCCCCTAATTTGTGAGTGACTTTACATAAAATAGTGCCTGTTCTTAATAATGATTTAATCTGAGCAAGTGCAGATAAAAAGGCTCATTCTTAATGTTGAATTTATCTAAATCATAGTTGACGGTGTGTTTCTGTTTACATTACTAATGGGGGTAACTATTAAATACTATCACAAAATCTCCCCATATTGTTAAAACCTTCACCTGTGTAATTTATCTATTCACGGAGAGTAATCTGCTTTCTAAACATTTGATTGAATTATATATATTTAGCAAAACATGTAAATGAAATTTACAGATTTTAAAAAAAATTTTAGAAGTTGCACAAAGACTGTTTATAATTTAAAAACAATACAATCTTTTAGAACTTTTATTGGAGGTAATTTTAATTATATCTTTCCATCTTAAGGGTTTTCATTGATCTTATGTGCCAAGACTGTTTTGATATCTTTTTAAATATCTTTTTGTTTGTTAAGATGGATTTACCTCGGCCCAGATTAGTTGTATCATTATTTGATTTCATTTTTTTTTTTTTGCCCATGTAAGAGTCAACCCGTGTATAGTGTGTAAATAATAAATCTGTTGTAGAAAGTTTTTATAACAGTTAAAGCTCTTCTTAATTCATGGTTTTAAAATATCCTGAAATGTATCTTGTTGTAAGCCACATTTGATGGCATCAAGTCATTTGTATTGTCACTGCTGTTGATGAGAGTGCTGATCAACAAATCGCCATGCTTGGAAGGCAGTAGCTAGGAGTAATTTTTTAAACAGTGAAACCTTTGCTTAGTCATTGTAATAACCTCTCGCTTCATTTCATGTTTTTTAAGCGTGGTGTTTTTATTTTTAGGTTTGGATATAATTCTAGGCTTTTTAAAAAAAGTTTTTTTTACATATGTTAATGGTAAAGATAGGAGTGTCACAGAATAATATAAACTCAAGCTGCCTAGCCATATTTTGTGGTCTCCAAATGTAAAAATGTTTTGTTTACAACTTGGATAGTAGCTAGGAGACGTGCAACATCAAAAGATGTAGTTGATCATTAATATTAAGAGCATAGGCGTATCAAAAGACAAAACAGAAATCTATTCAGCAGTCAGTGTGTAATTCTTTGTTGAAATTAGGCTTAAAATGAAAGTAAATGTCAACAAATTAAAATGCATGGAAACAAAATTGACTTTCCATAATTGACAAGCATTCTCCCAGGGTGTCCATGACAAACTAGTTGCTTAGTCAAAATGTGATGTAGGCAAGTTGCTGCTCTTGGTTTAGTTTTTTTCAAGGTGACCTCTCTGTTTGTGTGGCTGTTGACTGTAGGTGCCTGGCAGCATTGATGTTCATCATCTTTTTTCTCTACTCTCATACTGACACAAAATATGTATTTTGGTATACATATATAAAATTATTTTATAACATGTGTGTATATATATTATATATATCTGTATAAAGATTTCTGACTGAAACACCATCCTTTTTTTTTCTTACCGTGAATAAAATTAGCATATGTGAACTAAACAAACCTCATATCTCATCCAGTTAATTTGGTCAAGTGAAACTTTCTAAATTCTTCATGAGACATAATTTTTTAAATAAATGTTTTATATTCATTTTTAATATTTGAGAAATAAAAGCAAAAAAACAACAAAAAACATGTCATTTTTCATGTATAACCACTTGTGTTTATATATAGAGGGCTTATATGTGGTCAGTAATATGATTGGACAATACCACACAAGTTGGTGAACTTCTCTTTGTTACCTGCTGTTGTATGCTTTACTTGTACATGAAGGCCAGTATAAGACACTACAAAAGCTTGTCAGTAAATATACATAGACTTTGCACAAAGAAATGGCATTCATGTTGTTTTCAAACTTCCAACTTGTCAGTAGTATTGTTTTCACGTGGTCAAGAGTTATACTGTTTATACCCAGTTTATTGGGTCTAACCTATGACATGATGTTCACTTTTAAAAGATTGTGTCTGTCTTGATTTTTAAAAAAAAATTTAATTATAAAGATTTTTCTTAAACTACCGATGATGGGAAAAACAAAAAGCAAACTGAAAAAAATCATGTTTATTTACATAATGTAATTGAACAGTTTAGTTTTAGATACATGCATATTCATTATCTTTTGTTAATTAATTTTTTTTCTGTCATGAAATAATAAAGTGAATCATTGAAATGGAATGGACATGCATTGTTCACAATAAATTGCATTGGATAGTATTGAAATTTGTGAGCGCAGCTCTTAGGTATAAATCAATGGTGAACAAAACATTCATCTGTTGTATATAGTAAAATACAGAATTTGTGGATGATGAAAATGTAATTGTAGGAATTTAAAAGGTTTTTTTTGGTACAATATACAGGTCAATGCAAGTGATTTCACAAATATGCCATGAGTTTGATTTAATTAACAGACTCTGTTTTTTATAGCTGAGGCAAACATCCAGCAGAGATGTGAGGTGTAAATTGTCAATATGTAAGCTGCATTTAACCTTTAGCGAAGTTTGTAGCAAGAAACTGTTGTCATCATGTTAGTTTCTTTTTAAAATATTCATTGAATTAATTTAGGGCTGATCATGGAATCCACACACACAGTAGTTTGGGAATCCCTGATCTATACCAAAGACTAAGACTGTTTTTGAGATCATTGTTTTATTACTATTGTACAACTGCATTTGTGACTTGGTTTGGTAATGGATATTTATGATTGTTGTATTTTAAAATCTCTAAGGATGTTGATCCTTCAACCCCCCCATCATCCGATAAATTTCCATTATTCATCTAGTTATATTTGTTGTACCTGTCATTAACTAAACCAAGCATGGTGTCATCAGAAGCTAGCTACTGTTTGAAAAATGAACTCATGGTCATCATTCAATGATTCATTCTTTCAATGACAAGATATTCCATTGACATGATCCAGCACGCTAATTTGTTGTCTCTTGTATCTGCTATATGCAGCTGCCCCATATTGAAATACCCTGCATGGCCATGGTGGTACCTTTGAAATTCAGTTGTTTTTTGTTTTTTACAGATGTCATGCTGTTGTTTTTTTTACCAATGTCATGCTGTTGATATCCAAATTATTGATCATCCCCTGGGAGGTAAATGGGCTAACTCTACTTAAGTTATAGTAATTTTAGCTCATTTGTTTCCAAGGGATTAATTTGATGTTTATATGCTGATATTATAGTTAGAGTATCTTATATTTCTTGTGACATATTTTTATCCTTTGTTTGTATTGTTTTTTTTTAAACTATAAGGGTATGTCAATGCCTTGTTAAATTTTAGCATTAACAATCAATTTCATCTCTATCTGAGAAGAGACCCTAAATGTTGTGCTGCATTAGCAGATGTGTCAGTTTCACTTCCTCCCCTTGTCACTTGTATCAGTGTGTTATCATCAGAGATGAAATCTAATTCTGGCTATTTTTTCCTAAAATTTCATTAATTCTATATGATGTAACACTTAAATTGATCCTTTTATATTTGAAATAGTTTTTAAAACCACCAAACATCAATCGCTAAACAAAATGGTTTTCATTTTTGCCATACAAAGTTCTGTAAGGAATTTGCTTTGTATGCATATGTGAGATATTTTAACATCTCTATTGGTACTAACTGAATTTTGGACATAGTAAGTCTCTGGCACTTTTGCATCTCTAATATTGATGAGAGTTTTAACTGTTCAGCTGATTTTGAAATGTTACAAACTAAATGATAAATACTGACTTTGGGTTACATAGGCTCTGTTGAAATGGTTACATTGCACTACTCAAAGCTGTGGGCTCAGTAGCTAGTTTTTAATTTCTCTTCATATCTGTGATAATATTGTTAGGAAAAGTCTGAGAAACAACAATTGATTTCATTGTGATATACTTAGTAGTTGTGACAACATAGGCCATACAATGGAGAACAGAATTTATTTTTAATTTTTGTATGCATTCATAAAATATTGGTGTTTCTTAAATGAAAAGAAATCTGCCAGTAGGTGCCACTTGTTGGATAAAATAAACAAATGCTCTAACTGAGCAAGTGATTGGTTTGCCTGTGCTCCCAGCTAGTCCAATATAACAGGTGTTCCCCTCATACTTAATTAACATTTATTCTTGGAGATATAAAGGGTAAAAAAATGAAAGGAATGATTCTTGAAAAAATTAACTTAAAAGCCAACAACAATAAAAAGCATAAAGATGCTGGATTGATTGCACTGTGTTAATTGTTAACATATGGTAGATGTGTGAAAACTAAATAAATATGGAATGAATCTTGATTAAAAACAAACTCACCAGTGCATCCTTTTCTAGTAAAGATTTATTATATTTAAGAAATTTCACAGTAGGCAACAAAAATTGTTGCTTAAATGCTGGTTCATCAATTTAATTTACTGTCTTAATCCATTTTATTCATGATTAAAATAATCACTCTCTCTGTGAAGTATTAATAAGGAACAAAAATAATTTCCAGAAGATAATAAAAAAATATATTTTGAATTGGTGTTTTGGTTAGGAGAGTTTTAATATTATTTTTTTCATCAATCTGTTGTGGTTCTAAAAAAATTCTTTTGCATACATTTTTTAATATATTTATTTTTTCATGAAAATGTTCAAAATAAATTAGGTGAGCCAATTTGTTGACAGTGTACATTCAAATCCATTCTCATTCACCCATACAGCTATATATATATGATTTATTCTAAACATTTAAAAAAACGTGTTTCAGTTGTTTAATATTCTGTTGTTGGCTCTTTGTTAAATAAATATTCATTATGCATAGATTTATAAGTGTATAGTGTTTATTTTATTATCTGAATGCATGAATCTACTGAGCTATTAAATATTATGGCTTGACTTGTATGAATGAAAAGCGCAAGAAAAGTATTGTAAAATAATTGTTTAATTAAATGTCTTTTATTTTAAAAAAAAGATTTAACAAAAAGTCAACAAATTTGTAGTTGAGACTGATTTATTTTCTGTTATTCGATAATTGGGGCCTGGTTAGGTTTTTGAAAAGACGAATCTGATTTTGGCTATTAGATGATCAGTAGCATTAAAATATATTAATAAATTGTTACGGTTGACAAAAGATGTGTCTTGGCAAAAAAACACTCATTAGCTACTCATAAGAACACATCTAATGTTTGAAGGTCTGGGCTTGATAGAGTGTTTGTTTTAACAAAGCCGTAATGGCCGAATAAGTCGCAGGAGGTAGGAGTGGTTGGTTGGGGCATTTTAAAACAAGAAACAGTTTGACTTAAGATACTATAAAAACTAATTTCATAATTAACAACTTATATAAATCTTCAAATATTTGGCAGGAAATTTGTTTTATTGATGCCTTCCATCGGTATTTTAAGAAGAGTCTCAAGTTTCACACTTTCCCAAAGTCTTGCTTTTAAATAATAATTTGTTATTTTTGTATCTTTTTTTAAACTAGTTATTTAATCCTTACTCAACTAGAATATATGACTCAGGGTTATAATGGAAGGTAATATTGCGCTTCTTTCTACCTGCTACTGAGAAGCCTCAATATCTAAAAATCTTAAATTTACTTCTGTAACTGAATCCCATTTTGATGTCTAGTATTTAAATCTTCTTTAAAAAAATATTTTAAAAATCAGACGTTCATTATTTTAAAAGAAGAATCTTTGTATAGATGTTCATGTTTCAAGTTTCTAACATCACTGGGTTTTGACAATGTTTCTGGTATATACCATAGGCCTTTCCATCCCTTTTTTACGCCCATGAGCAACAAAGGAAATATTTTCTAAAAATTGTAAAAACATGCCCTATTAACGTAATAAAACAACTTATCTATGTGCCATTAAAATACCTTAACAAAAAGGGATTTTGATATATTGCTATCTTTATTAGAAATTTACCAAACTTCTAACTCACTCCTGAACTATATTATCGGATAATCATTAAAAACAGAATTCTTGACAAATCTCTTAACCAATCTTCATGTCCGTAAGTGTTTTTTAATGAAATATTTTTAATCTCATAAAAATTTCTCATGTCACTTAATTGAAATTTTGCACAAAATATAAAGACAAACATTTCCTTATATTTAAGAAACTCTTTGTTCACGCTCCTGAACTGTATTTAGCAGGAAAAGAAAAAATCATGAACTATTTTTAAAGATTAAATTTTAACGTCTATAAAATTATTGGGTTTTAAGAAATTGTTATCCTGTTATGAATATCCTTACTCTTGTTCTTTCACATTTTAAATGTATTTTCACAAAATTTTCACTAAACATTTTTTAATATAAACATATCGTTTTCCTTATAAATATGTACCCGCCCCTAATACTTGTCCCTGAACTGTATAGTTGGAAAAATTAGGATGTCCTTAAAATCTGATCCATTATTTTCACCCTTTCCAACTTCATTGAGTTTTGAGGTATGGGTATACTGATGTAAATGAAAATTGTGTCCACAAATGTCAATTGCATTTTCCGACACTACTGTAACAAAAATTCATTTAATTTGAAAGGAAATCAAAAATCTCTTTTTCAAGAATGTAGTAAAAGTATCATCGGATTTAAATATATTGTTCTTCACTTCTCACTGAAATCTGTTTGTGGTAGAAAGTTAAATATACTAAATACTCATTTCCAGTGAGTAACCTATTTGAACTCTCAGATATTTCTATACTCACCAAAACCCAGCCATTTTGAGGTTTATCTTGTTCTACCTGGGGAAAAATTGCAGCCCCCTCCCACTGCACCAATATATTTTATTTTGTTTTTTAATAAACATTAATAAAACCATCCCAGGGATGGTAACCCCCTTAGTACTGCTATCATACATTTTTTGCCCAACCCTGAACTATATTAATATTCTAATGTCCCAACCTTGAACTCTATTAATATGCTAATGTCCTAACCCTGAACTATATTAAATATATTCTAATGTCCTAACCCTGAACTATATTAATATTCTAATGTCCAAACCCCTTTTCATAACACAATTTACTTCATTTTCTATTTTAAAAAGTTCATAGCATATTATTTCTGTATTTTTAAAGAACATGGTTATCTATTTTAAATTAATATCAATTTTAAGTTCAATCCGTAACATAGTCGAGTTTGGAGATACTGATATTATAATGTTCCAAATTTTCCGCGCCCTTAAATGTAAAAATATTTCTTGAAATATTGAAAAATATTTTCTTAAGCGCCCTTAAATGTAAAAATATTTCTTGAAATATTGAAAAATATTTTCTTTAACAGCACTTTCTTATTTTAATAATTTAACATCAATTTCCCATTTTTTCCTTTATAAATGTAATTAATTGCTAAATTTTTGGAATGAAAATAGTAACAACTTATTAAATGTTCAAGATACAAAGCTTAAATTTTATATGATGTGTTAAAACAAGTTAGCATTTAAAAAGCATTATTTTTTATTCTAAAAAGTTGATGACAAAAACCACCAGCTTTGTATTAATGGTGATTAACAGGTCATTTGAGCCATTAACATTTATTTAGATTTAATCATAAGACCAAAGTATCTTAGTTTAAAGTTAAAGCACTATAATAATGAGGGAACAACAATTTTTCACTTTAATTTAGGTTATAGTTATTAATATAATAGAATGATTTTTGTACAAAATACAATCTCACATTGAGGTTAATACTTAAAACTACTTTTATTTTTTTTATTAAATTTGCATTCTACTTAATCTAATCATATTTACAAACATGATAGTTTTGTGTTTAATTAGGCACTTTGGAAAAACCCACAAATCAGGTTCCGTAATTTCTCTTTAAGTTGTATAAAAATATACTTAAAATAATTATTTAATTATTATATTAGATCTATTTCTAATTTAGAAAAATATTTCAAAATAAAGATTACATGTATTTAAATATAAGCATATTTATTTTATAGGATTTAAATAGATTCGATTTCGTTAAAATAAAAATAAATACTATTATTGTTTTTAAGAAATCCCTTTAGTGCAGCAACTTAAGTTTTAGTTTTTGGGTCTAATAAACATAAATTTACAAACTTGTGCAATTATAGGGAATTTTAAATTGTGGGATATTGAAATCAACATTACATGGTCACATTAGCTTACTCTTGTATATATCCAGTATCACTAATGATATAATTTTTGCCAAAAAATAATTGTGCAATAATTAATTAGAAAATATTGGCTCTTCAGGCCAAATTCAATCCACAAGTGGATTTGCAGTCCTTCTGCTCGTACCATTGGGCCATGACTGACATACATAAGGGAAACAGATTTAAAAAATAAAAATATATACAGGTCCCAATAAAAATAAGTTTTACAGAGGTAAGAAAAAAATGATCATCAAGGAGTACTTATTTCTGTTATGCCCTAATCATCAAGAAATACTTATTTCTGTTATGCACTAATCATAAAGGAATACTTTGTTATGTAATGCACAAATCAGTTGCAAAACATCTTTAAAACTTTTAGATATGAAATAACATCAACAGATTTTGACCATTTTTTTGGGCCTCCAACTTTGTATTACAACAAATGCAAAGAATGTAAAAAAAAATGTTAAAAAGCACATAGAGAAAACCAGACTGCCTAGCCCATGAACAAATTACTATGCTGAATACAGCTAAATATATAATAATGTGAACATGTAGCTCCAATAATATACAACACATAATTCATGGGATAAAAATCCACTGGAAAATGTCTATTGTCTAGACTCAACAAAAACTGATTCATGAACACAACATTTTGAATTTTTGCAACTTAAAAACATTTCGTGTTCTGTAACTATGAATTAGAATGTCTGCAGCATGTTCAACAAAATCTAAACCCATTCTAGGGAAGCATTTAAACATAGCTACCATGTACTAAAAACTTTTTAAGTACAATCCTGCTGCTACATGGCCCCTGCAGACTTTGCTAAGCCATAAAAGCGACTATCCTCTTGATTGAGCAAAGCTTGGGGACTGTCAAATTCTACAATATTGCCATTGTCTAGGACCAAAACCCTGAAATATAGTGAATTGATCAATGAAAGCATTCCATGTAATGTGTGACAGAGAGTGGGGCTTACAATATAAAAGCTCACAGGGATGTTTGCTTGGACAATAAACACAATTTGGAAAAACATAATGTTTTCATTCATAGTTATAGTTTCAAGGAATATTTACCAGCGTCTGTGTAGTATTTGAGCTTACTCAATATCTTAGATGTTGGATTGCACTGTCAAAAAGTTTGGAACAAAGTAATGAGATTTATTTTGACTTACCTATCACAATCTAGTATGGTGTGAATACGATGAGCAATGGTGATGGTCGTACAGTGTTTGAACACCCGCCTGACTGTATTGAGCACCAAACTGTCCGTCTCTATGTCCACAGAGGATGTGGGCTCGTCCATCACAAGAATCTTGCTTCTGCGAAGAAGGGCTCGGGTCAAGCAGAGCAACTGTCTCTGCCCAGAACTGAATGATGAGTTAATGAGTTAATGTCAGGTTGTACAATAACTTTTTGTATCTGATTGCCCTAATTTTGCCTCGTTTGTGTGTAATTAATTAATAGCTCGATGCCCAGTTGAACAGAAGTCAACAAACTACACTAATATACTCCAATGAGAATTTAGGCCAACTTAAACAAAATAAAAATTGAAAAACTTTTGAAATAAACAGAGAATAAAAAATATTTTAAAAAATTTTAAAGAATGACTTTATTAAACACACAAAAATTAGAAAATAATTTTCTTGAAATTCATTATGCAAAGAAAGTATGTGCAGAAGGGTAGTTAAGGCCCTCTATGAAACTTTTGTGTTGTTGTGTGAACTATCAATATTCAGTCTTTACAATAATACACAGGAACCAAACTGGCTCACCTAAAGTTGATTCCATTTTCTCCAACCTCTGAGTCAAGTCCAGCTGGCATAGTAGAGACAACATGCTTTAGATGGGACATGGACAGCGCTGACCAGATTTCTTGATCAAGGTAAGCTCCACTAGGATCTAAATTCATTCTCAGAGTGCCAGATAGGATGACAGGATCCTTGAAGTAAATAATGCTACCTTAAGTATGAAAAACTTACAATAGATAAATGGTGCTATTGAAAAATGCTTAGATGTGCATAGGCACTCTAGAATTGCACCTCTGAATTTAAGGGCTCTAAAATTGATTAAACATGGATTTGTATTGACAAAATTATAGAACTAAGATCTTGCAATCACACAGTGCCTACAGGCAATAAGTAGTATAAACTTGCAACTGAATGTGCTACACACATTTTTTTTAATTCTTAGACTTTAATCAGCTCCAAATTCATCATTTAACACAGAAACCAGATGGTACAGCAAATGAGTTACATTCTATTTAAATAAAAAAACTTTGACATTCATTGACAGAATGAATAGTCATGGATTATTGTCTTGGGACAAACAGATACTTCGGGAATCCAATCACAGAACACTTCAATTTTAAAGCATTCTGCACCGGCATATGTAAGTTAGGAAATGAAAGGGCCATTTCTAATTTCACCCAATGCATGAAATTGTAGTCCTCAAATAGATCCCTTTAAGTACAACTTAAAAGTCAGGCATGTATAATTTAAAAAATTTTTTTTTTTAGTGAAGGGGTAAATAAGGATATATCATTAACAGTCTAGTGCAGGCTTGCACAACTCAAAATGTAAGGCGGGCCATAATACTTTATGAAAAACTTTTGCAGGCCGAAAGAAAATAGGACAGGGGGTAAAGCTATTATGAAAATAATAATAAAAAATAATATTTTGTTAATTCGCGGGCCCCTTTGCGGCATGCAAGCCATGTTTTTCAGGCCTTGTCTAGTGCCAAACACATTCATGAATATATCTCTACTGAACCTAATTAATCTTTGGGTTTCAAAGTACTGCTGTCAGCCAGCATCCACTTTCTCGCAGACAGTTTCATATTTCTGCTGCCAGCCAGCAGCCATTCTCTCACAGACTGTTTCAAAGTACTTCTGCCAGTCAGCAGCCACTTTATCGCAGAACGTCACAGGTAATAACAGTATTATTGAGATAAACTTATGTTGAAAATTATTTTTAAAGTTATAAATCTCATTATTTTTCGTTTTCAAATTCATCAAAACTTTACAGTTTTAATAAGAATTACCCTGCCGTTATTTAAAATAATAAAATACAATAACTTAACTTACTTGTGGCAGAATAGTCAACCTTGACCTAAGATCATATAGGCCAACAACTGATATATTGATGTTGTCAATGATGATCTCCCCTTCAGTAGCCTCTATGAGCCTGAACAGAGCCAATGTTAAAGATGATTTCCCAGCTCCTGTACGCCCAACAATACCAACCTTATAAAAAAAAATCAACGCATGGCATGATTATACAACAAGATATTCCATACCTGAATTCACCTGATCTTAGCAACACAGAATGTCAGTAACAATATGACTACTTAATTTCTATTAAGATAGTACAAGGTAGGCCCATATCTAAAGTTAATTTCACAAATATTTTATTCAGCATTTCCAACATATATTGCCTCTTCTTTAATGTGTTTTATTTTTAGGATACTTATTCCATGTGATAAATTACAAAAGTAAAATAGGCACTTGAGTAGTGCCATTTAGTACTGAAATGATGGAGGATATGTCCATCCTGAGGACCTGTGAATTTCAGTAAGGGGTTGAATATGGAGATATTAAAATGCTATTGGAAAATCTAACAGTTAATACTTTATTGATCTCCAAGTCGACCAAGCGATACGGGGAAAAATAATATTTCACATTTGCCTCTAATCTTTTTCCTAACCCATCAGCATTGTAGTTGTTGTGATGCATCCACGCACATCCACTGGGAAATAGGAACACTGGTGGACCCCCCCAAAAATCAAGGGTCCCTCCTGGAAGCATCCTATTGTGATATTCCTAACAGATTTGATGATGTACTTACCTTTTCTCCAGCTCTGATAACACAGTTGATCTGTTTGAGAACAGGATCAAGTCCCATCCGGTAGCTTGTTGTGTACTGTTGGATGACAAGCTCTCCTCTCTCTGGCCAATCAGGTGGTGGTCTGACGTTTGTGTAGCGTGGGGCCTTTGTTTTAAAAAAATAAAATTTCATACATGCTTGAAATACACTTTTACAACTCTAACAAAAATTAATGAATAAGAGATAGATTTTTAAACTCCCTACCCTAAGGTGATAGGTATTCTTATTATCTACTTGATTTAAGTTTTATTTGCAAAACTTTTTTTATAAATCAATCTACAAATTAATTATCTTGAAACTGTTGTAAATGTTGATAATGTCTTTTCTCAGCAAGTACGAATTCTCAACAATTTTTAAAGGGGCACAAGTTATAGCATCTAAACTAAGACTGACCTCTTGTACTGTATTCATGTATTCCTGAACCCTCTCAACACTGACAACATTAGTTTCTAGGTCACTCATTGACCTCACCAGCCACTTGAGAGCTTGAGTGATCTGTCAATTTTTTTGTATTATTAAATATGAAAATTTGGTTTAACTTTTCCTTAATTACCAGCCATATTTTTTTTTTAAAAATTAAAAATTAATTGCAACTATAATAGCAAAACCCAAAATAATCATACAATTTTTAAAAAAGATATGCTTGTCATTTCTAGCAGAAGAAAAACCCTCTTAACATAAATAAATATTGTTAGAGTAGAACAAATATTATTTTGTCACAGACCGAATTTTGATTTCCCAACATTCGATTAAATGTATAGGGTAAATGATATATAGGCATTTAATTTGATAACATATTTGAAGACCACAGGGGAAAAAACGGCAGGGTCACATATTTGTTGTTTTGAGATATTCCATTTTTAAAGTTCAAAACTATGTACATTAAAAACTTGTTAACATAATGTAATTTTTTCAATGCATTTCACAAGTGTGTCCACTTTCCTGAGTTATTAAATAGATAAAGTAATTCAATCTTGAATGTAACATGCTTAATTTCATTATAGTAGAGAGTAGGGTCAAAATGGACTCTGCCGTTTTTTCCCTTTTAGTAGTTTATAAAGGTTTTATCATTGCTACCTATCTATATAAAACTATTTTATAAGTCAATATTCACGTTTAGGCAAGTCCCTTTTGTTTACTATAAGTGTAAGAATGTGGATCATGCCAATAATTATCATTTTAAAAAAAAAATTATTAATACTTTAACCTGACAATCGGGTTTAAAACCATTCTTTCTAAGTTTCTGGTGTGCTTCTTACAATTTTGACCCAATATTAGTTGTTTTTTCTCTAGCAGTAGCTATAGGAACTAAAGAGTAAAGTAAAGAGAGTAACAGACAGAGATAGCAAGACAGAAACTCGAAGATAGAGAGTTCAGGCGAGTCAGAGCGACAGAGAGAGAGACAGACCTATAAAAAAATGGAGAGAGACAGACCTATAAAAAAAACAGGGAGAGAGACAGACCTATAAAAAACAGAGATAGATCGACTGGGAGAGACAGACCTATAGCAACAGAGATAGAGAGACAGACATAGAACAAAAACAGAGATAAAGTGACGGGGTAGAAGTAGAAGTAAAGAAATAGACGCAAACATTAATGAACTGAATATAACAAAACAAGGGTATAATCTGATAAAAAAATACAAATTTTATTTTTTAAATCCAATTTATTGAGATTATAATAATTTGCTTTGTTTTTTAAGGTAGGAAATTAAAAAATTCAGCTCCGTTTGTTAACTTTTTCTTCCGTTTGTCAGTTAAGCGAATATCATCAGTCGCCATCTTGAAAATTTGTTTACCCTAACGCTGCCTCTCATTGGACCTTTAAGTCACGTGACTATAAATGTCACATGATATTAGTGACTTTACCTTCTTTTCCATTGTAAACATTGGACTATGCTCCTTTTTCCATTGTAAACGGATTTTTCGTTTCCCTTTTTCTTATGGACTTAGCCATATTTTCTACTTTAAACTTAATTCAGCACCTTCTATTTTCAATTGTCTATTAGCCAGGGGCGATAACTAAAAAAAATTAAAAATGTGACTCTGCCGTTTTTTCCCTTGAGGTCTTCATTTATATATATGTATTTGTTATTAAATTAAATGCTTATAAATCTTAGAGCTGAAACTCTGAAAACATTTTATCATCAATGAAGATTTATTTAATCTTTCAAAATTTGATGGAGCCACATTTACCAATTATTTTTAAAATTATAATAAAATTATTTTAATAAATTATAATAATATTGCGGTACAATTATTAAAATATTATTTTGCTAATTCTTTCTTGTTAAATGTTTATTTAATCATATGAACAAAAGAAAAATCCCATACTATCTTCCCAAATCAGGTTGGGGTTCAAGATATAAAATTGACACAAGTAAACATACCTGCAAGGCATAACTAACAGAAAGGCCGAGAATGGCACCATTAATGCCAGGCGTGACCAAACTAAACACAGCACTGAAGAAAACCACAAGACTGCTGACCACTTCAATCCAGACACCAAGCCATCTGATAAATAGATACATTTCAAGTTAGTTTTTACCTGGTAACTAATGTGTAGTAAAGGACATGGGGTAAATGTTATCAATTCTTAATGTCAAATGTAAGAGTAGTTTATTTTTAATGAGGAAATTTTTTTCCATTATCTTTGAGGATGATTCCAGCAGCAAGCTAAGATTTACTTGCACTCAGAAAAATGACCATACAAATTACAATACGTGCAAGCAAGTTATATGACAGAAGAGCAAGAGGGGGGGGGGGGGAGGTCAGAAATCACTTTTCAAGTTCTTTTCCACCACCACAAAGCCCCTTACACATTTGAATTCTCAGGTTATAGATTTCAACCCACATCCCAACACAATTTATGTAGGTGTGTGTCCTAATAAAGAAAAGCAATGGTTTTACCGATTGGCTGTTATCCCAGCAAAGTAAAACACTTGGTTCCTATCAATGCGTTCAATGCAGACGTGACAAAACCTGTCAATGACGTTGAAGGCTCTAATCACATGGGACCCGGTCAACGTTTCAGAGAAGTGAGAATAAATCGGTGACCTTGTGATGGCCTCCAGTCTTTTCAGTTGGCGAGATGTTGGTACAAAGAAACGCTGGTTAAGTAAAAGAACTGAGTGAAAGTTTTCAATAAAAATGTTTGAAATATCAAGTAATGCTTCACTGCACTGAATTGAGAATGTATACCGCAAATAAGAGCTTTACCCCTATCCTGAACCCCTAAACAAAAGCCAACACTTGAAATAAAATTGTAAGAGTGGAGCCTATACAAAATAATATTCTTAAGATTGAAAGCCATTTAAAATATAGGTGTGGACTAAAATAAAATCCCCAACAAAAACTTAAAGGGAAATGTACATTAAATTAAATTTATAAAGCAATTTGAGATATTATATTAAATTATCCAACCCAATAATAATTGCTTTAAATACACTTTTCTTACATATTTTTAAATAAGTCAAATATACAGTCATCATTATTTTGATTTTAACTAAGTCAAAAATGTCAGAAAAGAACTAGTTTATTTTTGCACATTTAAAAAAATAGATTTCTTGTCAAAACTGGCATCTGGAAATAATAACAAGAGGTCAGCCATCTTTGGCCTTTAGTCCAAAGATTAGTTAAAACTTTTCTACAAGTTTAAGATTTGAATTTTAAAAAAAATTGTACAGTAGAGTTGGAACCTTGAATTTTTCTACCTCTGTAGCTCTTATAATAAATTAGTGAAATTTATATGCAGATCTTTATGAACATTAGCTTCAGACTGAAAAAAACCAACAACTTTACAATTAATCTGGCCTTTAACTTTAAACAGTTTTTAGATGCTATATTACTATATCATACTAATAAGCAGATAACCTACCTGCACAGCCAGATAAGCCACAAAGAGGGGTAATATGACACTAGTGAATATTGGTGTGTTGATGCTAATGACCACAAGAGTAGCCAGGACAGAGAACACACACATAATCCACATAAAAATGATCTGAGGGAGCTGGTTGTCTAAAGTTTCCACATCTCGAGAAAAACGGTTGACGATTCTACCAATGGGTGTTGTGTCAAAGAAGCTCATGGGTGCTTTTAGGACTCTGTCCAGCATTGAGGAATGCATCAGGGAGGCTGCTGCCACCATTCTAAGGGCACCAACACAGGCATACACCAGAACAAAGAAAGCTGCAATATAAAATAGATGTTTTGTCAGGAAAAAATTAAAATTCTATAAAAAATCTTGAACTCATTTTTCACACAACCTTTTACTGTTACTATTTTGAATAATTTAATTTCAGTACCATATTCCATTTTTTTCCTTAAGTGTATGCTTCTGCAATAATTCCCTACCTTTTTTAACACTTGCAATTTTTCTTAAAAAACAATCCAATAAATTATTTTCAGTGGCAACATTATGACACTAAATTTATTGAAAAAGATAAAAGATATGTATAGCTAGGTTGATTGTAGTCTAATGCTGTGTTGAATGCCATGCAGCGATGGCTACTACACCTACCCTGTGCTGCTCCTAGGGCTCCATACACTGTCAGGTACTGGTGATTCTTCTCTCTTAGTTCCGGATATGTATAATTTCCTGAAGCGATTTGAGCATCTCCTGTCCACTCAGAAAGCCAAATGTTTGCCAGGACGCTGGCAACCTGGGTAGGATGAAATGAATGAGACATGCTTATTAGATATCTAAAAACAAGAATCTGGAAGATAACTTAACTAAATACAGCTAATTGCAGATTATGGTATGGGCTGGACTCCCTCCCATTACAGTTTTGTGTAACAGGCAAAATATGGATACAGTATATATTTATGTTATTTAACTGCTTGTGTCATGTTCTCTTTATTCTGTTAATCTCTGCATCATCTTCTGACAAGGCTAGTTTAGTCTGTTAAAACACATTTTCTATCTGGGATATTTGATTGATTTTACTAGGGTTTTTACATTTAGAGGATGTTCCAACACTAACTGAAACAATAGTCTGACTGAAAGGCAACATTGAAACTCATAATACACAAGTGATCAAAATTGCCAAAGATCCCAATGTAGATTTCTATCTGCTTTAGAAAGCTTCGAACCTTTTTTTGTTTGCGTTAAAAAAAAATCATTGGTGGAGTCCAACTAACCTGAAAAAGTGCAAACATAAGCACAATGACAACAGTTGAGCAAGGTCCAACATTACGGAAGTAAGTCAGAAACACAGAGAGTTTTACCTGCAAGACAAAATAGATCAGAATTTTTAAAATTGTCTGATATGGATTTTTTAAATTTGAAACTTGATAATTAACCAAAGGAGTTAAACATTTCAAACCTAATGATAATAAAATTTTCAATTATTCCAGTGCTATGAGTACAGAAGCGTTGCACAGTTTTTTTTTGGACAGTAGTTTTTCAGTCATAATTTATGAAAAACAATAAAAGAAGCTCATAGATTGGAGAGTATAAAATTTCTTTCTTTCTAGTGATAAGATCCTTGACCACCTACCTTTTACAAATCCTGAGGATATTTACTCTATATATCTTATCCACCACCTACCATTAAAGTTTCAGATGATACTTACTCTATATAACTTATCCTACACAACCTACCGTGCCTGTTTCTGTGGACTCCTCCTCTATGAGCCTAATAACAGATCCATTGCCAACTCCACCACCTGCCAAAACAGAGGTCAACTTGTAGGGTTCAATCTTTTCATCTGTAGGGGTGGAAGGGTGAGATCCACTGCCACTGGCCATCATCTCTAATCTGTTATTGTGAGAAGCTGACATTGTAATGTACCGGTACCAGTATATCAGCAGTTTGAGGTAAATAAACACATTTGATTTGATAATGACAATAACAAAACTAACTGCTGACAGGATAAACAGAAATAAATGAAGCAAAGGAAATACCAAAGGAAATACCACAAGTAAAACATCAATGACAAGTGAAACAACCAACTAAGTGAAAAGTAAAAACTACAGTTCTTTCACACTGCTACTGACCTATTTTGATGGAAGTTCACTACATCATCACCTGACGTATTGCCTTCTGATTGGCTGGTGACAGACTCGACATGCTCCCACATTTTCTTTTTCATTTCACGAACTAAGTAAATCAAAATTTGAATTTTCATTTTCATGTCTGACAAGTTAGACCCCATTTCATTCAAATTCAAAATTATACTTTCTTAACTATCTGATCCATTTTCTTTTACAATTAAATTTTTAAAATAACAATGTTAAACCAGTGCTAATTTTAAAAAAAGGTGAACACATAATGTGAATCTCACTTATTTACAATAATATTATTGATCCCGCAATAGGTTCATTAAAAAAAAAGAATATACTGTAGTTCTACGAAATTTTTATTTAAAATCATAAAGGTTTTGTCTGGTTTTAACAATCTATGATTTTAGAAGACAATGAATCTTTGTTCTATTTTTCACAGTTTTATATCTATTAAAAACATGTAGGTATTGAGAGTCATCTACATTTTAGAACTTGAAAAGCTGATACATCAAATTTTAAGAGAATGTATTCTCATCATCCTTATCTAAGCTTGCGACTTGCCTTCTTCATCTTCCTCTATTTCTGACTCGGACTCTTGCTCTCGTCGTAGATTCATCAGCAAGAACTGGGCAAAGTTGCCATCTTTTTTCATGAGCTGAAGATAAGAGCCCATCTCTGTGATGCGTCCTTCTTGCATGACTATAATTGTGTCTACCAGTGGGAGCCAGTGGACTGCATGGGTGGCCATGATACGGGTCTGAGGGGGGTATTCAATGAGTAAATCAGCATCATCAAATAGCATGTTTAATGCAATATTCAATGACATGTCATTGAACATGAGATGTTCAACAACATGTTAAAACAACATATTCAAAAACAAATTCAGATAAAGCTTGCTTCGGAGGGACAGCTGCAGTTATTTTATTGGCTCATCCTGATGAAATAATCAAATCATCACATTGATGCTTCAATAAATACCACAGACAGCTATGAATCATAATATACTAATTCTAAATGAATTCTTGGATTTTCTTAGCTGTTTTAGGGCTGCAATAATAATCACTTTAAGCATCATCAGCAGAATGCTTTGGGGATAAGAAAATATCATAATTTTAACAGTTTCTCCTACCTTATTTTTCAACATCCCCTTGTCTGATAAAACACGTTTGAAAATATGTTTCCCCACATGAGAGTCCACAGCACTGAGGGGGTCATCAAAGATGTAGAGGTCAGCATTAGAATAGAGGGCCCTGGCGATGCTCACTCTCTGTTTCTGGCCACCACTTAAATTAATGCCCTATGGGTGAACATATATTAAATATTAATCCTATAATAATGTTTATGTCCAGTTTTTCTGTGGTACAAGCAACTGACATGACAGAAGAAGAAGAAATGCTATAAACACACTATTGACACAGTCAATACCATAGAAAACATTGTAATTCTTGAACTATCTAATATTTCTTTTCCATTCCAACTCGTTTTTTTTTAAAATATTATTTTCAAGTAATTTTATTTTTTTCCTAAAAGTTTCATTCAATAATATCAAGTCTTTAATAAACATAGAGAGCCGTAACAAAAAAATGATCAACTCAGAGCTCAAGATGAAAAGCATTCAAGTAGCCTTGACATTTTGAAATATGTTAGTAGAGCTAAGATCTCCATTTAAAAATAAGTCAAATTAATGTTCCCATTCCAGTTTGGGTTTCTCAGCCGAGAGTCTTAATATGCACCACAGGAAAATAAAAAAAGAGGGCTACTTTTGATTAGGTACATCATGGTGAAACCACTTGATGAACTAGTCCTGAAACTATTTCATCCAAGCACAGGACACAACAGTTTTCAACTACAAATTTTTAGCATTATTTTTTTTTACCTTTTCACCTATTTCTGTTTTGTCCCCTCCTGGCAGAATTTCAAGATCAGATTTGAGAGCACAGGCATCAACAATTTTGGTGTACTTTTTATGGTTGTAAGTTGAACCAAAGAGAATGTTGTCCTGTAGGGAGCAGTTCTGGATCCAAGCTGTTTGTGGAACATAGGCCAAACTTCCCTGGACAAAAGTGGATCTCAGTTAGTGCATTTACATTATGTGTCAGTGGATCTCGGTTAGTGCATTTACATTATGTGTCAGTGGATCTCGGTTAGTAAATAATAAGCTGATAGACATTTTAATATTTTGTTGACAAAATGAATTACAGCATACAGGCCGCAGAGAAGTTTTACTCTCTTACCAAAATTGTAAAAGTAGCATACAGTTTTAAAACAGATTTATCCATACTGAGAATGAGTTTTGCTTCCTTAATATATCCTCAAGTAATTCAATGGATAAGGTACAAAGTAATTAATTTGGGGAACCATAGAATAGATAACTAAGGAATTAAAATGAGGTAGGCTACGATCAGATCGCAAATACAAAGCACCCTTTATCGGTGAAAACTTGATAAATGTTACAACATTAATTAAATTTCTCAGTTACTTCCCAGACCTTCCTATATCCGCATGTAATCCAATGGATAAGCTATAGAGTAATTGAGATGGGGAGCTATAGAATGGATAACTAAGGAATTAAATTGAGGGAGACTGCGATCAGGTCGCGAATACAAAGCACCCTGTATCTGTGAAAACTTGATAAATGTTACAATATTAATTTAATTTCTCAGTTGCTTCTCAGACTTAATGACAGTGCATTCCTATTTATTAAGTGCTAAGTTTCATTCCTACTTACTCTAAGCAAAGCTTATCACCTTTTTTCAAAATTTCATTTTATTTCTTTCAAATTACTTGAAATGGCTTTCTGCTGACATATTTCCCCTATCAAATTTTCACACACACTGAATGTTTCAAGTAACTGGTATAAGAAAAACAGAGGTTTAGAAGTTATTACACAGTAATAAGGAGCAAATCAATTTCTCAGAGTACAGAAGTAAAGTTTGAGGTGTTATCAAAATAATTTTTACAGGTGTAGAGCAATCAAGTCTAGAAGTCAAGTTAGAAGGCTCAAGGAAATAATGAGACAAAGAACAGTATTTTCAAGATATAGAAAGGAACAGGTGTAGAATTGACATATAATACAAGTTGTCGTGGTAGCGATACATACTGATGTGTGCACATGTCCCTGGATCCTATCAATTTCTCCCAAAATGGCTGACAAGATGGAAGATTTGCCACAACCTACAGGGCCCACAACTGCCACAAAGTTTCCACTTGGAATCTCCAAATTGATCCTGACCAACAGAACCAAATAAAACAATAAACTTAGATTAATAATCTGTAAAGACCGTTTGATTTTAATATAGTTTAAGTAAGCATTTGAAGAGGCTTATTTAAGAAAATGCTTTAGAGAAAATATTCAAGTTTTTTAAAATTAAATAAATTACATTACAGGCTATCATCAAGTTGCACCACATGACATGCTATCACCAAGTTGCCCTACATGACAGGCTATTATCAAGTTGCACCACATGACAGGCTATCATCAAGTTGCACTACATGTCAGGCAATTATCAAGTTGCACTCCATGACATGATTTCATCAATTTGCACTACAAGACAGTACATCATCAAGTTGCCCTACATAACAGGCTATCATCAAGTTGCCTGGCATGATGTATTTTAGGAGTGAACAGCTCCTGTTCTCACCCACTCAGTCTGAAGTTGGCCTCAGGATCCCATGTGAAGATTCCCTTGTCAATGGTCACAGCATTATCTGATGAAACAAAACATTTAACATGAAAGAACTAAGACAAGTCAGAACTCAGTTTTTGAGATGAGACAAACACCTTTGATTAATATGCTACAAAAACAATACTGCCCCACTTGTCCTATTTTATATACCTCTCTCTTTTATATCCTAATAGAGTTTTAACTGGCTATATACTTGTTGAAGTTTACATTGAATCATGAAATATATGACATCAGTTGAAAAAATTTTAGGGTCCCAAACGTCTTAATTATTTATATATTTTTATATTTAAATTTTGATTACCGTACAAATTTTAAAAAAAAAAAATCAGACAAATTTTCATTATTAATAAAAATATTGAAATCATTCTATAAATATATTACCCTCTGGCTAAAATATGACATCACAGCTAAAAAAATATGTATAGAATGTACAGGTCTTGCATGCTGATAGCTATGCCACTGCTTCACTCCCCTTCTTAGCTCGGTGACTTACCCTTCATATCTCTCCTGTCATAGTGGGACCTATCTAGTTCTGTCTGACACAAGTAATGCCCTATCCTGCTTATGGACACACTTGCCTGAAATAAATATAAACAAAAGACCAGCATAGTTTACAATATCTGAAAACATTTAAAATAAAACACTGCACATGAGAAAATGTCACCAAGAAGAGTTCTTTAAAGAGATACAATTTCTTATTAAATATAGTCAACCAATCAAACTATAAACTATTTCTTGCATCAAGACCATCAGTTTTCATTTATGATCTAGACAACAATGTCCTCATTTTTCCTTTTATATATATATATATTTTTTAAAAATTGGCCCAGAATACTTAGTTCTAATTATTTCACAGGTTGAACTGTATAAAACAATTACGTTACTGACCTGTGTTGTGAAAGAAACCATCTCAGGGATAAATGCTATAGGAAACTGTAGAATGTTGAAAAGTGCCAAGGTTACAAAAGCCATGTCAGCAGTCAATGGTGTGTCAGGGTTGACAAGCAGAAATGTGGCAAACGACACAAGGCAGACCTGCAATTGAGAGGTTTGGAATATAAGAGTCCAACAGGGCAACCCAGACCTGATGTTCCAAAAAATAATACAATGTTTTCGTGTTTTGTGATTCTGTGTTAAATGTACAGTGGCATTGTATCTGGACATAAAATGTTGTAATGAATGTGTAATGCAATCAAAATGGTGGCAAAAATTAGACAACTGAAAAGGAAACCCCTTTTATTTTACTTTAAATGAAAAACATTTCTAATTGATTATTAGTATTTTAATTCTAATTCAAAGTTTTCTTGTTTAAATTTTTTTTTAAACGTTTTAAAATAATTATTTTATTGCACAAGTTAGCGCATACATATTTTGAACAAGATGCTGAAAGATTTTTATTTACCCCTGTCAAAGTGCCCCTTTTAAAAATAAAACCAAAACAATCTCTCACACTAATATGAATAAGTTGGTTACCCCACTGATTTCCATAAAACATCCAACTACATGAGAAAAATAACACTGACAGAGAAAAGGTCTCAAATGATCTAATCTCAAGTATTGTAAGTCTTCACAGCTCACCAAATAAGGGGCACAAGTCCATATGAAGATACTTATTGCATTGAGCCAGGCCAGTTTGGTGAGCACGTTCATCTCCCTTTGCCTGAGAGACAAAATCTTACTTTGAAATGATTCTTCCCATGCATACAGTTTTAGCACCTGCAAATGTATTCAAATATTTCACATTTTATATTTCAAAGATTTTCTTATTTCAGCTTTCAAAATTATCAATAACTATGCTTAGGCAATGGAAAATACAATGTTATTTCCTTTTATAAGAGCATTGCATTATGATTGACACTTTGGCAACTTATGTTTTGTTCATCTTGTTGCTCTTTAAAAAAAATTGAATACAAATATCCTTATATTAATTAATGTAGAGAATCTCTCTGCACAAGCAACTGACCTTTATACCACCCAGGACCTCATTCACCATCTTGATCCTCCTATCTTTCCATAAAAGATTTGCCCTCTGCAGTCGTTGTTGTTGGTAGGCAATCACCCCATTGAAGGGTACCAGCAGCATCAGTAGCCCGAGTCCAGCCAACACAGGAAGACCAAGGGTGTTCCATAAGAGATAGACAGCCAGGAATATCTGAATGGAAATAGCTTCTGCTCTTTATAAGTGTCACTTAAGCCTTCACTTAAGCCAATGGGGTCAGTAAAAGATTTTGATCCAAACTAATCTATAATAAAGTGTGACCTGCCTGTAGTGGGATGGACCATATCATCCAAGTGTAGCTCATCATGTCCTGGACCCTTTGACAATCAACAGACATCAAATTGACCACTTCCCCTGTTGTACTAGACCGTTGACCATTGGTGTCCAGCCAGAGTCCCTGGAATTATTTTATAATCTCATAGTTTTTTTAATCATTAATAGAAAAGAATAATTTGATTATTTCTCACAACTTATGATTTAATCATTAGAAAATTATATCTTAATAAATTACACTGGTCAAGAACAATTTAGCTACTGAAAGTAATACATATGGCTTTTATGTATTTTAACACGCTGATTCCAAATATGAAGTTCAAATCTGTCTACCACGTCAAGATTTTAGGTTGTGCATGCATTCAAGAAATATATATAGTAAAAAATAAACTAATAAAATTAATAAAATGGCTGGTGTTGAGTAGGGTGACAGCATATTACACAATAGGTAGAGCGCAAAGTGCCAGAAGCATAATTCATCATAGTAGAGGGCAATGCTTTCTTACTCACATTGGCCTTTATTCTGGATGAACAAAGCTTTATCGCTTTCAAGCAAAAACATCAATAAAATTTGAATTTTAAAAAAATTGAAAATGCGAGTTTGAAAAAACAGCAGAAACAAGGAGTGTCGATTATATTGCGCATGCGCATTGCCACAATAACAAATTGAATCCTCTGAAGCCGCAGTTATTCATAGTGCTCAACTCGCCAGTTACTTCATAATATATATACATATTATACACTGGAAAATGATATTTTCACTGACGTGAACAATCTCATGCTGAACTTAGGTTGCAAATATGTTCCTGATCAGTGGAGACTGTTCATAGACTCCAGCATGGCAAGCTTGAAAGCTGTGTTGTTGTACAATGATAATGAAAATTGTATGTTCCTGTAGCTGATGCTGAAGGCACCAAAGAGACATTTGATTAAATGAAACTCATTTTGAAAGTGATCAACTGCTCTGTACACAACTGAAACATCTGTGCTGACATGAAAGTGGTCGGTTGATTCATTGAAAGTGTACTTATCAACCCTTTACATTAAACTGGGCCTCATGAAAGATTTCGCAGTAGCAATGGATGGTAAGGAACAAGGTTTTCAGAATCTGACAGAAAATTCAGAGCAATCAAAACCAATGCTTAGCTGAAAGCTGGAAATCTTTAGTGGGACAGAAGTCTGCGGAATGATGCATGGCACTTTATTTAGAGCTTAGCTGAACCCACTTGAACTGAACCCACTTGATTTTGTCGTTTAGGATGCATGTACGTAGGTGGTGTACAACTTTCTTGTGAATCACCCAGCTCAGAACAATTTTGAACTCAGTAGCTACATGCTAGCAGCCTGCACCCCACTCAGGCTCCTTGTCCCTAAAATGCATTTCTTCCATTCTCATCTGGATTTTTTACCACCAAACTTGGTGCAACTTGATGATGGGCATGGAGAGAGATATCATCAAGATGTTGTCAGCTTGGAAACAAGCGCAAGAGCAAATGCCTAAAGCACTTTTGAACTCGTATAGAGTTAAGCTGGAGAAGAAATTTTGAAATGTATGCTTTCATCTGAGTAACATACAAATATTTAAATTAGATTTAAAAACATTACTGTATCGAAAGATTCTGTCTTTCAGAAGTCTTTTTTGTATTGTTTAATAGATTTTGGCATATTTTTAGTAAGAATTTCTATGGAATTTTTTTTTTAAATTAAAAGAATCAAACATAACCTACATGATACAAAGTTTTTGTTTGTCCATTATTTAATAACACTATAAATTACTCATGTATTATACATAAAGTAATTCAAAGATTTGTAAGAAGCCAAAAACAGATTGTTTAATTTTGGAGGCTTATTATTTTTTTTTCTCTAACATGACATTTAACACACAGTATCAACAAGTATGGTACTAAACACATTTCTTTTTATTTTAAATAATTTGTTAAACTAGTACTGTTTGGACTTCATTCTAGCATATAGGCTAAAGTAAGTTCAATAAGTCACCTACCCTTTTGTAAATGGCAACCATCAAGGCAGTTTTCATTCTCATTCCAGATGTCATCGCAAGATGATAATGTTGATGATAAAATATAGTCTGACACCAGGAGGCCAGCAGCATCCCTGTTGCCAGGACGTAGCCATGCCAAGCTGGCTCTGTGGTTAGGCCTTGGATGTGGAGGATGAGTCCCCTGTTATAGGAGAGAGATTTATTTACAGTTTGTCATGGGAGGGAAAGTGCCTCATTAAATTAAATGGTCCCCATATAGTTAAAGTTATTTGTAAAAATAATCTTCCAACTTGTCTCCAATTTAGATTCAAATTAATGACCAATATTTGGCTCAGAACTTACTTCAGTAAGAATGGACCCACAAATTGAAGGATGTCTGATATGAACTTGCAAACGTAGGAAAGGAAAACTTCCCAGCCAAAGGCCTTGACGATGACCCTGAGCAGACTGCACTTGATTTGTCTAGTGACCTTTGGCGGCACATCAACATCTTCTTGCTTCTTGGACTGGGAGCGCCTCAACAGGGGTGCACGCTCATGAGTGTTCCCTGGAACATGATAGAGGAACTTTCATCAATGAAAAGTTGTTGATTTGATTCATTTCTTTCTATATTTTAAAGCTTAGCATTGATATGCACAATTAAAAACATCAATTGAAAGCTTACAGAGTAGTGTCATTACTCAAGTCCATGGGTTTAACTAGAGAAACACACTACATCAGAAAACTAAGTTGAGCGCACACTGTTTTTGTTCTGTGCGTCTTCATATTATTATTATGCACAGACAAGCCATTTTACATTTAAATCTATTTAATTCAAAGAATTACAGTAAATTGTTTTCCCTGTTCCAGATATATTCCAGCGGCCGTGAATTTAAAAGGTAAGACTTACGCCATTTTTTGTTTGGCAGCAGATTTTGAATCCCGTGCCGTTGATTGTGGTCTTTCAACGTCAATACTTAAAATTATTAATTCATTATCCATCTATGACTCCATTTCACCCAGCTTTTAACCTTAGCTGGGGTAAGCCCAGACAGATTTAAACAACATGCTACCTTTTTATCTGATACGCAGACATGGTTACCAATGTGCAACAGGCTTGTCACAGGACACACACTGGTCGTCACATTCTAACTCACCATTGCTTGACACTTTATCAGAGTGGTCATTGTTGGAATGTCCAGATCCACTGTTCACCGACTGCCAGCTGCTTTGGTGATCAAATCTGCAGACAAATTACCATAGGAAATAAAAGAACCCATCATCAGTTTACTATTTGTCAAAAGATATTTGTTGGATCGATATATAGTTGGAGATGGTACATCATTGCTTTATCGTGAACTCAGTTTAAGAAAAAAAATTATATGCTGCTGATGGTCCATTATCAAATATACAGACAGATTTTAACAACGCAGTGATATCAATTTTTAATTAAATTTTTTTTAAACTTTTACCTCTTTATTGGATTGTAATACAGCCATGCCCTGTTAAATCTGGCAACTACAGTTTCACTGGAGTCACGTGGATTTAAATGCCAAAGGTCAGCAGAGGTCAAGGGACGCTTGTATCCAGTTAGTATAAGTCTGAAATGATCAAATGTGACAAACTTTAATGGGCAGTTTTTTTTTATGTCAAAGATAGGCCTATTTTAATGCTAGGGGTGGGACGAGGTATCGTGATTAATAGTTACTGCCCCCTTCTTCTGCTTGTGATCTCAGAAATTTGAAATGGGAGAAGAATGAGGTGCTTGACTCCAGTGATCTGGCAGTGTAGCTTTGAATACCATGATACCTGCCCATTAACTGTGGTAGGCTGTCAACAAGTGATGAGAACTGTATGTGTTTGGGTATAAATACTCTTATAACACAAACAATATATTATTGTATTCCCACAAAATGCTTCTTCTTCCTTATGAATAACAAAAATCATTTTAAGTCTTTGCATACATTTGAGCAAAATATTGTGAACCAGTAAAAGCACATTCAGAGAAGTGCTGCAAAATGTGTTCTATTATAAAAATATTGACATATATTATGAAAGGATGCATAAATTGTCTGATAGATCACCTTGTTATCCAAGAAAATGACAACTTGGAAGGGAATGATGCAGTGACCTCTGGGCAGTCTTTCTGTATCATTAAAAATGGAAACAAGATGTCAGTGTATTTTAAGACAAGATAAAATAAGTTTCTTTATTGATCCAAACAAATAGGAATGTTTTTTTTATTACATTGTATGTATTCATTTTTTAAGCATATAAATAAATACATGTTTAAACCAAGACAACAATTTACAATTATAACAATTGAAACACAAGATATCTAAAATATATTAATAGTGAAGAAATCGGCCATAAATGAACTCCTTTAGTCACAATAATTACTTAAATAGTGATAATTTCGATTTGATAACCACTGTGGGTACATGCTTTTAAAATTCATACAGCTGAGGAACAAATGAATTTTTATATCTTTTTGTCCTAACTTTGAGAGAAACATTTCACCCTGAACGAGCTGATCTTAGGTATCTGTGATGAAGTGGGAAGGATGTATCATCCAAATTTTTTTTTAGTTTTACAACTGCATTTATCTTCAAATGGTTCCTCAAGTGAAGGATAGCTTTCTTGATTACAGTCTTTCAAATCAGTGTTTGATGTCAGACGATTAATTCCCACATCAGCAGATAATATTGAAGTTTAGTAGTCTTCCAATTGTTGCATGGTAGAGTAAGTTAATAACGTCTTTGTTTACGCCAAAATTGTACAATTTTTTAAGATAGAAACGTTATTGGTTGACTTTTTTATACAGAATTTGGTTGTGTTCATGCCATGTCAGATTATTATAAATGGTGACACCTTTTTACTAATATGTCTCTACTTGCTCTGTACTGTGATTATTTATTGTGAAATCTGCAATTGATGTGGTTAAGAGGTTACCTTGAATTAAAATATCCCCTCATCCAAGCCTTGATTACCCAAACCCTTCCCTCCCCACTCAAAAAGGTAGACACAGAAAATGTGTTTGGATTTATTTTTATTATTTTCATAACAAAACTTGAGTGTACTGCAGGAAACATTTCAAACTCCTCGATTAAAATCTTTAATCGATTTTATTTAAAATGGAAGTCGTATCATATTATCAAAACTCTGGCATAGGCTTCGGCCAAAATAAATGGTATGTTGAGAGAGCTACAGAACCAAGAAATTACCTGTTAACTTTTGACTTTTCATACTGTGCATCTATTGTTAGTATAAAACATTTTTTATGCACAGTTACACTTACCACATCTGTGTATCTATTGCTGGTGTAGAGCTTGATGTCAGCAAAGCAATTTAGACAAAGCTGGGCAAATACTAAACACATGACTACTGTGAGGAAGACAAATCTGGAGTGGTCTTCATGATACAACTGTGAAAACACATGTGAGTCTTTAATATCAATGAAAAGTGAGGAAAGGGCTTACTTTTAATATTCGAGAAGATGCTGCATTTCGATGTTTAGAAGCTCATATGAAAATGTACAATTTAATGCTTAGAGCTGTAAATTTACATAAAATCAAACATTATGAAAACCTTATAGAGACCATATGTATAAGAATACATTTTGATAAAACATTATTGTACAAAGGAACAATGTGACCAACAAGATCCCAGTCTTCTCAGAATTTTTACTCATTGAATTCCACGCCTAAGGGGAACTACTCTAATCCACCTTAGATAGATTGAGAGTTTTTATACAAAAATCTATATTTTGATTTAATCAGTCTAGATGAAATAAAGTGAAGCATTTATGGATGAAAATTTGTGTGTGTTGTTTAACATTATTTTACAAATTTTTATTGTGTAAATCCTAAAATGTCAAATTCTGCACATGACTAATCATAATTATTACCATATAAAAATGAAGCCACTATTACAAAAATGAAATACTCCTCCTTGCCTAGTGCAAGATTTTCATTTTTAAGATAAGAGTTCAGCTTTTCATACCCCAATGTTTCAATAGCACATCGGGATTTGACTGTTGAATGGGTTGATGGAGAATATTGGCTGAAGAAAGTTGTACATAAAAGAATATTGGCAGTGTAACCCTACCCACCTGAAGCTCTACAAATGTAGAAAGTTGTACATAAAAGAATATTGGCAGTGTAACCCTACACACCTGAAGCTCTACAAATGTGTACAATGGAACAATGTCACAGATCAGCAAAATAAGCCAGTAGTTAAAAAGAACCCCTGATGTTATAATACAACTTCTTCTTTCTAGTTGAGAAATGACTCCAGCCAAAACCTGTGGATAATGAAGAACTTCAATAAAAAAATGTAAACATGATTTTGGACTTTACAAATTTATCAATATTCCTTGGTAGGTATGACTAGATAAAAGATAACTATACTCCCAAGAAATTTAATATAGGCCTAAAATTTATAACTTAGTATTTTGGGGTATTTTTCTTTTATATTCTAAAAAGAAAGAGGTATCCATTGTTGAGGATAGCCATGAATAACACATAGCTCTAGAAAATGTATATTTATGGATATATATCTAGCAAAGAAAGTTTTAATCCACAAACTGGTTAATTTAAAGATGCACTATGTAACAAACCTCCCACAGTAGATGAGTCTACTGCCGGGCAGTTTGACAGGCTCAGTGTTGTTTAGATGAACAACTCTGTCTATTGAAACTTTAATGAATTATCCTATCTCTTTCCGTCCACACTTGATAACAACAAGCAGAACAACACGAGGTTGAACAAGTTCTCTATTTAAACATTCCTGCAGGTTCACAATGTAACATCATCATATCCATTCTAAAGGGAAAAGCCACAAAACTCTTTGATGATCCAGCACTAAATGATAACTTTTGACATACTGACTGCCACTGAATAATGCAGACTTGCACATTTTACACTACTATAGATAACTTAACATACTCTTCAACAGAGCTACTTGAAAAACGTTAACATAACTAACTTGCATCACAGTGTTCACACTGCATTTATTCCTAACAGTGTTCACACTGCATTTATTCCTCACATTGTTCAGGCTTTCATAACCCGACCAGTCACAGCTGACCCTCACAAAACTATTCACCAACTCATGATCAACAACTATTCCATAAAACAAACCTAATCATGCACCCACACCAATTCATAACATGCTTACACTTCTAATCTTTTTATTTTTAATTTTAACTCTGGACTGACTATATTGTATAATCTACCTGACCAATCACTTCTTTGATATAAAATGGGATGCTTAACTGGCATTAAAGGTCTCAATTTCAACAAAAAAACATTAGTATATTAATTGTGAGAAAAATTAAAGTAAAAAAATATGCAGGCCTACTTACAAATGTTAGTGCCTCAAGAACATGCTCCACAAAATGTGCTGTGGTTGATACAGTCATATTGTCCACTCCAGCTGGGTATGCATAAGGGTTGATGGCCTCTTTTATCGTCACTGCTGTCATGATAATAGCTAACAGGAAGGAGATTGTCTAAGGGCGAAAGATTATAATTGTCATTAATTTGGTGTTTTTTTAATACTTGAAATCATACATTTATTAAATGCGATGAGAAATTTTAAGTCTATGCTCCCCTACCTAAACTTTAAACATTCAAATAAGATTATGATATGTTTCCCCCCCTGATGAGAGCCTGGGTTAGTGACTACCATCTCTATTTGTGTCAAACAAGATATTTCTGTAATTATTTATATCCAATCCAAGATTTAAAAAATTTCTCAAGTTTTTGCATTTTATGTTTTTACGTAACTAAAAATTTGCAGTAAAATGAAATGGAATTCGGTTAATTTTTTTCAAGTTTAACTTTTATTTTAGATAAAGTAGGAGGGAATTCATAATATATTAAACCACTTGGGCCCTGTTTAACTTTACATATGGTCCTCCATCTGGCAATGCAATTTTTTTTTTCTTATGCATATTTCAAGAGGCATTCTCTAACTCTCCAGAACTTAAGTCACAATATCTGGTTTTAATATCCTTTGTTTTACTTATTTGTGTAAAGAAATTTCTTCTACAGCTTTTTAAAGATTTATAATTAATAGTTATAGCCACAAAGATAAATTGTATTCCCTTTCTGGTACAAAAAACTTTTAGAAGTGGGTCCAACACAAAGTCATTTCCACTTTTTCTCAGCATCAGACATCTCATAGATTTAAATAATTCACATGTAGGTAAGGCAGATTTGTTTAAGACAGTATTCCTCAGCCTGTGGGCATCACTGACAAGAATATGACATAGAGCCTACTACTATTGCAAGCAGAAATTTTAACAGTACTTTGACCATTTTGTATGACCATTAATCTTCTTGAAATATTTGATTTTATATTGATATAATCCTTATATTTACCGTTTTGCAAAACGACAGGAAAGTATTTGGTGCTGGAGTACTTGCATCCCGTGTCAGGAGGTACGGTATGTAGAAGATGGAGCTGATCCATAGAACACTGGCAGGTATGTAGACAAGGGCGGTAGACTGGAAACATTGTGTAAACCTTGGCCACGAGGAGTTCAGAGTCAAATTGGAATCCTGTAATTGGAATTTACACAGATGAAGATTCAAATCAAATACAGGACCATTAATCATTGTTCTAAGGCTGCACCTATTGGATCTAATGGGACCCGGGTCCGAATGGCGGCGCTGCGTGTCCTGGTCCATTTTGACTAATCCTATTCGGATGTCATTTGTGGTAGTCTAGTTTAGTTAAAATGAAGAATTAAGTTTACAAACGTATAGTACATTCAATTATCTTTCTTTTGATACCTCATTTGGTCTTACAAACCCAACAATAATATTTTAAATCGTTTTTTAATCCCAACCTCTCAATTTTGATACCCGGGTACCAATAGTCACTTCCTTGTTCTAATGGGTATGAATAGTATGAATAGTATTTGGTCAACATAATGTTCGACAGTCATAGTCTACAGGAATACATTACATAATAGTAATGTAGTGTATTGTAGTTGTGGCCTGACTGATTACTGGGTTTGCAATGGCTGTCCAGTAAATTTCTTACTTTAGCATTGTAAATTTAATTGGCCTACTTATTAAGAAACAGCATATATTATGAAGATTTGTATGCATTTTAATATTTTTTTGTGAACATCTGGGGTCATTACAGAGAGCTCTTCAGTAATATAATTTTATTTTAGCGTTGTCAATTAATGGCCATTAACCAGTGAAAGTATTTTAGAGTTTTCAAAGTATGAACTGGTTATCTCTCCTTCTTCGTGTTACATTAAGATTAGTGCTGAGCAAGAAACTGACCAAGATACCTTGAAATATTGCATAATTGCACACCCGCAAAAAACAGAACCAGGCATCTTCTCATATTTTATAATGTGCTGCAACCGGTTGGGAGAAATATAGAACCAGACATCATTTTTACATAACATTTTTTAAAATTTACCTGAATTAAATAAATAATAATGCAAATCTGACTAGCAATTGATGCCAAACTAAATGAATGCAAAGCCCTGAAAATTGTAATGTAATGTTTTGTGAATTTTGTGTATACATTTGTCTTAGCAAGATGCACATATTTGGTTATGAACATGGAAATTTCTATTTACAATTAATATATTTTCATTTCACAAGCTGCTTGGCAATGATACTAAATAACTCAAGTTTGTGTGTGCATTATCTCTAAGTTTTGTCATTGAATTCAATAAAAGTAATTTAATTTAAAACTCATTTAATAAGTGAAGCAACTGGCTCAACTGAAAAAAGGCTATGATAGTATTTAAAAAAAAAAATTAAGACTAAGAACTTAAATTACTAATTAAAATTTAATCTAAAACACACTTCACTACTATGGGGCCGTCCATTAAGTATGTCACACTCCAGGGAGGGGGGGGGGGGTAAGAAAGTGTGACAGGGGTGGGGGTCAGGCCATGTGTGACATCACACATTTTTAAAAAAAAAATTATTTCTAATTTATTTTTTATATTTTTAGTAGAATTAAATAGCTTTAAAAATAATTTTCAAAAATTTTGTGAAATATTTGAATTGGTTTTATGTCAAAATAGCATGAATAGTGTATCTCCTGAATGTGTTGTTCACAATTTCTCTTGCTAGGAGTGCTAGTATGCTGTTGCGAAGCCTTGTTTTATGTATAGTCTTGCTTTCGTCATTTTGGAAGTATTATTATTTCTATGTTGTCCACTGCATAATTATGTCACTGTGCGAGAGATTCTCATAAATTTCCTTTATTTTAGTGACACAAACTCTCAAATTTGATGACATTATGCCGAGATCAACAGGAGTTTTCAAAGTACAACCATATGATCTATATAGTCCATCTTTGCAGACCAGCTTACTGGATCGAATTTGCAAAGTATCTCACTTATACTTTGACTCAAAAACAATGTTAAAGAAACATTCAGGACAACACAGAGCTCAGGCTCGGGAGCATGTGCCAACTCAAACTGTTCCAGAATCAACTCAAATAAAACGCATCTGTCCTTTGAGAATCGCTGCTAGAAGGCAAAGAGAACTCATGCCAGAAGAGAAAATGCACATTCAGAGGATGTTGAGTGGTTAGATGAGAATGAAGTTGATCTGTCAGATAAATGATGTGTATTATATAATTGTCTTGTCTAATTTTTGTTTTCCAATTTAATCTAGATTGAGTTACTGCTTCAATAAAAAACTGATAACTGTTGACAATTAACTATTTGAATAGTAAAATTCATTTTAATAATGGGAACGTTCTTTTAAGTGGAAATTTTATATTTTTATACAGTTTATTAGTGAAGTGTGTTTTAGATTAAATTTTAATTAGGTGTTAATTAAAAAAAAAATTTGAAAGTGTGACGTACTTTTGGGGGGGTCCGAGATTTGTGACAAGGGGGGGGGGGGGGGGTTAAAATGGGTAAATGGTCAAAAATAGCGTGACATACTTTATGGACGGCCCCTGCCTATACCCATATACTGGCATATACCCGGTAGGCCTATACTATACTGATACTTATACTGTACTAAATTTATAAAAGTGACATTGACATCATCAGTAAGAATACATCCATCACTGGCATCACAACAGAAAATTTCTTTGAAAAATCAACATCACTCTTAAGTCTAAATTTATGGTAATGAGTATGACTATCACTATGACTATGACTACTATTACTATGAGTAGTTTTGAGTACTAGTAATAATTGTGTGACTTCACATGAAAGTTCTTTATTTACCCCCATCCCCCCACCCCAAACCAAACACTTTATTTCCCCTTCACACTTTCACTTAACTGTTTGAGATATTTAGCTTTGTAATTGCTCTGAAAGGCTGATAATACTTTTTTTTAAATCCCGTCCCGTTTTCAGTTCCCATTCTCTGTTCATTAGTGTAGGCTACATATTGACGAATTATTGTACTGCACCGTCAGACTCAACCAGTATTTTTTATATTGTTACAAAATATTTTTGGAAAATTATGTTCTTGGTGTATACTACCTTCTTCTTAATTCATTCTCAACCGTATTTACTCTCTTATTAGGCTGTCAATTATTTAGAAGAAACAGCTTTTCAACTGTGTTACATTTTTAAAAAAAACCGCTTTGGAACCATTCAAAGCAAAACATGGGAAATGTTCACGTCTGTACCGTATGTATTGTTGGATGTCGCAAAGTATTTCAACGTTGCGAAAAATACACTTCAGTGAAATTCCAATGTCGCATGGTAGCGTAAGTAGCGAAGATCAGACTAAAATTTGGGTTCAGTCTATTTTCTATATTTTTTTCTGATAAGTTATTTAGCTCTTAATGTCCGAAGTATTAAAGAAATAGTTTATTTATCCGAATTAAAAAAAAAATCACTTTTAAGCCTTCTAATTCAAGCAGAGCCGTCGCGTGGGCCTTTCAGCTTCAACCGTTGCGACCGAAGAGAGAGGGCTCCGCATAATTTATTAAGGACCTCCAAGTTTTGATGTGGAAACTATTTTTTAACTGTCTACTTTGAAGGCATGGACCATAAAACCGAAAAGTGGTCACGCCATGGCTCTGAATTCAGGGAATAAATCTAATTTTTTAAAAAAAATAAAAAAAATACAAAAGCCAAAGACCACTCGCAGTCGGTATATATAAATGCTAATGATGTGGGTTATCGTGTTGGGTATCATGTTTCCGATATAATATTTGGTTGTGATTTGGTTGTGAAACATTTCTGTTAATGCACACCTGCTAAGATATAACGGTGACCAGACGTGTTGGTTTACACGCGACAGTCCCTATTTTCGCATCACCACGCTCAAGTGTCCTCGACATGGCAGAAATGTCCCGGCTTGTGGCGTTTTCCGGCGAACTGCGTACTTTTCCCTAGACAAGATTATTATTAAAAAGATACATATGGACACCAGATAAATCGCAACTGAAAGTCGATACATTGAAACATATGCTGGTTGTCAAATGCAATTTCAATGATTCATGTGACACGTTTTATGGTATGCTATTTTTTTTTAAAATCCTGATGTCCTGAGAACTATCCACTCATCTAAGAAATATTAGCGTTTCATGACTATGAAATTAATAATTAAAATTCATTTTTTAATGTTACATATTTCTGACAAATACGTCAGTTGTGTAAATTTCTTTCTATTTTTTTTTTTTACAACATGACAATTGTTAGTAGTTAGTTACTCACTGACAAGCTGTTTTGTCTTGTATGAACATTGAAAAGGTGACATGTTCAATATCAGAAAGCATTAATAAATTACGCACAAAAAAAACACTCCTGATACTTTTCTACTATATTGTTTACAAATATTTCACCCGCGATTCCCAATTAACACAATGTCACCACGGCCGTACCACACGGTATACTGTGTGTGGCATCCTTCCGTCTTCGCGAGGCAATGGAGTAGCTTTCGTCATCATCATCATGTCCCGTAGTCCTTCGATCGTTGGGGCGCCACAGATGACATGAAAACTATTCTTCTCCATTCCTCTCGGTCTTCTGCCCTACGCATAGCATCGCCTAGTTTTAATCTCGTCCATTCTTTGATGTTATCTTCCCATCTTTTTCTCTATCTTCCTCTCCTTCTTCCTCCTCTAGTTGTGCCCTGCAAGGTTTCTTTGGCGAGCCCTTGTTTTCTGGTCGCGTGGCCATACCATTCAAGTTTGCGCTTTTTTACAGACACCAGTAGGTCATCGTACTGCCCAGTTGCTTGACGAATCCTTTCCTTCACTTGTTCATTGGTGATATATGGTCTCTATAGCAGATGGCAAGAATGCCTCTGAAACATCTCCATCGCCTTTCTTTTCCTTTCAAGTTTTGCTGTTAATGTCCAGGACTCACAGGCGTGTAAGAAAATGGAGAGGATTAACGAGTGCATCAGCCTGATTTTGGTGCTGGGGGCTATATTTTTGTCGATCCATATTTTCTTGCGCCTCTTTAGTACTGTTGTGTTCTGCGCAATTCTGGCCATCAATTCGGGCTTGGGGTCTTCTTCCAAAACTATTGCTCCGATGTACTTGAAGCTGCCAACTGTCTCTAATATTTCCTCACCGACCTTAATTTCAGTGGTGATGCCAGTGGTACTATTCGTCATCATTTTTGTATTTTCTGCACTGATTTGCATACCAAAGGACGATGAAGTCTTGTAGAGTAGCTTTGGACACTTCATCAAATGGCTTACGAGGTCGATCCTGGAGTGCCAGTCTCGACTGCACTTCTCGCAGGAGGACCTTGACTCCTGGTTAAACTTACCCTTTCATACTGCTCTTTTTATTACTAGGTCTTCGTTTCGCGAACTTTCTGCCTTTTTGGCTCTTTTAGACTCTTTCATACACGGCTGTTCGCCAGCCGGAACGCTGCTCAGCGATGATCTCCCAATCTTTGATTTCTAGGTTGTGTCAAATCCAGGACACATGGTTCTTACGTTCCATTCTGCGAAGTGGTGGTGTCTTCCTTCTATTTACTTTCCGTGCTTTAAAGAAAAAGATGCTCTGCTCCCCGGGAAGTGTCTTCACCAGCGCAGCTACTTAGCCTGGGTGGTATTTTATGAAGACCAGCTGTTGCTCAATGCAGCAGATGCCAGACTCTCCACGCAGCCATTGGATCCAATGGAATGGCACGCGTCAAGACATCTTGGAACTAACGGCGTCGCAGTAGTTGCCGAAATGACATTGATATCAGCATTAGATCGACTTCGGGACTCCACCTTCGGATTTTACAGTTCTGCTTACTCCCGTAGTCTTACCCTAGCTTCCCGCATTGATTTTATATATATCTTTATATTGATATTCATGCAATTTCGGTTTCCACACAAATTTGCGAGTCAGCCGTTTTGTTGCTAACCGGACTCTTTTTATACAGTACACTAGGGGTGGGCAAACGTTTTGTGCGGAGGACCACATTGACAAATGTAAAGCTAGGGGGGGGGTGTATATTATGTCCAATTTTTACATGTCGATAAACATTTCTCTATATTAAAATTAGTAAATTCGAATTTTAGTATTACATGATAAAAGTTAAGGTCTGTTTTAAAAAATATAAAAAATTAGAAAAAAATTTGATAAAAAAGGTTAAAACAATCATAACTGTACATGAAGTTCTGTAGAATTCAAATAAATAATTTATAAACATGTAATTTTTTTATTTCTAAATGCCTTCGAGGGCTACATAATATCAGTTGCCGGGCCGTAGTTTGCACACCCCTGCATTACACTATATAATGTGCACCAATGAAGTTGTCATTTGCCCATCAGGAAAGCGTGTCTATTGGTTTGGGGAGGGGGGACTCTACCCCACCGGGTCCCAGAATACCCCCCCCCAGAAAAATCTAGTCACCGTATATAATATAGGTCTATCTATATTTAAAAAAAAAAAAAAAAACGGCTCTGATTTTATATGCTCCATAGATAGTGATTTGGTATTATTTTACGGAAATCGAATCAATTTAAATCTAATAAAATATCTACCTATATGCAAGTATAAGTAATATTTAATATGTAAGAATTTTTGTTATAAATAAATTTAATATAATAATTTTTTTTCTTTGTAGTTCAGGTGTGTGAAAAAAATGGGTGAGCATATATTATATTGAGTAGAAACATTTCTCAAAACCCTACGATGTTAGTTCGAAATTTAAACATGTATACAAAGAGACTTCTTTTTAAAGGGAAAGAAAAAAAAAAGGTAAATCTGATTCACTATTTAGTAAATAAATATTTCATTAGGGTGGAACATTGTCCATTTTTTATATAATTAAAATTGAAATGAATAAATCACTTTCTAAGTTCTATGATATTACACCGACAAAAACACCCTTTGTGACGATCATGGGAAAGGCGAAAACTTGAGAACCCTAGCCTAGATATAGACCACAAACAGACTTAAAATAAAAGGAAAACATGGAATAACAAGATATCAAGAAATTAGGAAGGTCAAGGTCATTTTATTTTAGAAAAACACAAACTCAAAAAGCAATGGACTACGATTAGTCGATTGTTTTGTCACGTGATACGTGTAAAAACAAGTAATACTTCCGGTAGGCTGTCTGCAACACACTAGTCGCTCACAAATTTTTCTTCAAACAACTTTCTTCCTTTAATCATAACTGAATTATAATTATTGTCACATTTATGAATGTCATTTTAAAAAAAACACGTGTATTCAAGAATATTTTGAAAAGTAAAATTTTAATTAACACCGGGGAAGCGCTGATGGAGACAAACATTTTGCTTTAGAATTAATGATAATGGCAATGGCTGATCAGCTGTTATCTGTTGTTACGTGTTGTTATGTGTAGCAGAAAGCCTACTAATGGCTGGTACGTATCACGTGACAAAACAAGGAAGTGACTAATCGTAGTCCATTTAAAAAATACAAAATAAATTTATTACCTCTTATATAAGGTTTGCAGGAGAAGGAACTCGTGACCTAACTATATAAACTAAAAAACAAAACATATTTTTATCAATCTCATTACTCGTTTACTTAAAGTTAATCTTTTGAGGATTGCGCTAAGTAAGGAATTTTGCACAGATGGATGTACACAATGAATATGAACACATGATGTAACCTTGACCGTGGCCTCCATTACGAGAGCAAGTATTTCAGTGCGCCGACTCAGTGACGCCTATATTTATAAGATTAAATTAAAAATAATAACAATAATAATAACAATTTTATTTGTTAAAGCATCTACAAGACATGACACAACTCTAAATGCCTTAGAAAATATTTCGCGCTATGTAAAACTTATATAAAAAATTAGACACTATCGCAAATCTGGTTCATTTTTTTCTTCTTTAAGTTAATTTAAGAAGTAAAATAACAATTTTACTAAGATTTCTTTCTTTAGCAAGAGCGCTCATGTAAGGGTGGTTTGGGGGGGGGGGGGGGTAAAAGTCAGTATTTCATTCTATTATCTTGTCTAGGCTTCACACATTTGATGGAAAATACACAATCAAGAGCACCAAAATGCTTGAATAAAATTAGGCGCCAGTTTGCTCTACGTCTCACGATATTCTCAACTTGTCCCAAAACTTAAGCAAAAGTATTCTTTTTAAAAAAAATTATATTATTATGAGAGTGAGAGATGAGATAAAGTGAGAAAGAAAGAGAAAGTATGTGTCTCTGTGTGTGTGAGAAAGAGAGAGAGAAAGTTCTACAACTCATCATTTTCCAGTTCGTAATGTGGTCTGGGAAACCAATGTAATAAAATAAAATGTACGTTTAACTCTTCCAAATCACCAACATTTTTACGGACAAACGAAACATTTTTGACGAACACAATTCTTAAACCAGGCATGTTTTTTTTTTTTTTTTTTATAAAATCAAGCTAAAAAATGATTTTAATTATCCATAGACTTCGTTTCTATGACTCTGTAGATATGTACAATTCTATGCTGTGACAATTAGACATCATAGTATAGCCTGATATAAGCCTATTTACTTAAGTATTTTATAACTTAGCCTTTCGTATATATAATTTTTATACGTGTTGATTTTCACCTGATGATGATCTAATGATTTGGATTACCTATCTTTTGGATTCCCTATCTTTTGGATTCCCTATCTTTTGGATTACCAATCTTTTATCTTACCGAACCCTCCCACCGAAATGGTTTCATTAAAGAAGTTAATGCATAAAATTCATCTTATAGAATATGGTGCTTTTGTGTGCAATGCGGTGTGTGCTTAAGACATTAAAAAAGGGTCGTATCTGGGTCAGTTTTTAGAAGTCAAAAAGTGGCAAGGAATGGATTGTTTTTTTACTACCAAAAGAGTTACTTTCCACAAAAAATAGATGACTGGTGATTAGGTCTGTTTGGCTTTACAAAGCGTCTGTTGGATAATAGTAATAGTACTATTAAAATGAGAGGGGTGTTCGGATAACCTAAATTTTGGAAAATGGGCGTTCTGGAAATTGACGTTCTACTTTGGCAGGGCCGACCCTAACAACTGCGGGGCCCTATGCGAAACGGATTGCGCGGGGCCCATTCTGGGTAGAGGATAAGGATAATAAGTGAAAATTAAGATATTGTATTAGAAAATAAATTCGGGGCGGGGCCTATGAAAGTGCGGGGCCCATTGCGGCCGCATAGGTTGCAGTGGCCTAAGGCCGGCCCTGTACTTTGGTATGCAGTTTTTAAAAAAAAATAATTTAATAAAAAATAATATTGAGCGCTAAGGGTGAGTTTATCTTCTCAAGGGGGTGGTGGACGAAAAAAGTCCGAGGATCACTAATTTAGAGTCTTATACTTATACTGCTGAACAGACACAAGCATGCCTCACTTGTGCATTTCTCATAACGACCATTTGAGAACCAAGGCTACCTCCACATTTCTCTGCACCCTGCCTGCAACCCTTCGGGACGCCCTATTCGCAAACCCTTTCTCCAAAACACACCTCATAACGCAGTCTGAAGCCAGTCATACGACAGACAGACATGAGACAGGCGGGCACTTTCACACTGAAACCGTGAGGGGGACACAATTCTCATTTTGCTGACAAGTAGAACGTTTTTAATCATTTATATTAGCGAAACAAATTAAATAAAATTTTCTCTCCCCCCCCCCCCCCCCACGCCTTGATTTAATGCAATCACGAGATTCAACCACCAAGCCCGCCCCATTCCCCCGTAGTAACCAGGTCATGAGCAGAGTCAGACATAACACGAATCGGATTTAACCAATAAGATTAAATAACCCCGGGAGGGGGGGGTTGCTTTCTAATGCGCAAAGGCCTTTCAACTGACGTCACTTGTTCTCTCTGTCTCCCCCCCCCCCCCCCCCCACGGGCCAAAAAAAAAAACAACAACATTTATATCAAGCATTATATTGTATTCCTACTCTTACTACTGCCCAAAAAAAAACGATGTACTCCAAGTTGACGACCTACTTATCCCCCCCTTGACGGGTCGTCTGCAGGTCGGCTTTAGTTATAAGTGTCGCAACTGCAGGAAGAGCAGACCCCGGCTTGTGTCGCTCTGTCTTGTAAATTAATGACCTCCCTGTTGTAACGCTAATCTCACTGCTAATTTCCCGCCATGCCGTGGCCTTTTCGCCCAATGCATTTGTGGTCGCAACGGTGACAGCGCGACAAATTATGGGGGATTCCGGTGTCGGATTCTGGGGGGTAACGTGTCGCCCCTGTCGAGAGGAAACATTAATTCTAATGATAATTCGACCTGTTGTATCAAGCTGCCGCAAAATTTAATATTTTGGTGTAACTCGCTCGCCATTGTGCTGTGTGTCTCCGCCTCTGCCGTGACAAAAAGGCATGGCAGTGCTGGTTTAAAATTAGTTACGAAATATACAATTTTTGGGGGGTTCCCATGAGGTTTGGGGAGAGATGGGAGAATTCAGCTCAGTTGGCATGAGTTGGTGGGAGTACCAGATGGCAAATGTGTGTGTGGGGGGATGGGGGAGGAGGCTGTCTTTGGCTGTTTAAAAGAGGTTAGTTCACTTTAAACCTTATGCAAGTTTTTTTTCCTGAAAGCACATGACGTCTGTGACCTCGGCGTCTGTGACCTTGACGTGTGACCTTGAAGAAAATTGTTACGGTCGTTGGACGAACGCGTCGTATCTGCAGGTCAACGGAGTCCACCCACAGGCTAGCGGGGCAGAAGCCATGCATGGCTAAGGGGTTACACGTTACGTCTCACGCCAAGACAACAAGTGCACTGTGCTCCCGCCCCTCCCTCTTGCCGCGTAAGCAATAACAACAGATTCATTTTAACTGATAGCAATATGGCACAATCCCCCCCCCCCCCCGCCCCACTTACTTTTCATTCACCGCTCAACAATTTGAAGCAGCGAGGAAGTTATTTTAAAACTTAAAAAACCCTTAAAAACCTTTGGGGGGGGGGGGGGTATATGGTATAAATCTTTTATAAAATGTAATACCGATCAGTTGGGGGTGGTGATGGGACCTGAAATTTAACAATGCATGCATCCAAGTAACGAGCTTGAGAAGAATCTCAATTAGTGTCCGCCCCCCCCCCCCCCCAAAAAAAAAAGACTCACAACCTAACATTTGTTTTCACGTCCCCTGAAATATATCAATATTCTAATGACCCACCCGCTTTTACACCACGGATTTATTTCAACAACTAATTCAGAAAAACAAAAGAAAATATTACGCATCAAACTCATTTGCGATATTTTTGCACACAAAAAAAACAAAAAAAAAACGTATCTCATCTAGGGCAGTTATCGGGAATTTTTATTTTCAGGAAACCAGTGGCATCTTATTTCCTACATCTTCCCCTTCAAAAACAAGAAAAACTGATTTTTATTTTGGGGGGGGGGGGGGGGGGGGAGGTAGGTTGGGGGCCAGCGCTAAAAATTTGAAAGATTGTGTTGTCATTGGCAAGGAGTCTATGTGCTAAGTTTCAGGATGACGGGAAGTGGGTCAATAAACCATCCGAAGATTTTGCCAGCCACGAACAAAAGCAAAGTTCATATGAATCTGAAAGGTTTAATACAAATTGTTCGTTAACTCAAATTAAGGATGTACAAAAATGTACAGTGTAAAGTGTAATATTATAATGGCAGGGATAGCAAGCCTTACGGCCCGCAAGCTGCATGCTGGTCTTTCATCTTTCTCATGCAGCTCTTGGATACTACTTAGTTACTGTATGGACATCTCTTCATATATATATATATATATATATATTACGCTTCTCGTGTGACTCGTGGACTGCTCCCTAATGGACTGCTTCCTAATCAGCGAATTTGGTATTGAGAGTATATTACAAACAATTCTAAATGTTTGAGAGAATGTATTGTTCAATAATGAGTTCAGTAGCACGCAAAATATAATTCTCTATAGCTACGCTAAATGATATAACGCAACTGCGTTTGGCGCGTAATATTTTCTTTTCGGAAACTGAAATCGTCTCAATTTAAATATATGGTGTAAAAATATTCGGTTTTAAAGGGGTAGGGACAACAGAATATTTAATATAGTTCATGGGCGTGAAATGAAAAAGTCTGCAGTGACGCATCATGGGGGGAAAGGGTGTAGCGAAAATTGGGATTCATAAATGTGCGCTACTTGAGTTCATGTTTTGTCAAGTAGCTTTAGGAGATGGGAAGTTCGCGTAATGCTGTCGCCAATGTTTGGTGGGCTATAACTAGTAGATGGGAAGTTCACGCATTGCTGTCGCCAATGTTAGGCGCGCTATATCTAGTTTAATATTATTTGGCTCTTTTTGTCATGAAGAGTTTACCGATCCCTGGTAGAGGGGATTAGGTGATTCCACGTTTGAGAAGCTCTGAATGATATCACGCGAGCGCGTTATACTTATACGCCGAGGGACGCAGCTATAATACTTAATTAACTTAATATTTAAATTGACGGGGAGGGGGAGGAGAAGGGGAGTGGGGAGGAGAAGGGGAGTGGGGAGGAGAAGGGGAGTGGGGAGGAGAAGGGGAGTGGGGAGGAGAAGGGGAGTGGGGAGGAGAAGGGGAGTGGGGAGGAGAAGGGGAGTGGGGAGGAGAAGGGGAGTGGGGAGGAGAAGGTGAGTGGGGAGGAGGAGGGGAGGAGAAGGGGAGGGGGGAGAAGGGGAGGTCCTTGTGCAGCGTAAAGAAGAAAGAATGTGAACGTGACAGAGATTTCATTTTTAAGAAACTCCAAATTTTATGCGAAGTGGTTTTGGGGGGGGGGGGGGGGGTGGTGGGGGGCACGTTGTCACCGTTACATGTGTTTTAGACATTTCCGAACTCGAGTGAACTGACCGAGAGTAATCACGAGCAGCTGACTCGGAGTCACATTTAAAAAGTACTTTATTCGCAGCGTCAAAAATTTTTTTTTTCTATCAAAGACGAGTTTAAACACTCTAAAATGTAGCATGTAATGTTACATCTCTTAAAATTCACTACGCCAAGAAATTCTGTGCAGAAAGATAGTAGGGCGCGCTATGAAGCAAGAAGCACAATGATTCGGGTTAAATAAAGCGTTTGAAGAAAGTTAAATATTGTTTTCTTTTTTTAAAAAAAAACATTAAAATAAAATTAAATGCCAAAAAGGCAACAACAATTTCGGTGTCTTTTTTTTTTTTTAAATTAATTTTTTAATAGAAAAAACGATTATGAATGTACATGGATATATTTTGATATTGCTTTTGTTATCTGGATATTATAGTCTTCATGTCTCCTGCGTGTAATAGCCGTGATGTGTTGAAAGCTGACTATAGTAATACCTTCTTTCGCTGCCCTCTCGGACACTACTTCTCAGCTAAGTGCTATATATATAATTTTTTTAAAAATTTTTTTAAAAAAATTATTCGGTTTCGTCTGTTGTTTGTTCGCTGACGAAGGCTTTCTACCGAAACGTTCGTTGTTTTGTTGCGTTCCTTTTTTCCATGTTTAACCTTACTTTGTTTCATCCATTTCTCATTCCTGTTTTTTGGGATTCGCCGAACCGGAAGACATACAATAAATATTTTATTTTGTTTTACTATATAATATATAGTATAGTGCGTTCATAAAGTAATTTGACGAAAATTTTAACGTGTGAACAGAAAAAAAATATTCGACCAAATTTCCGTTCGATCAAATTTCCGTCGATTAATTTTCCGTCGACGAAATTTCTTTCAAACAAATTTCCGGTAACCACCGAAACGTTGTTGCCTCATTGGCGGCACACGGCTGATACACGCGTGTCGATGCAAAAGGTACATTATAGTAAATTAACCACCAAGCTATCCACATCGCGTCAACCGAAATATGTCCAATGACGGACAGTTGATTAAGAATTTGAACACTAAAACTAAAATGTAAATCTGATACCGGGAATACCACCCCGTTATAGAATCAGGTATAATCAATTTTTCTTTAATTTTTAAACATTCTGACCACTTTTTTTTTTTTTTTTTTTTAAATCAACACTTAAGCATTCCAAAAGTATCATTCAAAATTTTATTAAACTTCTGTTTGTATGCGCTGACTTGGCTGCGCTCGAAACATCCTTTACCAAGATCTCATTTGGCAGGCCGAGTTCTCTCTGCGTAAAGGTTGTACATGTAAAGGTCACGAACTTCCCAATAGGAAAAAATCCCGGGCGTCGTGGCCTACTTACTCCAGATTCGACAGGAGCAGAGTGCGGTCTCACTTTCCCCTTGTACGCATCTGTCCTGACCCCTTCACATTGCAACCCAATCCGCCCCGCCGCCAACCTCACTACAACCCAAGCCTACCCCCCCCCCCCCCTCAAACTCCACCTTTTTAAAAAATTTATTTTTTTACTTTCTCTCCACAAACATCAACACATGGGCTTACGACCGCGAAGACATAACAAAAAAATAAGACTTGCAGAGCAGTTCGCGGTGTTCTAGCCGCAGCGGTTCTCAACATGTGGGTCGCGACCTCTTGTGGTTGGGGGAGGGGGGGGTGGCTGTCGAACGACCCTTACACATAGGACGCATACGACTATCGGAAAACACATATTTATGAAGTGGCAATGAAAATAATTGTATGGTCGGTTGGGGTCACCACAACACGAGGAACCGTATTTAAGGGTCGCGGCATTAGGAAGGTTGAGAACCACTGTTGCAGCCGGTTAGGTAAGGATTTCGGATTTCAATTAAACTTAAGTAGAATTTAAGACCCAAACTCTTTAAGTAACATAGTATTCAAACAAAAAAATCGTTGTTTTTTTTTCTGTCACGGGTCCTGTCCGGTTCGGGTGAACCGGTTGGTACATTTTGACAGTTCTACCGAACCGGTTATGAAAAAAAAATACTCAAAAAAAAAATAATAAATAAAAAATGACCACGCACCCTATCATAAAAAATAGTTCTAAAATTTGATTTTTTTTTTTCTTTTTATAACCAACAATTATCGAACCGGTCGTTGCTTGAGCGGCATCACACCGCTGTGTACATTCGTTTTTGATTAGAGATTAGAGCAAAATGTAAGGTGGGCCGTAATACTTTATGAAAAACTTGTGAGGGCCGAAAGAAATTAAGACCGGGGGGGGGGGGGGGAGCTATTAAGAAAATAATAATTATAAAGAATATTCTGTACTTCGCGGGCCGCAATGTGGCTGGCCGGATGTGGCCCGCTGGCCGTATGTTGAGCAGGCATGGATTAGAGTTACGAAAACGTATTTCTTGGGGTTCCATGAAATAAGAGGTCTAAAAAAAATTAAACTAGTTTCCAATCTTACTGCTGTACAGTGTTTTTTCAGGCTGTTTTTTGTGCGCGCCCCCCCCCCCCCCAAACCAAGAAAGTCTAGCACCCCCCCCCCCCCCCCACCACTCCCGAACGAAAAATATGTACAGCAATAAAGCGAAAATACAATTTAAATTTTTTTTTAAATTTTAGTAAAGTTAAGGAACAGTAAAACTAATAAAATATCGCTACGCTCAATATATTGAATGACCCTATATAAATTTAAAGTAAATCTAGATGCCTGTATAGCACACACAGAGCTTTAATATATCTCTATGTCTATGGTACAGCATTCGATTCTAAATACCGGCGTTATTGTTCCACAAACAGGCAGCCCCCAATTTGAAGTCACACCGCTACTTCTCTTTGTTTACATACATCGTTTTTTTTTAGTATTTATTCTTGTTTTCTGGATTTATTATTGTTTTCTGTATTTATTCTTGTTTTCTACCAGTGCTTATTGGAGGCATCCCGGTTAAAGGAGGGGGGGGGGGAGGGGAAGCAAGGCAGCTGCCAGCCCCAACCGCGGAGAAAAACGTTTTTTAAAAATAAAGCGAAAAAATAATTTTAAAAAAACCACAACAACGCACATGCCATTTTCATAACATTTTTAAAAGAGTTGTACATGTATCCTTAAACCTGTTTAAATGAGGGAAATGTGGGAACCATTGAAAAAATCGCTACGCTCAATATATTTGATTTTTTTAGCACATAATTTTTTAAACATGTATTTTTTTTAAATTTCTTAGGTGAATCCTAGTTGTACCCTAACAGAAACGGTAGAAAACCTATTAAACATAAGGGAGAGAAAAGTTTTCCTGAAAATATAAGGACCAAAAATGGTAGAAAACCTATTAAACATATTATGGGAGAGAAAAGTTTTCCGGAAAATATATGGACCAATAAACGATGCATATGGATGGCGAATACGAACCAACCATGAGTGGCATAGACCAGTGGTCGGCAAATCGCGGCTCGCGAGCCGCATGCGGCTCTTTAGCGACTTGATTGTGGCTCGGCCAGTCGGCCTTAAATCGGGTTTGACTCCGAAGAACATGGTTCTTGAAAGGTTCTTGAAAAGAAATTTGGCTCTCTATTTTTTTAATCGTCTTGCTGCTGATTTTTGGCTCCTTTGACTAATGAATTTGCAGAACCATTGATATAGACTATATCAGGACCCCACGCTAGTAGCAGAAATAAAGAAAGGGCAGGCTACGCTGGGCAGGACACACAGAGAGAATGCCAAATGACAGAGGAGTGAAGAGGGCACATCACCAAAAAAACCCATAGGAAAACGGCTCAAAGACAGACCAAGGCTTAGAAGGATTGATGATGTGGAAAAATTTCTACAGCTGCTGGGAATCCAAGCATGGGAAAAAAAGCTTTAGTTATGTATGAGTGGAAGGAAGTAGTGAGGCACAGAGGCGTAACAACGGCTTGGCATTGGGGCAGTTGCCAAGGGCGCCGGCCTGCGCCAGTTCAAAGGGGTGCCGCTAAATCTCTAATTTTTCAATTTATCAAGGGCGCCAAAAATAAATTAGCCAAGGGCGTCAAAAACCCAGTTACGCCTCTGGTGAGGCACATGGGGCTGTAGCGCCCCAAGAATAGATGGATGGAATTCTAGTTATGTATGCCAAAATGCCTTATTTGCACCGATGAAAGCTCCAACTCCTGAATCAAATTTTACTAAAGAAAATATGATGACGTCAAAATGCACCAAAGTGAGTTTGAATTTTTCAAAAATTTTATGGGGTAGCGGTTCACCCTCCCTATCCAGACCCCTCCATATTTTCGCTTCGCGATCCTGGTCGCCAAGTGGCGTAGCTTGGGTAAGAGCCACACTGGGCGGGCCAAGATTTTCGCCACCCCTTCCTCGATACAAAATCACCAGTAGGCCGAAAATATCCCCCATCCATAAAATGAAAAACGGCCCCGGGGGGGGGGGGGTGGACCGCCCTTTCCGCCCACCCTTCCTACGTCCCTGCACTGCCTACCCGAACATCTGAAATGTTGCCCGAAACGTACTGTCTGAAAGAAACACCGCACTGCTCTGCCTTATGATACTAACGTTTAATGTGTATTTTTTAAAAAAAACACTGATATTATTTATTACTAATGTGATGAATACTTTGCGAAGTAGTGGAATCATCACACCTTCCACTACACTATTGCCAGCGTCTAAGACTCACGACGCTAGCTGGGCCGTCTCCCTTGCGTCTGATCGCCATCTCCCACAACGTGGTATAGGGCCAATTATGCGCATCGACTGCTGCGTTTGCTGATATAGCGAAAGTATTCTGACACGGATTTTCTAAACACGTCAAGCACCCCCCAGGCTCCCCCCCCCCCGCACTCCGTCGTGTTCATTCTATACCCCAGGTCCCGTTTTCCGCAAACCCGACTCTTGTCCTGTACCCCCTCCTCTCGTCCCCCAACCCCTCCACTGCCGCAAGCCAATTACTCCCCAGACCCTTTTACCCCTTGTCAAGGAGTTTGACAAAATCTTTCCCCGCGTCCCCTGTTATTACAATATGTCATACACAGAGGTATTATTTCCTTGTCCCTATCATTATGTCCAAATGGTCATCAGACCGTGGGTGTCATTTCTATGGCATAGACTCAGCAGTGGATACATGGGTTGTCTCAACGGGTAACGGTAGTTTTGAAAAAAAATATTAAGAAAAGAGTTACTGTTAAGTCTCTCGGTTAATAAAAATTAAGCGCCTTTTCCAGTCCTATTCATATTGATTTTAATTCACATCGAATTGTTTATTTTTATGAGATTTAATTGTTAATTTAAAATAAACATCTGGCCATGAGGTTCATGTGTGTCCATAATTAAATTTATGTCTTCAAAATGGCATAATAATCTAGAAGTTTAAAAGCCATATCACACCTTCCTTTGCAATTTATGACTAAACGAGGACTTTAGTTTTCTAAAACCTGAAGGAATAGGAGACTTTGTCCTGTTTCCATGTCTTAGTCCTAAAACAGGGGTCGGGAACCTATGGCTCGCGAGCCAGATGTGGCTCTGTTGATGGCTGCATCTGGCGCGCAGACAAATGTTCGATTAGAAAAAAAATAGTGTTTCTTTAGACTTCTTTGATCTACATATTAATTGCATATCAATATTTCCTTTTACAAATGAGCTAAAGTCTACAGCAGCTCAGCATCAAGAAGTGGTAAAAGAGATAAACTCCGCTGACATAAAAAGACAGAAAAATAGCAACCCTGCACACATTTACTTGAATTTTTAGTTTTAAACATGACGGATGGCTCTCACAAAATATGTGGTGTCCATGGCTCACACAGCCAAAAAGGTTCCCGACCCCTGCCCCAAAACAACGTGGCTGCAAGATGTACAGGTGGTAAATGCCTGATTTATGGCTCTTCCAACGACAAGGCCTTTTTTTTTTATAATCAAGCCGGTTGAAATTCCGGATGACCTCCCCTACTAATCTAATCTACAAAGGCTGCATGCACCTATTGGTACACGTGTAGCATTGAGTTTAATGTGTCCCGGGTCCAAAAGGGGGCGCTGCGTGTCCGGGTCCATTTTGACTAGTGCTATTCGGATGTCATTTGTGGTAGTTTATTTTAGTTAAAATGAAGAATTAAGTTTACAAACGTTCAGTACATTCAATTAACTTTCATTTGATACCTCATTTGGTCTTACAAACCCAACACAAATATTTTAAATCGTTTTTTAATCCCAACCTTTCAATTCTGGTACACGTGTACTTATAGCCACTTCGATCTACAAAAGGAGTCAGGTCCGCCAAAAATTCCACTTGGTATCCCCTCCCCACCTCCACCTCAGGGGCGGAACGATGGATTAAATCGGCCAGGGCTATTTGGATGATTCGGCCCGGGCTCTCGGGACTCGCTGACCACTTATGGCGATTTTTTTAAAATAGACCCGGTACTCAGGTATTAGTAAAGGCATAACAAAGTCATTTTAAATAGACCCTGTACTCGGGTATTAGTAAAGGCATAACAAAGTCATTTTAAATAGACCCGGTACTCGGGTATTAGTAAAGGCATAACAAAGTCATTTTAAATAGACCCGGTACTCGGGTATAAGTAAAGGCATAACAAAGTCATTTTAAATAGACCCGGTACTCGGGTATTAGTAAAGGCATAACAAAGTCATTTTAAATAGACCCGGTACTCGGGTATAAGTAAAGGCATAACAAAGTCATTTTAAATAGACCCGGTACTCGGGTATAAGTAAGGACATAACAAAGTCCTTTTAAATAGACCCGGTACTCAGGTATAAGTAAATGCATAACAAAGTCATTTTAAATAGACCCGGTACTCATGTATTAGTTATGGCATAACATTTTAAATAATCTTATTTTATTATTATTTTTTGTTTTAAAAATACTTTGTATTACTTTTTTTCGTGTGTTTCTTTGTTACTGTGCGGGAAAATGTTCGGAAGGCTAATTGACCTACTTCCCGTCATCTTATCTAGCTGAAACTTGGTACATAGACTCGTTGCAAATGACAACACATATCTAATTTTCAGCCCCCACACCCAAAGAAGGTTTTCCCGTTTTTGAAAAAAAAAAAAAAGGTGGGGGCATTTTAATGATTTTTTTCAATGTGTGAGTGTTTTGGTGTGGAGATTAATTGTTTAGCTGTTTGCTCTGTGATTTGCATTTGTGACAAAAAAAATGCATGTAAAAGAATTCCTACGAAAAACTTTGTTTTTAAGGGGGGTCCTTTTTAATTATTCTTTTTCTTTTGTGTTGATATTAATATTGAACATAAAAAATGGTCCTTTAAATAATGAAGAAATTTCAATACAAATTGTTCATCGTCTGCAATTTCTCCGCCCAAGCAGACTTGACTTTTTCTAAAACGCATGGGCGGTAACCGTGTTTCCACTTCAGAATCCTCTATTTGTAATTTCTCTAACTGAGCATTCGTCCATGTGGTGAAAAATTTGTTCGACTTTATCGAACGACATGGGAGCTCTCAAGAAATTTAATTCTTTTTCATAATCGTCTTTTTTTCACGCATCCTCTGTGGCTTGCAACAATTTAAGTTTAAATATTATTTAAAAAAAAAAAAAAACTAGTTGAATATCATAACAAAATTATTTGTGCCGTTAAAATAACTTAAGAAGGACTTCTTGGAATCGTACTTGCCCATTTGAATTAGAATTTTGCTCGATTTCCGATAACGTTCTAATTGTAACCGCGAATGATCCACCAATTAAGTAATCGATACTTCATTTTAGTCGACACGCAAGCAACGTTGCCTCCTCGCCTAGCGGCTTGCAGCGATTCTTATGAGATCCAAAGCACGCGACGCTGGGCAGGCAGGAGAGTATCTAAACGCATTATCAACTTAAAGCAAAGGTACTAAAATGTCTTTGTCCTTCGTTCATAAGCGTTTGTTGACAATAACCATCGTTTATTTTTTTCTTTATTTGTTCGTAACGGAAGGCAGCCGTCGCGTGGGCCCCAAAAAAATCTATCCGGCCCTCCGATAGGTCGACAACCCCCCCCCTCCCCACGCCCGCGGTGAAGTAGAACAAATAGAGACTCTCACTGCATTTCATTTTCTTAAATAGGAACATATTCGTAATATGGAATGAACAATTCTTTATATATATCTATATCTATTTATGTCTATAAAAATATAATATATATATATATATCTATCTATATATATATATATATCCCTCATTTATCGCGGTCAATCATTTGCAGACTCTAACGCAGTGGTTCTCAACCTTCCTAATGCCGCAACCCCTTAATATAGTTCCTCATGTTGAGGCGACCCCCAACCAAATAATTATTTTCGTTGCTACCTATTTAGTGTAGAGTATATGCGTCTTCCGATGGTCTAAGGGAACCCCTGGGAAACGGTGGTTCGAGCCCAAAAGGGGTCGCTACCCACAGGCTGAGAAACGCTTCTCTAACGTGATAAGTTAATTTCCGCAAACTAGGATTCTTTTTTTAAACCCATAGCATAGAAAACATGTTCATGGCCCTCTAAATTTGGTGTTTAACATTCTTAGACCCTCTGGGGGTGCTCGAATACATAGTCCTAAAGTCCACACAAACAGTAATTTTAATTATAATTGCAATACAGGGGCGTATAACCAGTGGCGTAGCGAGCTTAACTCGCGCCCGGTGCACAATACCTTTTTATCGCCCACCCCTATTCGAAAACCATACAATATTATATGTAAAATATACCATTTGGCGCCCCTTTGTGAGTAACGCCCGGGGCATGATGCCCCCCTTGCCCCCCTCGCTACGCCACTGCGTATAACTGACTCAGACAACCGAGTGCACGCTGTATCATTTTCACAATCCGGATCAACGTATTAATGAATACATGTTATATTTGAAGAAAGAAAAAAAAACGCGATAGAGGGAAGCCGCGAAAGTCGAAGCGCGAAGCGGCGAGGGACGACCGTATACATATATATATATATAATCATAATAATAAAATTAAAAAAAACAACAACAATGAAGTTCACTGGAAAAATTCAACTCACCCAAAAAGTAGAATTTCCACAAACCATTCAACTCACCCAAAAAGTAGAATTTCCACAAACCATTCAACTCACCCAAAAAGTAGAATTTCCACAAACCATTCAACTCACCCAAAAAGTAGAATTTCCACAAACCATTCAACTCACCCAAAAAGTAGAATTTCCACAAACCATTCAACTCACCCAAAAAGTAGAATTTCCACAAACCATTCAACTCACCCAAAAAGTAGAATTTCCACAAACCATTCAACTCACCCAAAAAGTAGAATTTCCACAAACCATTCAACTCACCCAAAAAGTAGAATTTCCACAAACCATTCAACTCACCCAAAAAGTAGAATTTCCACAAACCATTCAACTCACCCAAAAAGTAGAATTTCCACAAACCATTCAACTCACCCAAAAAGTAGAATTTCCACAAACCATTCAACTCACCCAAAAAGTAGAATTTCCACAAACCATTCAACTCACCCAAAAAGTAGAATTTCCACAAACCATTCAACTCACCCAAAAAGTAGAATTTCCACAAACCATTCAACTCACCCAAAAAGTAGAATTTCCACAAACCATTCAACTCACCCAAAAAAGTAGAATTTCCACAAACCATTCAACTCACCCAAAAAGTAGAATTTCCACAAACCATTCAACTCACCCAAAAAGTAGAATTTCCACAAACCATTCAACTCACCCAAAAAGTAGAATTTCCACAAACCATTCAACTCACCCAAAAAGTAGAATTTCCACAAACCATTCAACTCACCCAAAAAAGTAGAATTTCCACAAACCATTCAACTCACCCAAAAAGTAGAATTTCCACAAACCATTCAACTCACCCAAAAAGTAGAATTTCCACAAACCATTCAACTCACCCAAAAAGTAGAATTTCCACAAACCATTCAACTCACCCAAAAAGTAGAATTTCCACAAACCATTCAACTCACCCAAAAAGTAGAATTTCCACAAACCATTCAACTCACCCAAAAAGTAGAATTTCCACAAACCATTCAACTCACCCAAAAAGTAGAATTTCCACAAACCATTCAACTCACCCAAAAAAGTAGAATTTCCACAAACCATTCAACTCACCCAAAAAGTAGAATTTCCACAAACCATTCAACTCACCCAAAAAGTAGAATTTCCACAAACCATTCAACTCACCCAAAAAGTAGAATTTCCACAAACCATTCAACTCACCCAAAAAGTAGAATTTCCACAAACCATTCAACTCACCCAAAAAGTAGAATTTCCACAAACCATTCAACTCACCCAAAAAGTAGAATTTCCACAAACCATTCAACTCACCCAAAAAGTAGAATTTCCACAAACCATTCAACTCACCCAAAAAGTAGAATTTCCACAAACCATTCAACTCACCCAAAAAGTAGAATTTCCACAAACCATTCAACTCACCCAAAAAGTAGAATTTCCACAAACCATTCAACTCACCCAAAAAGTAGAATTTCCACAAACCATTCAACTCACCCAAAAAGTAGAATTTCCACAAACCATTCAACTCACCCAAAAAGTAGAATTTCCACAAACCATTCAACTCACCCAAAAAAGTAGAATTTCCACAAACCATTCAACTCACCCAAAAAAAGTAGAATTTCCACAAACCATTCAACTCACCCAAAAAGTAGAATTTCCACAGAAGGACATCGTTGAGCGTCGTTATATTTGAAATAGTTTGCGTGTCATTGGAAACTTTTTACTTTGAATGTTTTTTCAAATGTAAGTATCGCTTTTTTTAAAAATTAAAATTCGCTGACTATTCAGAATGATTTAAAAAAAAAAATTTAAACAATTCAACTCAACAGAAGTATGAAGAAAGTAACAAAATAAAAACACTTATTTCCGTATTGACACTTTACATATTTGAAGCAAGGGTCCCCAATTCATTTCCTTGACACCTCTTTGAATATACACTTTTTTTTTTTATAGTGTCTAAAATATGTGCTCTACGTCTCAACATAATTTGAACACCACAGAAACACAGTCGAGTAAGTTTCTAACAAATGCGGCTTTTCAGTTTCGCTAATTCTGCATGTTTTCCAACGTACAAATGCTGCCGATTCCCCCCCCCCCCCCAACCCGACAGCCCCACCCCTTACCGACACTCCCCATCCCCCAAAACTCTCTGTTTATCACAAATGGTAAATATAAAAATTAAAAAAAAAGTTATATAAAAAAAAAAAAATAGTATAATATTAAAAAAAGAGAGACTACTTTAAAAAAGAAGGTATATGAGGAAAAAATATTGGCCGGCCAACATTTCCACGCCCCCCCCCCCCTAACCGTTCCCTTTTCCCCCGTCTTAAGAAAATCAAGTAAAATAAAAAAAAAATAATAAAAAATAAAAAAAATAAAAACAAAAAGAAGAAATTACTTGGAAAGTCTGAGCTACAGTTTGGAGTGGGAGAATTTCTGTAAGCTCCTCCCATTGTCGACCTTTCACACTTCTTCGCCTGCCTACTGGCCTGTCACGAGATAGACCAACCACGCCAGTGACACGGCTATCTGGTTAAAACAACAGATAGCAACTGGGGCGATAAGAAATAAAGAGAGAGAGAGAAATAGATGGGGAGATAGAAGGAGAGGGAACGGGAGAAAGTAAGAGAGAGAGAGCGTGAAGAAGAGCTAGTAAGAAAAGGGAAAGACAAAGGGACGGAGTGAGATTTGGAAACGGAGAAAGTAAGAGAGAGCGCGAGAAAGAATCGTAAGAGGTAGATTTTAGGAGAAGTGAGAGAGAAAGAGGGAGAGGAAGAGTGAAAGAAAGAGGGAGAGAGAGAAGGAGAGAGATAGAGGAGCAAAGAGCGAGAGATGGCGAGGGAACGGGAGAAAGTAAGAGCGGGAGTGCGAGAAAGAGATTTGGAAACGGAGAAAGTAAGAGAGAGAGAGAGCAAGTAAGAATAGTAAAAAAGAGATATAATTGGTAGAAGAGGGAAAGGGGAGAGCATGAGAAGAGAGAGAGGAGACAATGAGGAGAGAGAGGGAGAGGGAACTGGAGAAAGTGAGAGACCTTGTAAGAAAAACGAGAGAGGGTGTTGGAGGGAGATTTGGAAAGGGAGAAAGTAAGACAAGGAGCAAGAAAGGATAGTAAATGAAAGAGAAAGATGTGAGAAGGGGGAGGGGGGAGAGAGAAAGAAAGAAACTGAAGTAGAGAGAGAATACAGAGGGGGAGGAAATAGAATAAAACAAGTGGATTATGAGAAGGAATTTTTAAAAAACGCTATGAGCGAGAAAGCAGTGGGAGCAGTGAGAGCAATAGGATACGGACACGCATTTTTTTCATTGTAAAGATGTTCAACAGTCATATTCACGGCTCTTGTCATCTACTTAGAAGGAAACAAGAGGCCGGGCACTGGTGGCGAAGTGATTGGGAAACAAGAGGCCGGGCACTGGTGGCGAAGTGATTGGGAAACAAGAGGCTGTGCACTGGTGGCGAAGTGATTGAGAAACAAGAGGCTGGGCACTGGTGGCGAAGTGATTGGGAAACAAGAGGCTGGGCACTGGTGGCGAAGTGATTGGGATACAAGAGGCTGGGCACTGGTGGCGAAGTGATTGGGAAACAAGAGGCTGGGCACTGATGGCGAAGTGATTGGGAATACACAGTGTACGATTGATCTTATAGACACAGCCAGACAAATTAATTCTGACAACGTATGCACCAGTAATGCTGGAACCATATGGAAAAAAAGTGGGGGGGGGGTACTTTGTTTTTAAAAAAAAAAGATGATTCCTGCACGCTCACGAGTGCACAGTCCCACACGCAGAACTTGCTGTTCACCCACTTGTTGTTCAATTTCTAGCTGTTCACCCACTTTGCTGCTCACCCACTTTGCTGTTCACCCACTAGTTGCTGTTCAACCCACTTTGCTGTTCACCCACTTAGCTCTTCACCCACTTTGCTGTTCACCACTTTGCAGTTAACCCACTTTGCTGTTCACCCACTTTGCTGGCTGTTCAACCAAATTGCTATTCCCCCACTTTGATGTTCCCCCACTTTGCTGTTCACCCACTTTGCTGTTCAACCACTTTGCTGTTCACCCACTGTGCTGTTCACCCACTTTGCTGTTCACCCTTTTTGCTGTTCACCCACTGTGCTATTCACCCATTTTGCTGTTCACCGACTGTGCTGTTCACTCACTTTGCTGTTCATCCATTTTGCTGTTCACCCACTGTGCTGTTCACCCACTTTGCTGTTCACCCACTTTGCTGTTCAACCACTTTGCTGTTCACCCACTGTGCTGTTCACCCACTTTGCTGTTCACCCTTTTTGCTGTTCACCCACTGTGCTATTCACCCATTTTGCTGTTCACCGACTGTGATGTTCACCCACTTTGCTGTTCATCCATTTTGCTGTTCACCCACTGTGCTGTTCACCCACTTTGCTGTTCACCCTTTTTGCTGTTCACCCACTTTGCTGTTCACCCATTTTGCTGTTCACCGACTGTGCTGTTCACCCACTTTGCTGTTCACCCATTTTGCTGTTCACCCACTGTGCTGTTCACCCACTGTGCTGTTCACCCACTGTGCTGTTCACCCACTGTGCTGTTCACCCACTGTGCTGTTCACCCACTGTGCTGTTCACCCACTGTGCTGTTCACCCACTGTGCTGTTCACCCACTTTGCTGTTCACCCACTTTGCTGTTCACCCACTGTGCTGTTCACCCACTGTGCTGTTCACCCACTGTGCTGTTCACCCACTGTGCTGTTCACCCACTGTGCTGTTCACCCACTGTGCTGTTCACCCACTGTGCTGTTCACCCACTGTGCTGTTCACCCACTGTGCTGTTCACCCACTGTGCTGTTCACCCACTTTGCTGTTCACCCACTGTGCTGTTCACCCACTTTGCTGTTCACCCACTGTGCTGTTCACCCACTGTGCTGTTCACCCACTGTGCTGTTCACCCACTTTGCTGTTCACCCACTTTGCTGTTCACCCACTGTGCTGTTCACCCACTGTGCTGTTCACCCTTTACCCGCATGATAAAAATAAATCCAATCACTTTTTTTAACTTAAAAAAATATGTCACACCTGCTTCTATCAACACCTTCTGTAAGCTGACTTGTCAGCCAGGTAAGCCCAGGTGTGTGATAATCCTTACTGTCTCGCAACGTTTTTTTAAAAAACAAAGTACTTCCACGTGCGCAGTAATACTGATTTATAGTAGAGCCCTAGAGACGCCACGTGTTAAGTCCCACCTGTGCAGTAATCATGATTTATGTTAGAGTAATGGAGGACCCACATGTGCAGTAATCATGATTTGTGTTAGAGTAATAGAGGACCCACAAGTGCAGTAATCATGATTTATGTTAGAGCAATGGAGGACCCACATGTGCAGTAATCTTGATTTATGTTAGAGTAATGGAGGACCCACATGTGCAGTAATCATGATTTATATTAGAGTAATGTAGGACCCACATGTGCAGTAATCATGATTTATATTAGAGTAATGTAGGACCCACGTGTAGAGTAATCATGATTTATATTAGAGTAATGGAATACCCACATGTGCAGTAATCATGATTTATAGTAGAGTAATGGAGGACCCACATGTGCAGTAATCATAATTTATACTAGAGTAATGGAGGACCCACCTGTGCAGTAATCATAATTTATAGTAGAGTAATGGAAGACCCACATGTGCAGTAATCATAATTTATATTAGAGTAATGGAAGACCCACATGTACAGTAATCATAATTTATATTAGAGTAATGGAGGACCCACATGTACAGTAATCATAATTTATAGTAGAGTAATGGAGGCCCCCACATGTGCAGTAATCATAATTTATTGTAGAGTAATGGAGGCCCCCACATGTGCAGTAATCATAATTTATAGTAGAGTAATGGAAGACCCACATGTACAGTAATCATAATTTATATTAGGGTAATGGAGGACCCACATGTACAGTAATCATAATTTATATTAGAGTAATGGAAGACCCACATGCACAATAATCATAAGTTATAGTAGAGTAATGGAAGACCCACATGTGCAGTAATCATAATTTTTAGTAGAGTAATGGAAGACCCACATGTGCAGTAATCATAATTTATAGTAGAGTAATGGAAGACCCACATGTGCAGTAATCATAATTTATAGTACACTTTTAGAATTGGAAATAACGCCTAAATCATTTCCCGACCCTGTTTATTAGTTTTTACAATGCCCCCATGGCGCTAATATGGCCTAATATTTGTTAGTGCCACCCTCGATATTTAGAAAAAATAGTGCCACCCGGGGTGGAACTACCCCCCCCCCCCCGCGCCCTGCTTCGCCTTACCCTTTCAGCGCCAGTGGGTATGCATGTATGTACTACAAAGCGGATGTACCATTACCTTTTTAAGGCGCATTCCATTTGTCAACGTTTTAGTTAAAGTTAAACTCAAGCTCCGTTAAATAAACTCAAGCTCCATTAAACAAACTCAAGCTCCGTTAAATAAACTCAAGCTCCGTTAAACAAACTCAAGCTCCGTTAAACAAACTCAAGCTCCGTTAAATAAACTCAAGCTCCGTTAAACAAACTCAGGCTCCGTTAAATAAACTCAAGCTCCGTTAAATAAACTCAAGCTCCGTTAAATAAACTCAAGCTCCTTTAAACAAACTCAGGCTCCGTTAAATAAACTCAAGCTCCGTTAAACAAACTCAAGCTCCGTTAAATAAACTCAAGCTCCGTTAAACAAACTCAAGCTCCGTTAAACAAACTCAGGCTCCGTTAAATAAACTCAAGCTCCGTTAAATAAACTCAAGCTCCTTTAAATAAACTCAAGCTCCGTTAAATGAACTCAAGAAATAAAAAAATAAAAAAAAGGCGTTGACCAACGACAAGTGCAGCGTGGTCTACATGGAGAAGCGTTGACAGGGGAATGCATGCAAGTCAGGCACACATTGGTGATAAACTGCAATTTTATAATTATTAGAACAAAAATGGGGGGGGGGGAGGGCGGTGCTTAAATTTAAGACCGAGAGAGACATAACCATAGAGGGAGGTAGGGAGAGAGGGGGCAGAAGAGATAAATATACGCAAGAGAATGAGGGAGGAAGGGAGGGAGGTAGAAGAGAATGGGACATGTGACTGGTAAAATCGGACAATGCAAAATATGGACACACGTCCTATACAACATGCAACATCTCATCACAATCTGGGATGACAGGGTGGAGACAGAGTATAGAGTGAAAGAGAGAGAGAGACAGAGAGAGACAGATCAGGGAGAGAGAAGATAGAGTGACAGAGAGAGAGAGAGGGGGAGAGAGAGACAGAGTAGAGAGAGAGACAGAGCAAGGAGAGAGACAGATAGAGTGACAGAGAGAGGGAGGAGAGGGAGACAGAGCAGAGAGACAGAGAAAGTGACATAGACACAGAGAGAGACAGAGGGAGAGAGAGACAGAGCAGGGAGAGAGACAAAAAGAGTGACAGAGAGAGAGGGGGAGGGAGACAGAGCAGAGAGACAGAGAAAGTGACATAGACACAGAGAGAGACAGAGGGGGAGAGAGACAGAGAAAGTGACTTAGGCACACACAGAGAGAGAGAGAGAGAGAGAGACATCCACAATGACAGAGAATTTGAACAAGGCAGCTGTCACGTGATTGCACGTACATGCACAGGAAGAATGAGGTCAAAGTTGTATAACCCTTCCCACCAAGTTAAAAAAAAACAACCCAAAAAACAAAAACTATACGGTTCCAGAGCAGTCGACCTGTATGACCCAGTTACCCTTCCTGGGTTCCAGTTATAAAATCACATGTCAAAGGTCACGGTTAGGGTCGGTGGGGCAATCCACGGCACTACCACTCACACGGACTTGTTTTTTTTTGGGGGGGGGGGGGGAGAAATAGACTGAAAGAGAGAGAGAGAGCTGGAGCTCATATATTTTTAGAAAGAAGTCGGAAGTTGTAGATCAGCGGTTCTCAATCTGTGGGTACGCGCCTAAGACCATCGGAAAACACATCTACTCTACAGTTATGAAGTAGCAATGAAATTAATGTTGTGATTGGGGGTCGCCACAACATGATAAACTGTGTTAAAGGGTCGCGGCATTGGGAAGGTTGAGAACCACTGTTGTAGATAGAATACATTTCTTAAATATGGGCCAGGAAAGAAAAAAAACAACACATTTTTGTTTTGGTTGTGTTCCGATGTCCTTTGATGATCAAAATACATAATTCTCTATGTAACTCTGTCACTAACGCTACCAGATGGCGTTCATTTCATGACGTCAAATTCCCGATAATGGCGCCAAATGAAATTCTTTTTTTTGTAAAAATACCGAACATTCGTTTGCTTCGTAATAATTTTCTTTTGTTTTACGTAAAAGTCTAAATTAAAATATTTTGTTAGAAATTTTGCGGTGTAAAAGTGAGTGGGACATTACACTATTCATATCGTTCAGGGGGCGCGAACAAAGTGTGCTGTGGCGAACCTGGTGGTGGTTTGGGGTGGGGGTGTGGGAGGAGAGAGCACCATTTGGGATTCATATAAAGTGCATTACTTAAACGCATGTTTTGTCAAATGACTTTAGCAGATGGGAAGTTCACGGACTGCGGCCGCCGCCATTGTTTGGCGGACTGTAGCTTGTCAAAAAATCTCATTTCTAGGGCAAGGTAGAACACGTTCTTATGGAACTAAAAGTTTGTTATATGAAGTGTGGGATGTGCATGTAAGTACCGTGTGGCACGGTCATCCCTTATAATTCTACAACAGGTGTTCTCAAACTACGGCCTCCAGGGGTTGGATCCGGCGCGCCAAGCCGCCGTAAAGTTACCCTGGTAGCAGCGATAAATAATATGGAACCGGACTTTGGTCATCTCTTTAAAATTATCAAGTTTATGTTGATCACAATTTGTTTGTCAAATATTTTATTGTTTTTTTCCATTTATTTTTAATTTATGTATTTGGCGGACTGTAGCTTGTCAAAAAATCTAATTTCTAGGGCAAGGTAGAACACGTTCTTATGGAACTAAAAGTTCGTTATATGAAGTGTGGGATGTGCATGTAAGTATCGTGTGGCACGGTCACAAATAATATATGTGCAGTTTGCATAGGATGTTTTTTTAATATTCAGGCCTCCGTAAGTGTTTGATGGATACTGATCAGGCCCTCGGCAGTGTCTGAAGACAGAGATCCGGGCCACCGACAGGGTCTGATGACAGAGATCCGGGCCACCGACAGGGTCTGATGACAGAGATCCGGGCCACCGACAGGGTCTGATGACAGAGATCCGGGCCACCGACAGGGTCTGATGACAGAGATCCGGGCCACCGACAGGGTCTGATGACAGAGATCCGGGCCACCGACAGGGTCTGATGACAGAGATCCGGCCCCCGGCAGTGTCTGATCCGGTCTCCGACAGTGTCTGATGACAGAGATCCGGCCCCCGGCAGTGTCTGATCCGGTCTCCGACAGTGTCTGATGACAGAGATCCGGCCCCGGCAGTGTCTGATGACAGAGATCCGGCCCCGGCAGTGTCTGATGACAGAGATCCGGCCCCGGCAGTGTCTGATGACAGAGATCCGGCCCCGACAGTGTCTGATGACAGAGATCCGGCCCCGACAGTGTCTGATGACAGAGATCCGGCCCCGGCAGTGTCTGATGACAGAGATCCGGCCCCGACAGTGTCTGATGACAGAGATCCGGCCGCCGGCAGTGTCTGATCCGGTCTCCGACAGGGTCTGATGACAGAGATCCGGCCGCCGGCAGTGTCTGATCCGGTCTCCGACAGGGTCTGATGACAGAGATCCGGCCCCCGGCAGTGTCTGATCCGGTCTCCGACAGTGTCTGATGACAGAGATCCGGCCGCCGGCAGTGTCTGATCCGGTCTCCGACAGTGTCTGATGACAGAGATCAGGCCCCCGGCAGTGTCTGATCCGGTCTCCGACAGGGTCTGATGACAGAGATCCGGCCCCCGGCAGTGTCTGATCCGGTCTCCGACAGTGTCTGATGACAGAGATCCGGCCCCCGGCAGTGTCTGATCCGGTCTCCGACAGTGTTTGATGACAGAGATCCGGGCCACCGACAGTGTCTGATGACAGAGATCCGGGCCCCGACAGTGTCTGATGACATAAATCCGGCCCCGACAGCGTCGGATTATAGATATTCGGCCTTATGTTAAAAATGTTTGAGGAACCCTTTTCTACAAAAAATACACCGGTAATTATGGACAGCCTATGTGTCAGTTTAACAGACATTCTCAATCTGTTGTTATGGCCTGATTGTCTGGACAGTCTTTTGTAAATTATCTCATATGGAGTTACCATGGAGGTAATACCTCAGGGAGTTACTATTGGGGGGGGGGGTAAACATTAGGGAGTTACCATTGGGGGGGGGGTTAAAACATTAGGGATTTACCATTGGGGGTGGGTAAAACATTAGGGAGTTACCATTTGGGGGGGGGTAAAACATTAGGGAGTTACCATTGGGGGGGGGGGAGGTAAAACATTAAGGAGTTACCATTGGGGTAATACATCAGGGAATTATCATGGTGGTCATTCATCGGGGAGTTTACCATGGTGATAATACATCAGTGAGTTATCATGGGGGTATAGTCATATGCTAAAAGCACCCCCGTGCTCAGTTATCCCTCGTGCATTGACTAGGCAAACGTGTGTGTGTGGGGGGGGGAAGGGGGCAATCGTAATCAAGGGGCACTTGGCCGCGGGTGTGTCGGGGGGAGGGGGGGCAATCGTCATCAAGGGACACTTGGCCGCGGTCTGGACTTCGGACGCCCTCTGGTGGGGATTTTAAATTTGAATTCTGTCTCGCAAACAGTTCACAGAAGAAGCTGAGACGATACGCTTGCCTGGGAAACAGCCCCCCCCCCCCTTTCACCCTTTTCATGGGCTGTAAGAAAAAATCATTAGTATGGGCGCCACATACCTCAAATCTACGGGGGCTGCCACTACCCGCCACGTACGGAACCACTTATCCGTCAACGGCAACTAGTAATCATGACCCCCCCCCTAACCTGTTGCTGCCGTAGTTGCTCTTTCAACTCTAGATACAGCTATGTGTTGGTTCTGTAGCCGCTCCAGCTTTAATGTTCGGCAGATAGCATGCGTGAACTTTGTCTGGTCTGCCGCACGCAGGTTCCATGCATAAAGTTGACGTGTACCCCCGGAGAGAGAGCTTGGGGGTTGAGGGTGGAGGGGGTCGATGGGGGCGCATCTAATGAAACATGCCAACAGAGACTGTTTGACCAGAGCCCCCGTTGGTGGTTTAAGATAACTAAACAGGACTTTTAATAAACACCTTAAGACCGTGGTTCTCAACCTTCCTAGTGCCGCGACCCTTTAATACAGTTCCTCATATTGTGGCGACCCCCAAACACCAAATTATTTTCGTTGCTACTTCATAATTGTAGAGTATATGTGTTTTCCTATGGTCTTAGGTGACCCCTGGGAAAGGTTGGTTCGACCCCCTCCAAAGGGGTCGCGACCCACTGGTTGAGAACCGCTGCGCCTTAAGAGATATTGGAGTCTAATCTCTTTCATTTGGAAAAGTTCATCATGCAGCCTTGGCACACTAAAACCACGTTACACCAACTGCGGCATTGAGAATGCAGCAAGGAGCTACTTAAAAGCCCTTACAGTACTGAATGATATATCTCAGTCTCAGTCACGTACTGACCCGGATACCTGGATATACCAAGTATCAGCCCACCTGGAACATACCAGGGTCCGGTGAAAAAACGGAATCTGGTCTGGGTGTTCAAGCATGAAAGAAGAGTTTTTTTTTTTTTTTTCACTTTCTATAAGTATTTCAGAGGCGTAGCTAGAGTGTTTGGCGCTCGGGAACCAGCTTCATTTTAAAGAGTCTCCCTTTTTTTAAAAACTCTCAAACCCATTATTTTCACCAATAAAATTATATCAAAGCACATTTTGGCGCCCCTAACTAGTCTGCCGCACAGGGACATCTGTACCCCCCTGCCCACCACTTTATCGACGCCCCTGAAGTGTTTCACCCATTGGGAAAACAATGAATGAAAAGTGACTATATAAAACCAGTAAATCTCTATTAATTTTTTTTTAACATCATTTTGTGTACATTTTACCTGAATGAAATGAATACTAACCGAAAACACTAGCGATTGGTGCTAAATGTAAGCTAAATAATTATTTGTTTTAGCAAGATGCATATTTTAGGATATGACTATGGAATTTTCTGGTTACAATTAAAATTTCATTTCGCATTCTGATAGGCTGGGGAAACTGAGCATCTACTTTGTGGTCCACGAAGTCTTGAAATAAATATTCTTTATTATTATTATTTTCTTAATAGCTTTCCCCCTTGCCCTAGTTTCTTTCGGCCCGCACAAGTTTTCCATAAAGTATTACGGCCCGCCTTACATTTTGAGTTGGGCAGGCCTGAATTTGTAGATCATTTCTAAGTTTTGTCATAGAATTTAATTAGGGTAATGTAATTTTTTAACACTCATTTCATAAGTGAGGCAATCGGCTTAACCGAAGCAAGACTAGGATTATATCGCAATAATGGTAATGGTGATGATGATGATGATGGTGATGATGATGGTAATGATGGTGATGATGAAGATGTGATGATGATGGTGATGATGATGGTGGTGGTGATGATGATGGTGATGATGTCATGAGGGTGATGATGATGGTGGTGGTGATGATGATGGTGATGATGTGATGAGGGTGATGATGATGATGGTGTGATGATGATGATGTTTATGGTGATGATGATGGTGGTGAGGGTGGTGGTGATGATGACGATGATGATGGTGATGATGCTGATGATGATGGTATAAATATGATGATGATGATGGTGATGATGATGATGGTGGTGATGATGATGATGATGATGATGATGATGGAGATGGTGATGATGATGGTGGTAATGATGGTTATGGTGATGATGATGGTTATGGTGATGATGATGATGATGGAGATGGTGATGATGATGGTGGTAATGATGGTTATGATGGTGATGATGCTGATGATGATGGTATAAATATTTATTAAAATAATATTGCTTGGGTTGGTATCAGAATAATGAAAACTGCGACCAACCAGCGACCAGCAATACTGACACACATAAGGAAGCGACACTCCGTGGTTTATCTGTGTTACGTTTATGGTTAGAGCAGTGGACCTCAAACAGTCTTCGCATGACAAAATATCTGGTGCCACTTGAGAATGTCAGATATTTGAAGAAGAGAAAAAAGTGTGTGTGTGGATGGGGGGGGGGTGTGTGTGTGTGTAAAATGTGCATATTTTATTATTTGAATTTTCGTTTTTTTTTTTAAACCTTAAATTTGGCAGCTTCCACACAAAACTTTAAAGAGGTGTGTGCATTTATCAAAATTATAAAGAAATGTGCGAATTTATCAAAATTATAAAGAGATGTGTGAATTTATCAAAACTATAAAGAGGTGTGTGAATTATAAAAACTATAAAGAGGTGTATGAATTTATCAAAACTATAAAGAGGTGTGTGAATGTATCAAAACTATAAATAGGTGTGCGAATTCATCAAAACTATAAAGAGGTGTATGAATTTATCAAAACTATAAAGAGGTGTGTGAATGTATCAAAACTATAAATAGGTGTGCGAATTCATCAAAACTATAAAGAGGTGTGTGAATTTATCAAAACTTCTCTGGAGTTAGACGCACAGCGCCACTTCTGCAGAGCCCTCCACCATTCTTAGCCGTTATTTCTGCTTACGTCCACCCACGATCAGAGTTACAGAACCAACCCTTATTTATCTACAAAAAGCTCCACACCCTCCCCTCTTCTCATCGCTTGATTTTTTTGTTTTCTATGTCAAGGTATAAATCTGGTTGTGGGTCGCAACGACTTAGCAAATGTTATAGATGGGTCGCGGCACTGAAAAGGTTGAGAGCCACTGTGTTTGGACTGCATTATTAAACGAAAAGTGTTTTGAATCCTTCAATTTGGTTGCCCTCGTGATCGCTACTGGTTCTACATTTGCACTTTTCATTTCTCCCCAATTGGGTGGAACACATTATAGAATATGAGAAGATAACTGGGAGGGGGGGGGGGTTGAGGGTCACATCCGGATTCGGACCCGTCAGGTATTGTCTCAAAATACCCGGAAACGAACCGGGTGTAAATAAAATGCACCCAGCTGGGCCAAACAAAAACTCTTGGTACGAGTTCTTAAACATACTTCGAACTTTCTCAGGCGAAAAGATAAAAAAATTGTTCATTCTTCTAGTCTCACAGCTTTAGACACTGTCCATGGCCGACATAGTAGGGCTTACTTTGCTTTACTGCAGCAATGATACTGTGCTTTACTGCAGTAATGATACTTTGCTTTACTGCAGTAATGATACTTTGCTTTACTGCAGTAATGATACTTTGCTTTATTGCAGTAATGATACTTTGCTTTACTGCAGTAATGATACTTTGCTTTACTGCAGTAATGATACTTTGCTTTACTGCAGTAATGCTACTTTGCTTTACTGCAGTAATGATACTTTGCTTTACTGCAGTAATGATACTTTGCTTTACTGCAGTAATGATACTTTGCTTTACTGCAAAATGCTACTTTGCTTTACTGCAGTAATGCTACTTTGCTTTACTGCAGTAATGATACTTTGCTTTACTGCAGTAATGATACTTTGCTTTACTGCAGTAATGATACTTTGCTTTACTGCAGTAATGATACTTTGCTTTACTGCAGTAATGCTACTTTGCTTTACTGCAGTAATGATGGAATTGACCGTTGCAAAAAAAAAAAAAAAAGGTGTGGGGCGGGGATCACTAAGATTTGGACCACTCAGAAGGAATGATGTTGACGATGAATAACGGAGATACGATTTGTTTTTTGTAATGGTTGGGGGTAAAGTAATTAATAGCAAGAAAATGACATTAGAAACCATTGGCGGTAAAGTAAATAGTAGCAAGAAAAGGACGTTAGAAACCATTGGCGGTAAAGTAAATAGTAGCAAGAAAATGACGTTAGTAACCATTGGCGGTAAAGTAAATAGTAGCAAGAAAATGACGTTAGTAACCATTGGCGGTAAAGTAAATAGTAGCAAGAAAATGACGTTAGTAACCATTGGCGGTAAAGTAAATAGTAGCAAGAAAATGACGTTAGTAACCATTGGCGGTAAAGTAAATAGTAGCAAGAAAATGACGTTAGTAACCATTGGCGGTAAAGTAAATAGTAGCAAGAAAATGACGTTAGTAACCATTGGCGGTAAAGTAAATAGTAGCAAGAAAATAACGTTAGTAACCATTGGCGGTAAAGTAAATAGTAGCAAGAAAATGACGTTAGTAACCATTGGCGGTAAAGTAAATAGTAGCAAGAAAAGCACGTTAGAAACCATTTGCGGTAAAGTAAATAGTAGCAAGAAAAGCACGTTAGAAACCATTGGCGGTAAAGTAAATAGTAGCAAGAAAAGCACGTTAGAAACCATTGGCGGTAAAGTAAATAGTAGCAAGAAAAGCACGTTAGAAACCATTGGTTGTCGATGAACTTTTCAGTAAGAGATTCATTTAAAAAAAAAAAATATATGTAAAAATATATTTAAATTTAAATTGTTCAAAAAGTTAAATAAAACACAGTTCCCTGTATTTCACAACTTAATCAAAATTACAAATAAAAAAAATATTAAAAATGCAATTAGCATTTTTTTTTTTAAATTCTGAATAAAATATGTTTAACATTTTTGTTATTCTCGTGCAAGGAATATATGTGTGTCCTTATGGTACCGAGGTCGTTGTTCACAGCTGCTGGTTCTGTTCGATAGATCAAATACCTTCCGTTGTTTCGGAAAAAAAAGGGAGAGGGCATTATATTCTATGACTAATGTATATAATTATTATTATTAAAAGAAGTTTTTTTATAGCGTAGTACCCCAACCTAGTGCTGGGCTCACCACGCTGTACAACATGAACTTAAAAATTAACATACTTTAATTAAATAAAACAAAACTCATGTTTATCCAAAACTTATTTAACGGCACAAAAGAAAAGTAAAAATTCTTTTTTAAATGTTATTTGCTTTTTTCATGGTTTTACGTCACCAGAGCCCCATGTGGTGAGTACTCACAGCACACCCCCCCCCCCAACCGAAAAAAAAACTATACAAAAAAATTCACGCACACTTTGAGAACCACTGGTGTAACTGGCCTGACTACGTTAGTGCTCGCGTACTGAATAAAATAATGGTGTAGAAGTGCCGCGGTTGACGGTGAGCGAGCTAAAAAAAAAAAAGTCACGAGGAAAAAATAAGCAAAATTTTCATTAGGAAAAAAAAAAAAAGGTCACGTGAAGAAAAAGTAACAAAACAAAAAAAAAAAAAAAAAAAAAAAAAAAAAAATTTAAGAAAACCTCAAATTCAGCACGCTTAGATAATTAGATAAGTCTAAATGTAAAACACTCATTTTTAATTTAAAAAGAAAATTATTCTTCGAAAAATGACATTAATTTGAATGTTTATTTCTATACTGGCATTAATTTTAAGAAATTAACGACAACAAAACAAAAAAACAACAACAACAAAAAAAAACAAAAACAAACAAAAACAAAAAAACAAACAAAAAAACAAACATAAATCATTTGGTCATTGGCAGCAGCATTAAATTGAATCTATGTATTTGTAGAGATTGTCATGGGCAGCAGCATTAAATTGAATCTATGTATTTGTAGATGATTGTCATGGGCAGCAGCATTAAATTGAATCTATGTATTTGTAGAGATTGTCATGGTCAGCAGCATTAAATTGAATCTATGTATTTGTAGATGATTGTATGGAGAGTTTTGTTGAAATTCCATGCCACGGCTCATTTTTAAAGTTTAAAAACTCCGAAACACATTATAAAACCATTTTTATTATTCAATCTTTAATGTACGTGTTTATGGGCTTTGTGCATAACTGAGTATGAAAATCATATTATTTAATGTGTGAATTATAATGTGTATCCAAGGGAGAATCGAACCCCGATCCCAATAAGTCGTCGCTAAATTCTTTTTACTATTTTGCAGTCAATAAACGTTCATATGGGCTTACAAATATAATGACATAAAGGCTGACACATAAAAGGTTCTACAACACATATAGTGTGACTTTTCTGTCACACTTTTTCCTGTGCCCTTTTTTTTATTTCCTGTGCCTTTGAAATTTGTTTCCTGTGGCTTTTGTTTGTTTCCTGTGACTTTTTTATTTCCTGTGACTATTTGTTTCCTGTGACTTTTGTTTGTTTCCTGTGACTTTTGTTTGTTTCCTGTGACTTTTATTGGTTTCCTGTGACTTTTTGTTTGTTTCCTGTGACTTTTTGTTTCCTGTGACTTTTGTTTGTTTCCTGTGACTTTTTGTTTCCTGTGACTTTTGTTTGTTTCCTGTGACTTTTGTTTGTTTGCTGTGACTTTTTGTTTCCTGTGACTTTTGTTTGCTGTGACTTTTTGTTTCGTGTGACTTTTGTTTGTTTCCTGTGTCTTTTTGTTTGCTGTGACTTTTTGTTTCGTGTGACTTTTTGTTTGCTGTGACTTTTGTTTGTTTCCTGTGACTTTTTGTTTGCTGTGACTTTTGTTTGTTTCCTGTGACTTTTTTGTTTGCTGTGACTTTTGTTTCTTTCCTGTGACTTTTCGTTTCTTGTGACTTTTGTTTGTTTGCTGTGACTATTTTTCTACAATGTGGTTGACTGGCTGTGGCTAGTGCAGTAAGGTCGAAGCCACGCTGACATTCTCACACTCCTCCCCCCCCCCCCGCTTCGCCACTGGATGCTGGGTTTCATTTAGACCAAGAGGGATCTAAGTCTTGGGACCCGCCCATGTAAACCACCTTAGTTGTTATATTAATTCAAGTTGTCCCTGAATGGCGATTATGAAATGCCGATGTACTTTATTTAAACTCGAATTATTTAACATCAAAAGGGGGTCGACATGAAACATAAACATTGTTAAAGGTGGTCGAAGATACGTCAATTTCAGACCCCTTGACTCAAGAGTTATCACTGTTGTGCATTCGTTTACTCCGCTTTTTAACCCGCAGCACATGTTTTATTTTACAGGAACCTGTTCCACACACAAACAACCCCCCTCCTCCTCCCACCCCCTGCTCAGCTTCCTTCCCTCTCTTGACGTCTTCAAAGAATCTCTGCCCCACCCATTAATTGATGGCATACGCCTCCACCACCCCTCCCAGTGACCTAGAAGCGATGCCCATGGGTGTTTTATTACAATGTAGGTCGTGGGCCTCCGAGGCGAAGAAATATCGGTTTCTCCAGCTTTTAGTTTATCAGTCCCAAGATCCTGATTCTCCACGCCACCCCCCCCCCCCCCCCGATTTTCCTTTTTTAAACATTTAGGACCAAGCTCTGACACTCCACGATACACAATTCAAGCCCTTCCCCCTTTTTCAGTTCCCCAATAAGCACCCTACTTTGAAACCCCATTAAAAACACAATCCATGACCACTTAGCACCAACCCGATACCACACGACCCATGCCATACAGCCACTTAGCACCAACCTGATACTACACTACCCATGCCACACAACCACTTAGCACCAACCTGATACTACACTACCCATGCCACACAACCACTTAGCACCAACCCGATACCACACGACCCATGCCACACAGCCACTTAGCACCAACCCGATACCACACTACCCATGCCATACAGCCACTTGGCACCAACCCAAACTCTGACACTTCGTGATACCAATTCAAGCCAAACGAACACTTTACAACCTCCAAAGATACACCATGAAGCGAATCAAGCGATCAACGGCACAACCAATATATTATATATAATATTTTGCCAACTCTAACTGCCCACTTCTAAAATTCTGTTACGCGCTCTTCTCATTTCTGATTCTAATGGTGTGAAGAAAAAAACAAACATTTTTTCTTTGGCCGGGGGAGAGGGGGGGGGGGGCGCGCTGCAGAGAAATCGAATTTCTAGCACACACAAAAAAAAAAAAACAACACACACACGCACACAAAATGGGAATAATGCCTTATCAGTTAGGCTACATTTACCAGGGTATATCGTGAACATCCAAAAACATCAACAAAAATGTACCCCCCCCCTCCTCCCGCCCTCCCTTAAAAATATATTTAAAAAAAAAACACAGACTAAAAAAAGGAACAAAACAAAAAACAACAAAAGCCGAGCTAACAGCAGACGATCTGATGGAGCATTTAACTTTCGCCTACGGCAATCGTTAAAAAAAAACAATCCATGATGAAATATTTCATATCTAACGCCGTGTAAATCCTGAGACAAAAGAAACGTTGAATGGAGGTATCCCTACAAATAAAAAAAAAATAATTATAACTATTTAAAATTTTTTTAAAAAAAAACCCAAAAAACCCAAAGTTTTCCTATAAATCCTTTATAAAATGTGATATCGAGCAATAGAGACAAAAAGAGGGGGGGGGGGGGGGGGAGTTTTAACAAAACATGCATATAAGTAACGCACTTTTATAATAGTCCCAATTAGTGTCGTCTTCCGCCCCCCCCCCCTCACCCAAACCTCACAACCGCACATTTTTCCACGCCTCTGAACTATATTAATATTCTAAATCCCACCCGCTTTTACACCGTAGCTCAGGTGTCGGGAACCTTTTTGTCTGAGAGAGCCATAGACACCACATATTTTGAAAAGTAATTCTGTGAGAGCCATACATTATGTTCAAAAGATAAAAGGAGTCTAAAGAAACATATTTTTTTTATAATCGAACAATTGTCTGCGAGCCAGATGCAGCCATCAGTAGAGCCTCATCTGGCTCGCGAGCCATAGGTTCCCGACCCCTGCAGTAGATTTATTTCACCAACTATTTCAGGAAAACAAAAGAAAATAATACACCGGTTATAGTGATAATTTGAATTGTGTATTTCACAGTTGTCTCGTTAAATACTAACGATTAATTTGTATAAACACATATAGGTCTAGAGGCACCTACATTCTAAATCTAGTATGTGTATAAACACAAGCAGGTCTGGAGGCACCTACATTCTTAATCTAGTATGTGTATTAACACAACCAGGTCTAGAAGCACCTACATTCTTAATCTAGTATGTTTATTAACACAACCAGGTCTAGAGGCACCTACAGTCTTAATCTAGTATGTTTATTAACACAACCAGGTCTAGAAGCACCTACATTCTTAATCTAATATGTGTATAAACACAAGCAAGTCTAGAGGCACCTACCTTCGTAATATAGCATTTGTATAAACACAACTATGTCTAGAGGCACCTACCTTCGTAATATAGCATTTGTATAAACACAACTAGGTCTAGAGGCACCTACCTTCGTAATATAGCATTTGTATAAACACAACTAGGTCTAGAGGCACCTACCTTCGTAATATAGCATTTGTATAAACACAACTAGGTCTAGAGACACATACGTTCTTAATCTAGTTTTTAAATACACACAACTGGGTCTAGAGACACCTACATTCTTTTGATCTATGATTGGTGTGGAATTGGGGGGGGGTGTACCTTAAAGTCCTCAGATGAAAAAGAGGACACTCAAAATTTTCAATGAATCCGGTTACCAACCCGTAGTCGGGATCCCAGGGATACGCCCATGTTAAGTGTTGAACAAATAAAAGTAAAGTCAAACTACCTAAAGTTTCGTTCTTATTGTAAGTAGTTTCAATTTTAATCTTTTATTAAGTGCGATTTAGTTCAATACACATTACATTACACTGGCTGATTTGTGCGTGCAATATCAGTCAGCATACAGAACGCATCACTCTACTGAGACAGCCCTGTTGCGCGTCGTAAATGACCTTCTGTCGTCTTGTGGTGAGGGCCACGTATCCCTTTTGTCGTTACTGGATCTATCGGCAGCGTTCGATACGCTTGACCACGGCATACTTCTCCAACGTCTGCAATATACGTTCGGTTTCACCGATACCGTCCTGAGATGGTTCCGCTCATATCTGACAAATCGGGTCCAATCAGTTATCACAAACGGCTTGACCTCCAAGAAATCCATTATTGAATTCGGAGTACCCCAAGGCTCGGTCTTAGGCCCGGTGCTTTTCACTATGTACGTTCAGCCCCTGGGTGCAGTGATCAAGCAGTTTGACATGGTATATCACATGTTCGCGGATGATACCCAACTTCAGAAATCCGTGATCCCCTCTCAGCTCCCTCAGCTTCTTAATATGACACAGAAGACAGTGGAGTCAGTTAAGCACTGGATGACAATAAACAAGCTCAAATTGAATGATGAAAAGACTGAGGTGATCCCCATTGCTACCGCTCAAAAATTAAAATCTTTAAAAGATACACCATCCTTTACTCTCTCAGGCGTGCAGATTGAGTTTGCTCAAACAGTGCGAAACCTGGGTGTCTACTTAGACAGAACACTAACTATAGAAAATCACATTAACATGATTTGCAAGGCGATTTTTCTAGAGCTGCGCAGAATTAGTCATATCAGACCCTTCTTAACGTTGGGTGCATCAAAGAGGCTGATGTCTGCATTCGTGCTATCACGCATGGACTACTGCAATGCTCTCATGGTGGGTCTTCCAGCTACGCTCCTTGATAAAATTCAAAAGGCACAGAATAATGCGGCTCGAATTGTTCTTCGTAAACGCAAATTCGACCATGCTAAAACTCTTCTGATAGAGTTGCATTGGCTGCCAGTCCGCGCTCGTATAGAGTACAAAATCGCAACTCTGTGCTACCGCTGCTTGCATGACCTGGCGCCGTCCTATCTCCAAGCGCTCATGACGCCTTATGTACCCACTAGGCAACTCCGCTCCTCCGATAGTGGCAAACTCTCGATACCGCGTGTTCGCCTTGAAACTTACGGAAAGCGCACGTTCGCATTTGCTGGCCCAACCATTTGGAACACCCTTCCTGACGCTCTCAAAAACAGCCAGACGCTGGAGTCCTTCAAAACAAATTTAAAAACTCATCTATTTCGCAAACACCTGCTGGAATGATGATGTCTACAATCTTTTCCAGCTTGTTATTATCTCCTAACTTAGTTTTTGTACCGCGCTTCGAGCCTTTGGGGATGAAGCGTGATTTTTCAAATGAACTTTATTATTATTATTATTATGTATGACATCGGGTACCACAATGCCTAATTTGTGCACGGATAAGCCCCCCCCCCCCCCTTTTCCCAACAACACGAAAATCTGAAATGTACCCTCCGTAGATAAAATTTTCGGACCACCACTTCTTCTTACTTTTACTCGGGAGCGAAATGCACCCTCAATTTCTGTCCCCTCCCGCCCCCCCCCCACATTTTTTCCTTAATCAAAATAACAATGTCGGTAATTTGTTAGCTACATAAAATAACAACAGTTAATGTTAGTAATTAAGATGAGTTTCTTGAGGTTACAAATATATTATTATTATTATTTTCCTTTAATTGTATATATATAGTTCACATGTGTCAAACTCAAGGCCCGCGGGCCACATCCGGCCCGCCGCACAATTATATCAGGCCCGCGAGGTCTTGACCGGTGTACAATTATATCCAAGTCAACGCTATTGTGTTTCCAAGTGCACACTTTGCTGAATGACGTAGCTTACTTTGCGCCGAGTTCGCACGGCCCTTAAGTGACTTTGAAGCACATAACAAGTAATTTCGAGCTGTCTCGTAACCCATTTGTCATAAACATGGAAACTGCACATGTAAATTCACAGATGGAGCTAATAGAGCTGCAGTGTAATATGGGGCTAATAGTGATGCAGTGTATGATGGAGCTAATAGAGCTGCAGTGTAATATGGGGCTAATAGTGATGCAGTGTAAGATTGAGCTAATAGAGCTGCAGTGTAATATGGGGCTAATAGTGATGCAGTGTACGATGGAGCTAATAGAGCTGCAGGGTAAGATGGAGCTAATAGAGCTGCAGGGTGATGGGACTCTAAAGGCAAAGTACGACACTGTGTGGCCGGCACAGTTCACTCGTTTCATTCCTGAAGAGATGCCCCATCTTCGTTTACATGCGGCTTGAACCTTGCGCAGGTTAAGTAGCACATAGATGTGTGAGCAGCTGTTTTCTGTGATGAAGATTAACAAAACATCACACAGGAGTAGTCTCACTGATGAACACTTGCAGTCCATCATGAGAATCTCAATGAAACAGAACGTTACTCCCATCATAAACGAACAAACTTGTTTTTTTGGCCAAAAAATGTACAAAAAAATTCAGCTCTGACAAATGGGCACGAAAATTGGTATGCCAACGATTTTTAATTATTACAACTTTTTTATGTTTTCATTTATATAAATGTTGTTTTTTTTTAATATTAATTTCCCGCTTATTGAATGTTTAGCCTGTTCGGCCCGCAGCCTTACATGTGATTTGAGTTTTGGCCCGCAGAGCGAATGAGTTTGACACCCCTGATATTGTTGGCCTATGTAGATTACAGGGGTGAAACTTAGATGGGGCCATAAAATTGCCGACTCTTTCCACGATAAAAACTCTTCAATGATCCGAAAATGGCACCCCTTTATAAAAAAGGACTGCCCCCTCTGCCCCCTTCCTATGCCAGTGCGTCGATGCCATTCTCTTTAGTTACTTCGGTGTAACAGGTCAATCAAAATTATAAACAGGCTAATTAAAAATGCGAATTTATTATATGTGATTTTCACAGGGGAAGTTACTTTCATGATTTAATACAGTGTTATCTTAATGTTTAAAAAAATAATTAATATGCCTAGTGTAGTTACTAGTTGTATAAGCTAGTAGATTAAGTTAGTATTATAATTTATCTTAGTTGATAAATTTGTGACCAAAAGTGTGTGTGTGTGTGTTTTTTTTTTTGCAATTTATTATGACTGCAGCAATTTTGGAAGCTGATCTGATGCCGTGATGGATGGTCTTTCGAGACAAGCTGACTGATTGATTAATGATTAATGTCATTGTCAATTAATTACACAATACCTAACTCCTAATTTAGTCCTAAGTAATAATACTTAAAAGTAAACGATCCTCTTTATCTTGGGTATATGCTATACTATATTATTGATAAATAATTTTGATAATAGAGATATACTATATATACTCTACAAAATTATTTACCTATCATTTTTGTTAGTCTCAGCACTCGCACCATGCCTCAGCTGCACAACCTGTGACTGTGTCTAGTTCCAAGTCCAAGTGTAAGCCTAGAGAAAAAACTGAAAAATTACTTTGTTCTCGTTTAAAGTTTATGATTTAAAAAGTGTGAGATACTGGTAACTGTTGGTTCAAAATAATTCATTATTAATACGTTTAACATATTATTATTATATTTGAAGTATTTGTGGTAAAATCAAGATCCATAACACACACTGCAGCTTTCAGATTTGTACCTATTCTCCTAGGTGTGTGTGTGTGTGTGTGTGTGGGGGGGGGGTATTCAAATGTTTGTTTTAGGGTAATATTGCATCTATCACTGAGTATCACTGATGGTATCTGTGCCAAAATTAGGCATATGACTCCAGCACTCCACCTCCCCCCAGCTTCATAAACTGAATTCATTTCTGTTTGGAGCACATGGAGTCTACTATTGGTCCCTGGAAAATATAACCATAATCATAAAGTCCAAATTTATATTCATCAGAAAATTAACCCTTGTTGGCAAGCCAAGTAGTGCATGGCTAACGTATTTACTTTGTATGCTAAGACTAAGACAATCAGTAAATGTTCTTTGTTTTATTTATTGCACACAAAATATAGCTCTGGTGTCTTTATCACTTCAAAATGTGTTGTGTCAAAATAAAAGCAATTTAGAAAATTCTGTGCTTTTAAAAACTAATAAAGACATAAAAACATTGTGGACTGTGAAAGCCTTTATCTTCTTTCAACTTTATTTTTGAAAATAAATGTATTATTTTTGGGTGGTCTCTACAGGAACACAGTTTCTTCTCAAAGGTGGTTGAAATTGATGTTAAGATGTAAACTCAAAACGTCTAAATGTTTTCAAGTTAACCATCTTGGTAAGTGGTATGGATTATTTTCTTTATACTAACCATTGAAACATGCTGGGTTTTGATTGGTTGAGTGTGCTATTAATTGTTATCTTGTGGGGTCCTTACATTTAGCCAATGCAAGGATTGTCAACTTTTTTATATTTAATGCTACAATTAAAAAGTTTCGAAAAATTATACATATGATTCTTGTGATTTCAAAACATATTTAAAATTGTTATTTGTTAATTTATTATTTTTATTCATTAAAATTTTATATCTCTGATCATGGGATTGGAGAGAAACAAAATTTGTATTGAATATTTTTTGTAAAAAAATAAAATAAATGATCTTTTTGGCCAAATCATTAACTCAACATTATGGAACAATTGTTTGTCTCAATTTATTGGGACAAAAATAAAACATTGTTTCTTCTTATTATTTGGTAGTGAGAACACCACACTAACTGCCAATTGGCTTGACCAAACATTTAACAACTTTTCAAATATAGAAATTATTGTCAAAAAACACATTTTAAAAATATATCTTTTCTTATTTTCTTCTAACAGTTATTCCTAGAAGGCAATGGAATGCTACATGTTAGCAGATATCTGTGTCTGAAGGGAGCTCTTGCCTTGGTCAGCAGTTATCTTTATCTGAAGCGAGTTCTCAGCTTTGTAATGGACAAGAATGGGTAATTTTCGGTCAGTTTTGATAGTACCAAATTTTAAAAACTTGTTTTGATATTATTTGAAACAAAATATTTATATAGAAATTTTTTTTTTTTTCTGTTGTTATAAACTTTTATTTACATCTTGAAATTTTAATTAAATTTCTTTTTACTATTTCTAGCTTCAACTATAGATGACATGATTGACAACCACGGGCGGCTACATTAGGAAATAGCATCAGCGAGCCATCAAACTAGTACCAAACTCTTTATGCTTTCTCCAAAGCACCTCCCTAAGCCCAAACACCGGACTGCATGTTGGAGATCTCCCTTTGCCAGGACAGCAACCCCCCCAGCAGCCACTCGACCGGGTCCCAAGGGAGGCCACCCCAGCGATATCCAGTTGGCTGGCGATGCTGCTCTCACAGCGTTGTAAGTTAACTTTCCCAGGAGTTGGGATGGTATATTTATGTCCTAAAATCTCCCCCCTCCCATCCTGGAGAAGCATCAGACGACCCCTAATAGGGATTTCTATTGTGGGTTTCTACCTTGCAATTAATTTACGAAACGGTTGCTTAGAATCAGTTTCTTCAATTGCTGCGTAAACTGAATCATCGGCATGAAGTTGCCACTACCCACATCATGTCTTGTATCCAACATGTTATCATGTTTCCTATCCTTCTACTCTGGAGCTATAATAATGGATGACCCATCCATAACTACTGTTAGATCTATTGGATACGTGACTCTTCACTATCTGATGTTAGCTTCAATTTTTAATTCTAATTCTCTACAGTTTTTAAGAAATATGTACATTACATTTTTTTGTTAAATTTACTGCTAAAACTAAAACCTAAAAAACATTATTGAAAAGCTAAACATGATAAAATCTTAACTGTTTTGACATATATTTAACATTAACAGTGTCATAGCTGTATCTTAATGTCTGGCTTTATCCCTTTTCTTCTAGGTTGAGAAAATCTGAAAAAACTCTGACATGATGGGAGTTAACTTTAGATGTTGCTGTGCTGTGTGGAATATTTTCTCACCCTGCCTTTTCTTTTTACATAAGCACAAATCTCAAGTAAACAGCCTAATAATATATTATATAATTTATTCAATAACCCAAATTTCTTATGTTAATTAACTGGTTCAGTAACTCCTGATTTGGCAGTCATTTTTATGTAGTCAAAGTATTTTTGAAAAATCAAATTTATTTATTGTATTGGACGTGTGCAAAGAAAATGCAAATTTTTGTTTTATTTAATTTTAAGACGTAAAGAGTTACAAAATATATAATATAATACATCGTTTATGGTATAAATATACTTACACTTATGCATTCAATTTTTACCATGACATATTTTCATGAAATTTCTGTATTTCTTAGGTGATTTTGATAAAAAAATTACTCTTCTCATGTTTAGGACAGTTGAAACAAATTCTGAGTACAAATTTTAAAACATAAATCTGTAATTTATAATTTACCTAAATTTTAAAAAATGTTTATAGTTAGCCAATGCTGGTTTTGATTTATAGACGAAAGAGAGGTTTTAAGTTTATTTTATCAGTTGTATTTAGGATGTAGAATAATTGACACCCACAAATGAAATGGTTTTCCAATGTTACCCTTGAATAATGGACTTGAATGATATAATAAAATAATCAAATTACTAATCTATTTGTTTTGGTTGTTTTTATTTACTTTGTTCTCAATTGTTGTAAAATGTTGGATGTTGTAACAATCAAAACTTGATCAGTCTTATGGTAAAATAAGGCTTGAACTTTTTCATTCATTTTATTAACTGTTTTATTTGATACAAATTTAAATTATTTTATTTTTTACATTAAGGGTTGTGTGCATTCAATAACTTTAAACTCTGCATTCATTAATCAATCAGATTAGTGTTTTTAAGACTAAATTAAGGGAAAACAAGTATAAAGTAACATTTGGATGGTTAATTATTCACAAGCTTTTAAGCTACTCATATGTTTTATAAATATATAAACTTAATTATTTCTAGATACATGCTAAGATCCTACTGGGCAGTGGTTCTCCTAAAAATTTCTTATGCAGTTTAAAGTAAGTTTAAATTCAAAGTTAATACATTTTATTGTAAGACTAAATAAAAAATCGGTTTTTGGTGACCTTGTGCATTTATTCATTCAGGTAAGATTTTCTTATGCAGTAAGGAGTGTGTGAAGCTCATTCCTGCTGCTAAGTTCAGCTGGGAAAATAACATTTGTGGCCCTAAAAATTTAATAAATTATTAAAATTAAGTTTATTTTAAAAGGAGAAGATTTTTTAAAAAAAGGCTCTTATTCCAATGTTTACTTGTAATTAAAGTTTAAACTATTAATTTATTAAATATGAAATATAATAGCCATAAATTGTCCCGATTGTAAATACAATTTTTAAAATGGCTTAATTAAATTAAAATTGTTTTAAATTTATGCCCTATACTATTGATTTAAATAATATCTATAAATTGACGTTTATGATTATTATTTAAAAGTATGTTCAAAGAGAGATAACCAAGAAAAAAGAATATTTGAAGTAAATCATTTTACGATCAAAGGGAAATAACCTGGCACGGAAAAAATAACTTTAAAAAAATGATTTAAAATTAAATGGGGAGTAACTGTTCCAATCTTAAGATTATAAAAAGAAATACACGATAGCCTCTCTTAGACCATTAGAATTCAACTTTAAGTTTAAAATAAAATAAAAAATAAACCAGTTTTCCCTTTACCGTAAGAATTGAAAAAGGTGATATCCTGCTGTCATTTTCGTAACTTTTTAATTGAAATGATGGATCTTTCTGACCACTAAATTTTATTACTCATTTGCATAAAGATACTTTAACGATAAGTGTTCGTTTCAACTTATAAATGCTTAAAAGTTGTATCAGTTGTGGTGAACGAGACCAAGTTCATGTCATGAAACGTTTTCGTTCTAAATCAGTAACTTTATTGTATTTGTAACTTTGTGAAGTTGAAAACCAGGGGGAGCAAAAAAGGCATGGAAAAAGAAAGATAACACAATGGTATATTTAATTAAGTATATATGCTATATTATTTAGAGAGGCATATGCAATTAACATATTCTGATTACATTATGATGACCAGAGACATGTTTCATATGATTGCTATATATAATACCACATAAATATGCTTTTGTATACTTTATATTAGCAATTCAAGTTGATATGTTGTAAATTTACAAACACCTATTACAATTGTCTACCTATTAAACATAACCCAAATGATCCTGGGGGATGGAGGTCGGGGAGGCCAGTCTGAGGTGGGAAAAAAAAAACTCACAAAAAAATCCAGCCCGAACACCAACTTACCCAAAGAAAAACGCAAATGCGACAGGGGGGAAGATGACCCCCCATAGAAAGACAAAAAAAAAAAACAAATCGAAAGAAGAATCCCAGATAATGGCCCAAAAAAGGGGAGACAACCCCGCCGAACAAAGGGAAGCAACCCATCCCCACAAAACCACAACATGGGTACATCAAGAACAAAGAAAAATATTTTTTTTAAAATAAACTTTATTTATCCTTCCATTTCAAAAGCAAACAAATCATCAAATTGCAAAACAGCACCCCATTATCCCCCCCCCCCCCCAGCCACTAGACAAGCCCACCCTGCATTCCCCCAAATTAATCACAAATGAACACAAATACCTGCTGGAAACCCATGGTTGTCCCAGCTAGTGGCTGCTTGAAGTTGAAGAAAGAAGCTGTCAAACCAAAAACATATTTCAACCTTACGAAATACTAAATCAAGGAACATTTAAAATACAATCCAATACAATAAGATGAGAAAGTGAACACAACACAAAGATGAGAAAGTGAACACAACACAAAGATGAGAAAGTGAACACAACACAAAGAAAATGGAGTGTGACCAAACAGGGAATCAAATAAACACAGAATATGTGCAAGTCAGAATGAGCATGCACTAGTGATGAATTGATAGTGGCCCATTAGAAAATATGGACTTGCTATTGCAGTTTGCTTTTCCATCACTGGCCACAATCAATACAAAGAAACCAAAAAAATATGTGTACAGTTTCAGTTACACTTTGCTAAGTAATTCACACAACTGCATGTTAAATGGAATAAATCACATAACATGTTAAATGGAATAAATCACATAACATGTTAGATGGAATAAATCACATAACATGTTAAATGGAATAAATCACATAACATGTTAAATGGAATAAATCACATGACATGTTAAATGGAATAAATCACATGACATGTTAAATGGAATAAATCACATAACATGTTAAATGGAATAAATCACATAACATGTTAAATGGAATAAATCACATAACATGTTAAATGGAATAAATCACATAACATGTTAGATGGAATAAATCACATAACATGTTAAATGGAATAAATCACATAACATGTTAAATGGAATAAATCACATAACATGTTAAATGGAATAAATCACATAGCATGCTAAATGGAATAAATCACATAACACAGGCCTGCACAACATACGGCCCGCATTAAAGCGAAGACTTTGGGGAAAATTCAAAATATAAATTAAAAGTAATATTCCCTCGATTATTGATTTATAATATTACGTAGAAATATATTTATAGAAAAATAATATAAATATTTATTTCATTTTTAAATGTGTCACATTTACTTTATTTCATAAGAAACTACAAATTCTTTATTATTTTCTTAATAGCTTTCCCCCCTGTCCTATTTTCTTTCGGCCCGCACAGGTTTTTCATAAAGTATACGGCCTGCCTTACATTTTGAGTTGTGCAGGCCTGACATAACATGTTAAATGGAATAAATCACACATGTTAAATGGAATAAATCACATAACATGTTAACCTGCAATCAAACATACCGGGTAGTAACTTGGTAAATAAACATGCAATTTTAATTGCCATATGTATCAGAGATAACAATTTATCTAATGTAAAGTGTTATTTTAAAAACAAACTTCAAAATATTTTTTTACAAATATAAACACATTACATAATATAAACTATTTTTTTCTGCACATATAATATCCTAACAACACATTTTTCTACACATATAAACATATCATATAAACTACCTTTTCTACACATATAACATCAGAAAATTAAAGTTGATTTTGCAATAAAATTTCTTCACTCTTGCCAGTATGAATGTAGCGTGTTATATATCTTTAACAAATATGGAAAATATTTTTAACATTTGTCGTTTCAATAACATTTTTATAAATAAAAACAATCGACCCTTTCTTTTTCATGTAAACTAAACAAGTGTAAAGTTAAATTCACAACCAGGTGTGTTAACAGAAAGTAAAAAATGAGAACAGATTCCAGTGAATGAAAATGTCAACAAAAGGTTTGTAGTGGACATCAACAGGTTTGTAGTGGACATCAACAGGTTTGTAGTGGACAACACAATGCAAGTGTCCACCCACACCCCTAATCCACTGTTGGCAATTTATGAAAAGTTTCAATTGATTTTAAATCTGATTTTTAGAATGTTTGTTTCCTACGCTTTGATTTCATTTAATATTTAAAACACAGTTTATAATTATAGGATATGTTTTAATACCCATGCACGGCCTAAGATCAAAAACAGGTCAAGATAAAAAAGACACAAGTGGAGAACAAAATCACCAAACAACAGCCCTTCAAAGAGTGTCAGTGCCCAGGTAGTGGGGTCACAAGAGGTGGCAATCGTGACAGTGACAATGACTTGATTATACTCAATGCTGGAAAACCACTATCACATTAAAATGCAAGCTAGAAAACCAAATGCCTAAGAAGCTCCCATAGAATCTTCTGGCCAAAGACAATGCAATGAAGAACTGAAATACCAAGAGTAGCATTTCATGGCCAGTAAATGATTGTCATTCAAGTCATTAAGAGCCAACTTGTCAGACTGGCGGAGGGATAGATTGTATAGACTGTATACTTAATCGGCTGTTATGAAAGGTCATGTAAAATGCAATTGAGGATTACAATTTATTACATTAATAATTAGTGCTGATGGTTAACAAACTTTTTATCCCAGTGACAACCTTGATAGCATTTGCAATGTTGTTGCAGCCCACATTCAATAAAAATGTTTTTTTAATGAAAGGTGTTAAATATAAGATAAAGATTTTAAAACCACTCTAGCAGAAATTTGTTAAACGTCCCCCTAGCATGTCCAGACCCACATGTTGAGAGCCACTGAATTAGTACAATAATCATACTTAAATATAAATATCACTGGCAAATGTAATGAATGCAATTATATGGTTTCAATGAGCTTCTATCTTGACTCCAAGATGTACTTATTCCCTCAGAATCCAGTGAGTCCCTCCAATGATCATGTTCTTAGTCCCTCAGAATCCAGTGAGTCCCTCCAATGATCATGTACTTCATCTTTCTGATTCAGACATTCTGTTTGTTTAAAAAAGAATATATACAATTTTAGATCAGTCTATGCGATTACAGTAACATGTATTTAGTCTGTTCATAGCTTAATTTTGATTATTTATTTTACTATTATGGAATTCTATAAGCTGCAAAGCAAAAGTCATAGGGTACACAATTTTAGATTGAAGCCTGCACAAAAAATTTTTGGTTAGAGCATTAGTGTTTAATTTTTCATACTTTTATATCTTTACACTTAAAATTTGTTTTTTTTTAAATGTCAATAACTTATTTTAGTTAAAATTTATATTTACTTTAAACCCTTAAAGTTATTCAAAATAGATAAATTGCAGCTAACCACAACTGGTGAGTTGTTTTATCTCTTGTAACAATGGTTGGTGTTGGTTGATCCAATTTGGGTGGCTGTGTATGCAGAAAGTTTATTCTTATAAATGAATCTAGAAAATTTAAAAGCAATTAAAATTTCAGGATATTAATAAAAGTGTTAAAAAACAGTATACATTAAAATACATATAGCATTGTATATTTAAATATAAATATGTTAAAAATTTAATATGAACTAACATGGGACATTTCTTGTCCATGATCAAGATTAGAGTCTACTTCAGACAGGATTCTACTTCAGATATGTAAGCAATCTATACATAGTTAAGGATTTTTTTCCATAAAGTAGATTTAATGATTTGGCTAATGAGGTAGGACAATAAAGTTGAGTTAACCATTTGACCAAAGAGGTCATTGAATTCTTTTTTTTTTTTTTTTTTTTTTTACTTTTTACTAAATATAATCATGAAACAATCCTCTGGAATCAAAAGATCAGAAATTTAAAATGTCCAATGAACAAAATCTTCATATATAACCTACAAATAATAATTTTAAATTGCCCAAAAAATTACCACTTAATTTTCCACAACTTTTTAAATGTGTCAAATTAAATCAAGAAATATTTTTTTAAATACATTGGCAAATACAATCTCTCCATATATATATATATATATATAAGGAGCTAAAGTAGATCAATAGCTTGAAAAATAAAATTCCCCAAAAGTGCACCAGGCAGCATGCAAATTTATGTTCAGTATGCGATAGTCAACTTCAAATGTTATAATTAAAAGGTTATTCTCTTAATAACATTATTTTTTTATTAAAATTCATTTGTTTTTATATTTACTAAAAAATTTAAATAAAAATGACATTACATTTATATTTTCTTTCTTTTATTCTTTAAAAAACAAAAAAACCTACATTTTAAAATTGAGTTATGCCCCATTGCTTATCCAAGAGGGCAAATTAGGCAAGAATGGGTTAATTCAATTTCCCTTTATCTGTAGTCATGAAATGTCAATAATATCTTGAATAGACAAACTACAGTATTTATCAAGTTTTATATTAGGTAGATGAAAAATTTAAAATAAAATTGAACAATATTTAATGAAAAAATAATAGATTGATACTATAAGCAATAAATAGATCTTATATTTTATTAACTGCATTAAATTAACAAGTAGAGCCACTTATATGAGGTACAGAAACCACCATTATTAATATAGCTACCTGTGAGCCAACAAGGCCTGGACCACCTGATTGGCTATCTCACCAAGACATTTTTTGTACCAGTGTTTGCTGTCTCTAACATGAGGGAGCTGCTCTCCGCCTCCACCATCTTTAATCTCTCCAGTGAAAGTTTATGTCTTGTCTCGGACCTGCAAGATAAACCAACTATGATGAGAGCTGCAGACTGGCATTAATAAATATTTAGTGAAATCTTAATACATAACAGGTAGAAGAGTCGAGGTAACATAGATGGTGGGGCAACATAGATGTAGATGAGTGGGGCAAAATAGCTGACAGAATGGTAAGGCAACATAGATGTAGATGAGCGGAGCAACATAGCTGATAGAATGGTAGGGCAACATAGATGTAGATGAGTGGGGTAACATAGCTGATAGAATGGTAAGGTAACATAGACGTAGCTGATAGAATGGTAAGGTAACATAAATTTAGATCAGTGTTTCTCAACCTTCCTAATGCCGCAACTCTTTAATACGGTTCCTCATGTTGTGGCGACCCCCAACTACAAAATTATTTTCGTTGCTAATTCATAAACTGTAAAGTATATGTATTTTCCGATGGTCTTAGGCGACCCCTGGAAAAGGGTCGTCCGACCCCCCAAAGGGGTCGCGACCCACATGTTGAGAACCGCTGATGTAGATGAATGGGATAACATAGCTGATTGAATGGTAAGGCAATTAAGATGTAGATGAGCGGGGAAACATAGCTGATAGAATGGTAGGCAACATAGATGTAGATGAGTGGCGTAGCATAACTGATAAGAGTGGTAGGGTAACATAAATGTAGATGAGTGAGGTAACATAGCTGATAGAATGGTAAGGCAACATAGATGTAGATGAATGGAGTAGCATTGCTGATGGAATGGTAGGGCAACATAGATGTAGATGAATGGAGTAGCATAGCTGATGGAATGGTAAGGCAACATAGATGTAGATGAGTGGAGTAGCATAGCTGATAGAATGGTAAGGCAACATAGATGAGTGAGGTAACATAGCTGATGGAATGGTAGGGCAACATAGATTTAGATTAATGGGGTAACATATCTGATAGAATGGTAAGGCAACACAAATCTAGATGAATGGGGTAACATAACATGGTAGGGCAAAATAGATGTAGATGAGCGGGGCAATATAACTGATAGAATGGTGAGCAACATAGCTGTAGATGAGTGGAGTAACATAGCTGATAGAATTGTGGGCAACACAGATGTAGATGAGTGGTAAAAAATAGCTTAGAATAATAGGGCATCAATTTTAATAAATTAATTTTAAAATTAAAACTAGGCTTTTAGTACTTTTATTTTTTATCCATTAATTTTTAAAATTTAGAGCTTGGATCAGTAAGAAATTTTACCAGCTCAAGATCCCGAGCTCAAATTCCAAATGGCTGATTACAAGTAACAATTAGAAATTAAAAATTCCAAAATCAACTCCTCCCTCGTGCTAACATAATATATGGAAGTCCCCTTATTTTAATTTAAAAATTCAACTTTTTTCTTTATTAAATTTACTCTAGGTCAATTATTAAATTGTATTTCTGTGGCTACCCCTTGGATATACTTTTTAATAATTTCCAAAGAAAACATAAAATCTTATATACTGGCCTATTATTGTGATTATAGTGATACTACTAATAACTAATATGGACTAAAGTTAATTAGGATAATCAAACTCATACTAGTAGGCCGTCTACTACTACTACTAGTCATACTCATAGCATATTTAGTTTTGTGTTGTGTTCAATTTCTGTTTGAAGATTTTTTGGCTAGGCCGCAGACTTTTTAATGCTATATGATATATTATTAAGTTAATAATATACCAAGGCTATATTATACTACATAACAATTAAAAACTAGGCCTACCCTAATATTAATAGATAGTTAAATGAAATAAAGTATATATATTATTACTATAATTATTTCTATTACTAGGCAAATTTTGCTACTCCTTATCCTAATTTATTATGACTCAACATAGTGTTACATACTTGTCACTACTGTCACATAGTTGACATAGTCATACATCCATATGGGCATAGCTATTTAAAGTACCGGTAGGTCTATTCAGTGTGAATGTTATAATAGTTATTTTTTCTAAATTTAAAAAATGTCCTCTGTCTAAGCTATGAACACTTTTAACTATGAGTATGAGTACAATGAATATATAACATATAGGCCTATTACTACTATTTATTTAATATATATTATGAATATGGGGTCTATAATTTTATAATGGTAAAGAATAAAGACTAGCAAATAGTGCAAGTACTGAAAAGTATTTTAGTCTTAAAGTAAGTTTTGTAGGAAAAGATTTACAATTTAAATTGTCAGGGCCCATCCTCTGAGCAATCCTTCAGGCCTCTGGTCAAAATATTTATATTATGCCATGTATTTGGTTATCATAAATGGTATTCAACATGGGAAGATGTGAGAAACTTGACCATTTCATGTTTTTTTGTAAGGGCTCCCCAGAAGTACTGCAATACTGGGGTAGTCCCTCTTCAAAGTCTGTCCTTTTGGGTATCTTAGTCTTGCGGATCTATCTTTTGTTCTTACCAATCCCCCTGACCCAGGCTGAAAAACAAGCGAGATATCATGTTCACCCAACCAGGTTTGGTAACCCGGAAGGATAAGAACAGACACTACATCCTGACTTTAGCCAACAAGCCGAGAGGCCATTGGATTTTCCTGTTATTTTGGTTTTGTGGCTCTTTATTTTTCTTACCCATCGTCCAGACCCAGGCTGAAAAACAAGTGAGATATCATATTCACCCAAACAGGTTTGGTAACCCGGAGGGATAAGAACAGACACTACATCCTGAACTTAGCCAACAGGCCTAAAGCCTAAAGGTGATTGGATTTTTTGTTTTATTAGCCCTGAGGCTCTCTTTATTGTTCTTAACAATCGTCCCGAACCAGACAGAAAAACAAGCGAGATATCACGTTCACCCAAACAGGTTTGATAACCCGGAGGGATAAGAACAGACACTACATCCTGAAATTAGCCAGCAGGTGATAGGATTTTTTGTTAACTTGGCCTTGTGGCTCTCTTTATTGTTCTTATTTTTACCGATCGTGCCGACCCAGGCCCAAGACTAAGTGAGATATCACATTCACCCAACCAGATATGGTAACCCGGCGAGAAGAACATAGACTACATCCTCATCTTAGCCAACAGGCCTAGAGGCAATCGGATATTTTTCTGGACTATTACTAAACCGTGTCGTGTTTTCAAATATTTTAATCGCAGTTTACAATAGTTTGGTTTATTTCAAAGGCTGCCATTTTGAAACATCTGCAATGACAAAGTCACGTGAAAAAAAGTTACGCTACGAATGGTTATCGCATTTAACAATTAATTACTTTATCATATTCTTATTTTTTGTCCAGAATTAAACAACCCTTAAATATTAAGTTGTTCGTATAAATCCTTTATAGGCTAATTAAGGTACATCGTACCTCATTTCATTAGGTTGGGTTTAGGGATAGATTTAGGGTTCAGGTTAGGTTTAGGGTTACATTTATTTAGGAAATTTTTTCATTATTTTTTAACGTTTTATTCTTAAATTTTAAGGGTCACGGCAATCAAGTTGGCGGCCATGGTAAAAAAACGCGGCACGATCTATTCGAATTTACCCCTATATAAAATTTAATATCGAACAATGCGGAGTGGGGCTGAAAATATGAGAAAACATACATACAAATAACGCAATTTATAAGAATCTAAAACAGTGCTCCCCCCTTCCCCAAGGCTCTCAACCGCACATTTTCTTCACGCACCCGACTATATTAATATTCCAATGACCCAGCCGCTTTTAAGTTTTACAGCACAAATTTATTTTCATCAACTATTTTAGAAAATCAAAAGAAAATATTATGCACCAAACACACTTGCGATGTATGTTTTTGAAGAATCTCATTTAGCGTAGTTATCGTAAATTTCATTTCGTGAAATCAGTATCATCATATTATTTCCTTTCTTGTTCTCCTTGAAAAACAGGAAAATCTGAATTTGGGGGAGGGGGGAAGTGGAGGGTGCTGAAAATTGACAGAATGTGTTGTCCTCGGCAACGACTCTATGTGCCAAGTTTCAGCTAGATAGGTTGACGGGAAGTGGGTCAAATAGTCGTCCGAAGATTTTACCAGCAGGCCAGCCACCACGAACAAAAGTGAAGTTAATATAAATGATTTAAAAAAGAAGCACACATTTGACGAAAATTTTGACCGTGTGAAGTGAGCATTAGTAAACAGCCGGCAGTTGAGTGTAACATCCTGGGGACTATTTCCCAAGGCTGCCCCTATAGGTACCCGGGTACCAGAATTGAGTGGTTGGGATTAAAAAACGATTTAAAATACCATTGTTGGGTTTGTAAGACCAAATGAGGTATCAAATGAAAGATAATTGAATGTACTATACGTTAGTAAACTTAATTCTTCATTTTAACAAAAATTAACTACTACAAATAACATCCGAATAGCATTAGTCAAAATGGACCCGGACTCGCAGCACCGCCATTCGCACCCGGGTACCATTAAGCTCAAAGCTATTCGGATGTCATTTGTGTAGTTTATTTTATTAAAACTGAAGAATTAACATTTCAAATCGATTTTTAATCCCAACCTCTCAATTCTGGTACCCGTGTTTCCCCAGTCCCCCATTTTTGTACAGCCGTTCGATCAATATTGGAACTAGGTCAACCTCAGAAATATCTCAGGACGAAATTTCTATATTTAGCAGTGTTTTTTTCCCTGTAGAGAATATAAAGCAATGGAACTTGTAGGTCGCTATGGGAAGCTTGGCCGTGGGTTTACTTCGCTAACGATCGTTTGGTTATTAACATTGTGTGGGACCTGATCCTGCTTTTGGTGGGATCTAATCCCGCAAAAACCCCTGGCGCTATCATCCCATACGTTGTTTTAGTTACATATTTTTTTTCGGGCCCTAACACGATGTCCCTACGTGCAACCAGTTAGAACAACGGTTCTCAACCTGTGGGTAGCGACCCATTTGGGGGTTGAAGGACCCTTTCCCAGGGGTCGCCTAAGACCATCGGAAAATACACATACTCGTCAGTTATGAAGAAGCGACGAAAATAATTTTGTGTTTAGGGGTCGCCAGTATGCGAGGAACTGTATTAAAGGGTTGCGGCATTAGGAAAAGGTTGAGAACCACTGTGTTAGAAGCTACAAACGTGGAGCAAGACCCTCAACACCAAAGACCTACAAAACCATGAAATGCTGATAAGATTATATTATATAAAGTAGTTATTATTTTCATTTTAAATGTTGCATTGTTTAAAAAAAATAACAACACGCAACATTTTCTCTGCACCACACAAAAATGATTTTCAGTGTGGAGCAAGATATTCATCTTTATTATTTATAAAACAAAGAGACAAACCAACTATGGTCCGGTCCCGATAGGCGATAGTGTCTGAGGGACACTGAGCTCGCTCCTGTTAAGAAAAAACATAGTTTGAGGATTTCTAAGAGAACTAAGCCACAACTCGCTTTAGTCATTAAATCATAACCAAATTCCACCCAGACATGGGAAATGAAACAGGAAAATAAACCTATCTGAGCCTAAACGCAGAACAGGATTAGTTTAAAGCAATCGCAGAAACGTAGAATGCACATTTATCTAATTATTATTATTATTAGTTGTCTTTTACAACATTCCAATTTTTTTTATTAATGGCAAAAACTAGTTTTAAATATGAAAACTACAAGAAAGCAGGCGCACAACTCTTAAGTTCCAGTTCGTCACACACAACTCGTGAGTTCCAATACATTACACACAACTCGTGAGTTCCAGTGCGTCACGCACAACTCGTGAGTTCCAGTACGTCAAACACAACTCGTGAGTTCCAGTACGTCACACTCAACTCGTGAGTTCCAGTACGTCACGCACAACTCCTGAGTTCCAGTACGTCACGAAACACGCACACCTCGTGAGTTCCAGTACGTCAAACACAACTCGTGAGTTCCAGTACGTCACACTCAACTCGTGAGTTCCGGTACGTCACGCACAACTCGTGAGTTCCGGTACGTCAAGCACAACTCGTGAGTTCCAGTGCGTCACACACAACTCGCGAGACCCTTCGGCACTTTTGGATGTGACCCGTTGGCGTTGACAGAGTAATGCTAAAGTAAGATTTCTGGAAATGTGGCGGTGAGATTAGCGATAATATTTAATGTCAAAGTAAGATTTCTATTTAATGTGGTGGTGAGATTAGTGGTAATGTCAAAGTAAGATTTCTATTAATGTGGTGGTGAGATTAGTGGTAATGTCAAAGTAAGATTTCTGGTAATGTGACGTCAAGAATATGATAATGTGACATTAATAATAATATTCATATACTTGTGACAATATTACTGACTTGAATATAAATATAATGATTACGTTTTCTGATCATATAATAGGGATTTCTGATTTATTCATATTGTGATAACTGACAGTGATAGTCACTATCATAGTATAGTGACTGAAGATCAAGGTCAAGAAGTCTATTATTTTTTTAAAAAAGCATTGTCAGATCATGTAAAATTAATATTTCGAGTCAGTAAAATGCTTTTTACAACAAAAACATACAATATCAGATAGTGCAAAATTTAAAGACAATGTTTATTAAAAAACAAAAAGTGGCATTCTTTAATTAATTGCGTAACAAAATTTAAAGGGTTGGCGACAAGAAGAAAATATTTCTATTTATAGCGAGCTGGTTTTCCCCAAAAAGCAAAGATTATATAAACTAAAGGGGAAAATCATTTTTGTGTGGAGCCATGGCTGTGGGGTTACTTCGTGCTTTTTCAATGGAAAGGATTTCATTATCTAACAGGATCGAATCCTGTGAAACCCCTGGCGCTATCTCCCACTAAATAACTATTCTTTTTTGTAACACGTAAAATGACAGACTGCTAATTTTTTTTATTACACTGTCTAAACAGGTAACGTTGGAAGGCACTGTACCACGGGTGGACGTAGGGAGCGTTGGGTGAAACAATCACACTGGTGGACATAGGTAACACAGGTAATGATTGGTGACACAGTTGTTACGTACTGTTTTCGATATGGAGAAATTAATATTGAGTCTGCAAGCTGCGTCCCTTTCATTGATTTCAACGTGATACACGCTCTCTAGGTTTTGTGATGTGAATAGCCTCACGCTCCACATATAATTAATTATATATGTCTGCCATCAGCTCAGACCTATGGTTACGGTGACTGTTGAGTTCTTTTATCATCTAAATATGTTTTTCAGACAGACACAGAAAACAAATTATGGTTCAGTTTAGAAAATATACAATTATTATTTGTTTATTTTAATAATAAAATTTAGGTAAATGTTGAGAGATAGGACCGCGTTTTTTTACCATGGCCGCCATCTTGGTTTACACGACCCGTAAAATTAAGAATAAAACGTTTAAAAATAATTTAAAAATTTCCTAAATGTATCCCTAAACCTAACCTGAACCCTAAATCTATCCCTAAACCTAACCTGAACCCTAAATATATCCCTAAATCTATCACTAAACCTAACCCCTAAGGTCATCAGCAACATAACAAAACACGCAAATGACGTCATGGCCAAATCTTCCAACATTAGCCAAAATGGTACTTTTAAAAATAATTATTCATTGGTGACCTACAAACTCCTTGGCTAATTCAGATAGATCGTACCTCATCATTAGGTTTAGGGATAGATTTAGGGTTCAGGTTAGGGATAGATTTAGGGTTCAGGTTAGGTTTAGGGATAGATTTAGGGTTCAGGGATAAATTTCGGGTTCAGGCAACCAAGATAGCGGCCGTGGTAAAAAAAACGCTGTACGATCTATCCGAATTTACCAATTCCTTTATATAATGCCAATTAACTTCAGTCGTACTTGAACTGGTGGTGGGATAGACTTTTCTTCACTTATTTCACTACTGAGCAGTGGCGTATCCAGAGTTATTACCGCCCGGGGCCAACATCTTCGTCTAACAAAATTGTAAACATAATATAATTTCTTACCTCATTTATTTTTTTCAATTCACATCTGGGAAAAGTAAAACGTGTTGACGAGAGTTATTCCCCTTTAAAAGTTTTAAACTTATCCAACTTTGATTCGCATTTAGTATAATATTAATTTTGGAATGTGCTGATCGTGGGTTAAAATTGGGAATTTTAAATCCAATTACATTTTTAAAAAATCTTTCAATATTTATTAACAATATGTAAAGTATGAAATCACTATAAGAGTGAGTCTCATAGAAACATGGGGCCCCTTACAAGCGCGGGGCCCTGGGCCCCCTGCCTTAATAAGACGGCACTGGTTGAAACGTATTATTTATTTTAAACACACACACACACACACACACACACACACACACACACACGGAAACTGTCAATCTATCCAGGGTCGAGGTCAATGTAAAAAGGCTGACCAATCACAAAACGGATTACAATTGATAAACAACAGAACGATTAAATCTCCACGGCTCATTCATTTATTTAATATTAAAGTGATACATAAACATTATGACAGAATATATTGTAGACATATATATGTTATGTTAACAACAATCGAATATTTTTTTAAACAAAATTCGTAGAGAAGAGAAATCCAACCATATCACAGAGAAACTTTAAAAAAAAACAACAACAGTAGATTATAGGTAAGAGCAGTGGCTTTTCTAGAGTAGAGAGTGGAGAACCTTAATGTTTGAAGACTAGATTTGAGCAGTGTAGACCAGCGGTTCTCAACCTGTGGTTCGCGACTCTTATGGGGGGTCGAACGACCCTTTCCCAGGGGTCGCCTAAGACCTTTGGAAAACACACATACTTTTGTGCTTTGGGGTCGCCACAACTCAATGAACTGTATTAAGGAGTCGTGGCATTAGGAAGGTTGAGAACCACTGGTGCAGATGAAGGTATAGAGATGATTAATTCATGTCATAAACCAAAAAAATATTATGTATTTGTATCAGCCGTACTGGGTGGGTTTTTTTTAAATGTCGTCTACCCCCCCCCTTCCGTGCCACCCCAAAGGGGGCTCTGGTCGACATGCTCTGTAGTGGCATGCCTACAAAAGATATAGCCCCCCCCCCCGCGACACCCTAGTGCTACCCGGGGAACATAGCCACCATTGCGTGACCTTGCGTGGGCAGACAAAGCGCATGCATGGTATATGCCGAAACGGTAGCAACCACAGTGCCAACGGCAGTCTTCGCCAACTGTGATCCTATCTGGAGCTGAAATAACTGTGGAAGCAGGGCAGGGATTTTTCATCACTAGGCTGCCGATGACGGATATGAGGCATGAGGCGGGCTGGGGAGAAAATTTCTCCTCCTTATATGACGATCTACTTCAAACCGTCCACTTGTGTTTAAATATGTTTGTAGTTAATCGTCGGATGCTTTTTATAATTTTTTTTTCACCGTGGGAGTTTGTCTGACAGCTGATATCATCAATGAAATGACAATGACATAGAACCTGTGTGACACGAATCGCGTCGTTGGTATGTCGCACAATGATCACATAAGTGTCGTAAAATGATTACATGGGTGTCGTAAAAGGATCACGTGGGTGTCGTAAAAGGATCACGTGGGTGTCGTAAAATGATCACATGGGTGTCGTAAAATGATCACACGGGTGTCGTAGATAGATCACACGGGTGTCGCAGGACTTTGAAACAAATCAATTTAAAATTGACGTAAACGAAGTTTTAAATTTGGCAGGTCAACCAAAAGGAAGCTGTAATGTATATCTCATCGAATCTAATCCAAGCGGCGGCGTAGCCAGGGGCAGGTGACGCCCAAGGTGAGCCATGAAGATTTTTGCCGCCCCAATTCACAGAAAACGGCTCTGCAGTTGGCCATACAAATTGCTGCCGTGTAAAGAATATAACGGAGACTAAACCTATTTATTTTCACAAAAAGTGACAAAATTAGACGAAATAAAACAAAATTCTCGTTAGATTTCTTTTCTCAAATACAAAATTAATTAATTCAGACATTACCGTCCAGCGCTTTTTTTTTATACAGAGTGTTCTAATATGGTGGTTTGCACAATAATGTAAAAAAAATTTGTTGATGTGAGAGAAAGAGGGCTTTGGTATTTATAAGTCTTGTAAGTACACCCCAGCCCCACTGCCTAATACGGCAGTTGGATGTGCCAAGCCCCAATATCAATAGCCACAAATATCCGTCACGAAACTGTGTAAGACACTTTTAGTAACACGTGACACAGTTATGAAGATAAAGTTCGAGATATATTCTCAGGGCTCTTAAAGCATAATATCATTGAGCTATGGGGATAAGGTTTAGGAAAGCTTTGTATCATCTCGAAGTGTACACGGAGCATGCTAAAGTAGCATGGATACAAGCGCTATTCACATATTCAATCAAACAATCAAGATGAAACAGAATTGGTTGAATTACTTTAACTCAAGGCGAATGGATCTGAATAGTTTGTTTTTTCCCCCCAAAGCTTCTAGAGTCGGCAAAGCGTCTGCGCTCACCATCCAACAATGGACGAATCAGCACTCACTGTCTAACAAAGGATCACTCTCCTCGACCACGTTTTCATCCGCTATTGAAAATGTAGTCCCCAGGACCGTAAGGGCTCCACCGGCCCGGCGGTGAGCTGGCTCGCTACTAGTCAATATCCTGGTGTTGTTTTCCGAGCAGTCCACCCCACTCCCGAATCTGTCGTAAGTGTCGACGTTGCTGTCGTAGGAGTTGTTCCGGGAAATGATGACCCTACCCTCGTGGCTGTCGCTGCCGACGTCGGCGTTGACGGTTTTAGAAAACTTCGCCCCTTTGTCGACGTCGCTGCCTTTCAAAATATCCAGGCCGTAGTCCGCGTCGGTTCCCATCTCAAAGTCCATGCTCTTGGTTATAGTCCTGTTTAAATTGCTGTCGCTGCCCACGTCGAAGTCCTTGGTGAGCTGCCACTGCGGGCTGTCGGTCGCCGACGCCTTCGGGAAGAAGCTCTCTTCGGAGCTGCGCCCCGAGAGATTCCCGGTCCCGGTAAGATCGGTGAGGCGCGCGTTGAGGTACGTGTTCATCTCGGTGTCGATGGTTACGTCCACGGGTACGGGACCTGTGGGATAGTCCAGTTTTTTAATGATGGGGGCAGTGGGGCGAGGGGGCATAGAAGATTTCATGCTGGGGGACGGCTCCGCCTGGATGGTTTTTGCCCACGAGGTATGTTTACTTTTGTGGCTGGCGTCGAACTGACTGTTGGCGCCCGATGCTGTGAGTTAGAGAAGATGTTGAATTAGGTTTTGTTATTGTGGGCTGTCAATTTCACGATTGGATCAAGCGGTCGGAAAAAAGAGAAAAGTGGATGGATAAATCGATAGAAGAATAAATGAATGTATAAATATGTGGAGGAATAAATGTTTATAAGGAAAATAAATTGTTGGGTGGATGTAAGAAATATACCAGGCCAAAAGGCTATTGAGAAAATTAAATAGAAGAATGATTGTGTGGGTGGAATGATTGGGTGGGTGGAATGATTGAAAAATGAATGTGTTTTGCTTGTTAAATGAATAGGTCAAAGATGGGGAAAGATTTATAGATGAAATAAAGGGCGGAAAATAACACATAAAGAGATGGGTACTAAATGATAGAGAGAGGGCAGAATGATAGAGAGATGGTGAATATAATGTAAAAGATGGGTAATCAATTATAGAGAGATGGCAGATATGATGTAAGAGATGGGTAATCAACGATAGAGAGATGGCAAATATAATGTAAGAGATGGGTAATAAATTATAGAGAGATGGCAGATATAATGTAAGAGATGAGTAATCAATTATAGAGAGATGGCAGATTTAATGTAAGAGATGGGTAATCAATTATAGAGAGATGGCAGATATAATGATAAATCATTTGGTGAGTAGAGACCAAAATGACCCGAAGATTAGTGACGAGTGGATTGGGTTAATCGCTGCTGCCTTGGAGTGATGGATGGGTACGCCGACGGAGACACGGACAGGCGAGTGGGCTGTTACATTAAAGAAATCAATTGCCTATAGATCCAAACAGAGATTGGAATTGAATGCCTTCCTAAAATTTCCTTCTAAAATTTCTGTCATTAGTGAATCTTCATGGGGAAAGTCTGAATGGCTAGTTTAAGGATCCTTACTATTGACAACAACAATGACCCATATTATTTATTTTTTTGGGGATGCCATGGGTTGGTGGCAGAGGCGTAGCTGGATTTTTGACGCCCTTGGCTAATTTATTTTTGGCGCCCTTAATATTCAAATAAAAATTTTAAAATTAGAGATTTAGCGGCGCCCTTTTGAACTGGCGCAGGCCGGCGCCCTTGGCAACTGCCCCAATGCCAAGCCTTTGTTACGTCACTGGTTGGTAGGGGTGGGGGGGCGGGCGGGGAGGCGTCCTTTAAAACCAGGTACATGGAGTTTTCTAATTTCGGATATGGAATCGAAAGTTCTGACTCATATTAAATTGTGTGTATTTTTGTGATCATGTATGCTAAAAAAAAATTCAGATAGTTTTATGTTTTTTTTTTTTTTGGTTGTATTCATCCGCGAAGGACATTTTTAAATAAAATAATTATAATCTGACGATCTTGGGTTGTTGGTGGTTGGGGGTGAAGGGGGTGGGGTGTGGCCTCATTTCATAGGGCCTCTTTTTGAATGTAACAGTGTCTAAACATATGTCCCATATTAGTCGGGGAATATGTCTGAAGTCAATGTAACTTCTTTGAAACTCACCTGGTTGGGAAATATTTGAGGCTATCGCTGTGTCTGACAACTCATCGTGTATAGGATTATCGTCAACCATGTTCAGCTCCGCCATGACGCTGGCCACATTCTGCCGCAGATTTTGCAACTGCTTCCGGGTCTCTGTTGTATCATTTAAGATAAAAGGGTAAATTCTAAGAGCAAGAAGAAAAAAAAGAGATTTCTCAAAGACAAGGATGTTTCTTAAAGACTACGAGGTTTCTTAAAGACTATGAGATTTCTTAAAGACTATAAGGTTTCTTAAAGACTAGGGGGGATTCTTAAAGACTATGAGGTTTCTTAAAGACTAGGAGGTTTCTTAAAGACTAGGAGGTTTCTTAAAGACTAGGCGGTTTCTTAAAGACAAGGAGGTTTCTTAAAGACTAGGCGGTTTCTTAAAGACAAGGAGGTTTCTTAAAGACAAGGAGGTTTCTTAAAGACTAGGAGGTTTCTTAAAGACTAGGAGGTTTCTTAAAGACTAGGAGGTTTCTTAAAGACTAGGAGGTTTCTTAAAGACTAGGAGGTTTCTTAAAGAGTAGGAGGTTTCTTAAAGACTAGGAGGTTTCTTAAAGACTAGGAGGTTTCTTAAAGACTAGGAAGTTTCTTAAAGACTAGGGGGGATTCTTACAGACTAGGAAGTTTCTTAAAGACTAGGAAGTTTCTTAAAGACTATGAGGTTTCTTGGTGTGTTGACTGTGGTGTATTGGCCGTGATGTGTTGACTGTGCTGTCTTGACTGTGCTGTGTTGATCGTAGTGTGTTGACCGTGGTGTGTTAACCATGGTGTGTTGACCATGGTGGTGTTGTCCGTGGTGTGTGACCATGGTGGTGTTGTCCGTGGTGTGTGACCATGGTGGTGTTGACCATGGTGGTGTTGTCCGTGGTGTTTTGACCGTGGTCGTGTTTCCCATGGTGTATTGACCGTGGTGTTTTGACCGTGGTGGTGTTGACCATGGTGTATTGACCGTGGTGTGTTGACCGTGGTGTATTGACCATGGTGTGTTGACCGTGGTGTGTTGACCGTGGTGGTGTTGACCATGGTGTGTTGACCGTGGTGCGTTGACCGTGGTGGTGTTGACCGTGGTGCATTGACCATGGTGGTGTTGACCGTGGTATTTCGATGAAAGTAATTGCTGAAGTAGAACGATTTGCAGCATAAATCTGATGCAAGCCCCAAAATAAAAAAATAAAAATTTATCAACACACATTGGTGAACTTGTTAAAAGCGGTAAAGACTAGTTTGGGGGCCAGTTGCTTAGCTTGGCCGACTGTCCCCCCCCCCCCCATGTTAATTGAATCGGGCCTTATATTAATTTTCCGTGACCTCTGTCCACCAGACCTTAAGTTTTAGCGTTCCGTAAACAAAAAAATATATGCCCGTGCATTACCCGCCTCTTGGTGGCATTTTCTTACCCGCGTCTCTCTTCTCTAGGCTGACGATCTTTCCCCGGTACGCCATAATTTCTTCAAACATCCGGTTGTTCTGATAGCTCTGTAGACCTTTGGCAGCGGGGCTCTCCGCAGGAGAAGGCTTCGCTTTCAAGCTGGAGTCCGAGCCTACAACCAAACAATCAGATGGTTAGAGAATTACCGCAGTCTAGGCTAGGAACACTTAGATTTTAAAAATTACATTCACGGGGAACTAAATGTATGTCTGATTTCAGCGTCTCGTTACAATTCATAATGAATCAACCATAAAAGCAATGTTTTGAAAGTGAAGTTTCTTAGTAGCACCTGTAATTTTTTGTGTAATATAACCGGAAGAAGCCATAGACACGACAAGAGGAGTAAACAAACGACTTGCTTGGTAATTGTTGACTAATTGCGTCCCTTACCTTCACTGATGCGCCGCAGCTCTTGTGTGATGTTTTCCGTGGTTGTCTCAAGGACGCGAACTCTATTCCGCAGGGTAGTAATATCGGTCATGTCAGCTGGGCGAAGGGCCGGATTATTTTGCGCGAGTGTTTCATTGAAAAGTCGCTCAATTTCGTCAGACTTGCGCCTCAAATCTGTAATTAAAAATTACAGATACAAATTTATATATATATATATATATAAATTAGAGTGAAAGAGTGAAATATTTCTAAATTATTACTAGTTTTAAATGGAATCAGTTAAGAACTGAACCCCTGAGATAAAGACAGGAGAGATGCAGCCGTATGCAAATATAAAGTGTAATAATGAAAGTACAATACATACGTGAAAAAAAACTGAAGATACAAAATATCGACTAAAATTCAGCTTTAACAATAACAATTTATAGTTTGGAGTGTACTATTTTTATGCAGCGCCCCCCCCCCCCCTCATATAATAATAATTTAAAAAATTAGACCAAGCTACAGAAATTAATCCCCGCATTTGATTCTGAAGCCAGGTGCCTGGATTGTAATAGGCCACCAAACATCGCTCAGCTTTTAATTAATCTTTTTATTTAAATTAATTTTTATTTTTATTTTATTGGTTTTTTGTTTGTTTAGAACATCCCCTTGATACACGAAACGTCACAATTTTATTTAAAAAAAATTTCTAACCAAACTGGTAAAAGTGTAAGTCATTTTTGAACTGACTTTCTGACACCTATGATAGTCCGTAATCCATTATTTTGGACAAAATAATCAGACTCTAATAATAGTGTAAAAAAAAGAAAGAGTGAGGCTTTCGAAAAAACAGAGGGTAACATCATAGGACAAGGGTTGTTCATTTGATATACACATGTCGGTAGCCTGACAAGACACATGAATTATTCTTTTTTTGTACAATCACAACTGACCTGTAACGTCCACTGGTGTCCCCATGTCCTTCAGTTTCTGGTCCAACTCCTTGATGGCGTCTCTCAGCTTGACGCTCAGGTTGTTGATGAGGTGTTCGTGTTGAGCGACCGACCGTTTGATGTCTGAGGAGAGAGATCGATAGATAGTGTCTGGGGGAGAGATCGATATAGATTGTGTCTGAGGGGAGATCTTAGATTGTGTCTGAGGAGAGATCGATATATTGTGTCTAGGGGAGAGATCGATAGATTGTGTATGCGGAGATATCGATAAATGGTGTCTAGGGGAGAGATCGATAGTTTGTGTCTGAGGACAGATCGATAGATTGTGTCTAGGGGAGAGATCGATAGATTGCGTCTGAAGATAGATCGATAGACTGAGTCTGGGGGAGATTGATAGATTGTGTCTGAGGAGAGATTGATCGATTGTGTCTAATGAGAGATTGATCGATTGTGTCTAATGAGAGATCGGTCGATTGTGTATAAGGAAAGATCGGTCGATTGTGTCTAAGGAAAGATCGATAGATTGTGTATGGGGGAGAGATCGATATTGATTGTGCATGTTCTTATAAATTAGATCTATGAAAAAACTCTAGATAAGACAGCAGTTACCCATATTGTGAGATCATCAGTTTACCAGGCAATACCCATGATGTGAGGCAGACATTACCCATGATGTGAGGCAGAAAATACCCATGAAGTGAGGCAGAAAATACCCATGAAGTGAGGCAGGCAATATATTATTGTTAATCTCAAATTGTGTTTGAAAAAAAAAGCGCACATTTCACTAAGCCGTTGTTTCAGAGAGTATTGTTGACCTTTTTATCTGACCCTGGTGTTTCAATGATATGGTATTTTAGGCGCATACCCTTTTATGACCTAGGGGAAACTAGCTAAATGCCCTGCAAAAGGAAACGCGAAACTATGCGCGTCTTGCATTATGGGTCAGAACTATTAGAACACGTAATCTTAAAAAAAAAAAAACCAACTGATTCTGTTGATATAACGTACATGTAATTAATGTTTTTCAAACCTTGTGAAAAGCACTGAAATCTTTAGCTTTGAAAAGAATGAAAGCTTTCTTGACATTGTTCAAAGGTCACCTGTAGTGCTTTTTCGAATTAAGATATATATATTTATTATTTATTTATTATTTGTTTATTTATTTATTTATTTATATATAAAGCATGTTTACCTAACGGAATGTCTTTTCTCGCCCGTCTCATCCTAATCTGACAGCATATCCAGTAGACTATGATAGTCATTGTCAGAGATGTGCCGATGGACGCCAGGATTATCGCCGCTAGCGCTGAAATACGAGATGGCACAACTCAAATAAAATCACACTGAAATAATGTCGTTTACAATTACCATTTCTACTGTTATACTGTTAAATTACGATTCTGATACAGTTATATTATTATTGGTAGTTTTCTATAGCGTGGTACCCCAGCCTGGGGCTGGGCTCACCACGCTATACAAACAGTTTAACAAACATAATCATGAACTTAAAAATTAACATACATTAATTTTTTTTTTAAAATGTGTATTCGCTCAACCATTCCATAAAAATTTACACGTGAAGCCATGGACGACACTCAGCAGCATCGTTTAACGGTCAGAGGGGGAATCAGTCAGGATAGTAGAGTTGAAAGAGATGTGTTTTGAGTGCAGTTTTGAAGGCTGTGATGGTTGATATATTTCTGATGTGTAGTGGAAGAGAATTCCATTGTTTGGGGGTATAGTAAGAGAAAGATCTTTCACCGTATATTTTTGTGCGAGTCTTGGGGACAGAAAGAATACGCCCGTCTGCGGAAGAGCGAAGCTGTCGAAGGGGTGAGTAGACAGAGAGAAGTTCGGTTAGATAGGAAGGGCAGGAATTCGAGAAAACGTGGTGTCAGAGAACAGAGAGTTTATAGTCAATCCGTGCTTGTACTGGGAGCCAATGAAGTGAATGAAGTAGTGGTGTCACGTGATCACGTTGTTTTCTGATACCGTCATATTACGATTCTGATACCGTTGTATAATGATTCTAATGTTGAACAGTTTTTGCTCCCATTCCTTTTTTCCCTCCTCTCTGTCACAATCTTTCAAAAATCTCAGACAACCCCACCGGCCCCCTAAATTGGGCCACACTTTCAAACTTTAAAAAAAATTTTTTTTAAAAATTAAAACTAATTATCGTTTGATCTAAAAGACATTTCACTAGTAAACAATTAACGTTTGTAAGAGTGACATCTTCTGTCAGAACACATCCCTCATAACAGAAAGTTCAACATCACTGTCAATTTCAGGTCTTATATGTAGTATTAAAGAAAAAAAAATATATGACGTCACACAAGATCTAAAACACCCCCCCCCCAAATGTCACAAACTGTAAAACTTTCTTAGACCACCCCCCGTTTTTATATATACACACAAATCTACAAAACTTCGTCTACAGCACAGCCTCGTAGATTTAAAGCACAACCTCGTAGATTTACAGCACATCCTCGTAGATTTAAAGCACAACCTCGTAGATTTACAGCACATACTCGTAGATTTAAAGCACAACCTCGTAGATTTACAGCACAACCTCGTAGATTTACAGCACAACCTCGTAGATTTAAAGCACAACCTCGTAGATTTACAGCACAACCTCGTAGATTTACAACACAGCCTCGTAGATTTACAGCACAACCTCGTAGATTTAAAGCACATCCTCGTAGATTTAAAGCACAACCTCGTAGATTTACAGCACAACCTCGTAGATTTACAGCACAACCTCGTAGATTTCCAGCCCATTCGCACCCGCCAGCCCACTGCTAAAAGTACCTCACCAGCCTACCTAAAGTCCTTAAACTACTGACGTCAGAAGCCCACATCTTAGTGACCCCTAAAGAGGGACGTGACAGCAAGCATTGAAACATTCAGACTGATTGTGGCAGAGTTCTCAGAGATGGGTTAGCAGAAGAAGACAAATTATACACAGACTACTTCCTTTCAAAACTTGAACATAGACATTGTCACACATTCTGCTTTTTTTTTTTGCGCACCCACAGAGCGCACTGATTTTCACACCTCGGTCGACCACCCCATCCGCCCTATTTCGACGACACAAGCAGCGGCGTAGCTACGATTTTGGCGTCAGGAGACATGATTCAGTTTTACGCCCCCTCCCCCACTTTTTCAACTCTGAAACTGATTATTTTCAACGATAAAATACAATCAAATCCCATTCCCCCCCCCTCCGCTAGTCTGGCATCCCGGGACATATGCCCCATCTGCCACCCCTTAGCTACGCCTCTGGCCACTGGCAAATGCACAGCCCCCCCCCCCAAATTTGAAATGCACCCCAACCCACCTTGGGGGGGGGGGATATCTGAAAGAAACACTGCTGTTGAGAAATTGGCCCAACGGAGTGCCAGGTTGTTAGATTAACATCCTAAATGAGATTGGCAAGACTGTGTGCCCGGATGTTCTGTTACTAGATTTACTTAAATGAGGAACTCTTTAATAAAAAGATCAAAACATTTTTTTTTTAAAAAGCATCATGGCCAGTGTGCTACGTATCGGCAACCAACTCTTAGAGTGTACTCACATGTGTCGTGGGCCGAGTTGATCCGCTCTGTGTAATTCATGTGTGTTGAATTTATCCGTTCTCCCATGTCTGGAACAATGAACAATGATTTCGGTTACGCAAACAAACGAATACTCAGTTAAAAATACTGAATTATAAAATTTTCAAAACAAAATGATTTATGAGTATTAGTCAAAATCATAAACACCCGACATATTAGTTTTGGGCGCTGCAATATGCCAAAGGTTTGATGAGCCCTGCACTGCAGGATCACACCGGGTATACCCGTGAGTATACATATATCTTGCAGTCTAAAGCTAATTCCCAAATTATCAATTGCAAAACAGCCCAAGTTCTTTTTCCTGATAAGTGGCAACGGCGCGAGGACACACGCCCTCCATTGGGAATAATAACAATTTAACATCAGTGGACTGTGTCGATGTTATCTTTTTAAGCAGTGAGTATAGAGAACTACCAGTGTTTAAAGCAGTATAGAGAACTACCAGTGTTTAAAACAGTACAGAGAACTACCAGTGTTTAAAGCAGTCTAAAGAACTACCCGTGTTTAAAGCAATACAGAGAACGACCAGTGTTTAAAGCAGTACAGAGAACTACCAGTGTTTAAAGCAGTACAGAGAACTACCAGTGTTTAAAGCAGTACAGAGAACTACCAGTGTTTAAAGCAGTACAGAGAACTACCAGTGTTTAAAGCAGTACAGAGAACTACCAATCAGAGGTGATACATGGCTTCATGCTTAACATTAAATTGAAATAAAAATGTTCACTGCCCAAAGTCCAAAGAACTACCTTAACTGAACGTCACAATTTTAAAATTTGTTTTTGTTACTATGGTCTTAGGGAATTTGGAGATGGGGCAAGATAGAGAAAACATTTTTCTGGTCATGTTACACTTGACACTGACCTTGCTCCTTGATTGACAGAACTTCATCTGTAGAACCTTTTTAGCAGTGCTGTGTGATACCAGGTGCAAAGAAACATTCCTCTCTATGTCAATAGAAATTTGATCTTGCTATTCCCATCACTGCATTTCTTCTGGAAGCTGCGTCACAGATGGCCATGTATCAGAAAGGTCCAAGGTATAAGGCATTATCTGCAGCTGAAACTCGGAGGCCACGTTTCTTTGTCTGTGATAGGAAGGTAGACGGGGTTGGGGGGGGGGCTGGGTTGGATGCTGACATAATAACTTCACTTAAGAACCGACTATCCAATCATTTACTTCATATTTTGGGGTACATTGGCAAAGCGAAGAGCTGAAAAACGTTTCTTTGTGGTGGCGAATTTGATGTTAGGCAATGTAGCCTCTATGCAGATGATTTCACGGTCTGTGAACATTTAGGGCAAGATGCCAGGAGGAGCTTTAGCTCATCATACAATGTGGGCCCCAAAGTTTTAAGTTGTGGTATCTCTAGGACCATTCTGTGGAGAAGAAAGAAAGAAAGGAGGGGGTTAGTGTCAAAATGAATTAAACATTAAAATAATTACATTCAATTAATAATTTAGCTTTCCTGTGACTTAAAAGAAGTTGCAGAACTAAAAGATAAGGTTTTAAAAATGTGGATGGGAGTAGGGGAAGGGTGCTAGAATTGGTTTTATGGAATATTTGGGTGCCCAGTAACATACCTATTTCTGTTGGGGTGCCCATGAGTAGGCCTGGTTCTATGGAATATTGGGGTGCCCATTAGTAGGCCTGGTTCTATGGAATATTGGGGTGCCCATTAGTAGGCCTGGTTCTATGGAATATTGGGGCGCCCATTAGTAGGCCTGGTTCTATGGAATATTGTGGTGCCCATTAGTAGGCCTGGTTCTATGGAATATTGGTGTGTCCATTAGTAGGCTTTACTCTATGGAATATTGGTGTGTCCATTAGTAGGCTTTACTCTATGGAATATTGGTGTGTCCATTAGTAGGCTTTACTCTATGGAATATTGGTGTGCCCATTACTAGGCCACTCTGGAGTTTACTTAATGTTAAGCAATAGGGAAAATATCCTCTAATAAGTATAGCATTGTATGTATTATGTGTATTGTGTGTATTGTGTGTATTGTTTTAAATTAACAGTAAAATATAACAGCTATTTCACGTCTACTGTTGCGCATCTCTGTTATATAAAATAGTGGAACAAGATAAGTTTAGACTTTTTAAATAAAAGAGACATGACAGCTACAAGGACGTTTCGGCTAAATACCACCTTCAGCAGACCAGAAAAAAATAAAGAATTCAACCAGTAAATAGATATTTAATTTTTTTTTATGTTCGAAGATTCTGACCATGGCTGGACTTAGACTTTCTGGGGTCCTAGGCTATACTAAGTCCAGAGGCCCCCAACCCTTTTAGATTACATCAGCTAGTCAAATAAAAAAGCAGTATAAATAAATAAAAAAACTTTTAATTGTGAGGCCCTAGGCTGTAGCTTATTTAGCTTATACTACGTAAATCCGGTACTGACACTGGCCATTAGCGCATTAAATTTTTTTCTTTTTGCATGTTGTGCCCAACTTACATTACATCCCATAATGTTGTATACAACAAGCCATAAGCTGGTCAATATTTAAAATTTTAAAATACATAAAGAAACATAACTTTCTGGATTCCCCCCCCCCCCCCCTCAAAACACAATCATCTCTCATTAAGCCTACAATAATTGTCTTACGATCTGTGTGTCTGTGCCTTCTTTTAACAAGGCTTTTTTTTTAAAAAAAATGAAGCCCATTGGTTCTTTGAGATCCAAAAATGGTCTTGCGAATTTGTACATTGGAAAAAGGATAAATAAGGGCGGAGAATGATAACTTTGATGAAGTGATTGATGACAGGTTTGATGAAGTGATTGACAGGTTTGATGAAGTGATTGACAGGTTTGATGAAGTGATTGACGGGTTTGATGAAGTGATTGACAGGTTTGACGAAGTGATTGACAGGTTTGATGAAGTGATTGACAGGTTTGATGAAGTGATTGACAGGTTTGATGAAGTGATTGACGGGTTTGATGAAGTGATTGACAGGTTTGACGAAGTGATTGACAGGTTTGATGAAGTGATTGACAGGTTTGATGAAGTGATTGACAGGTTTGATGAAGTGATTGACGGGTTTGATGAAGTGATTGACAGGTTTGATGAGTGATTGACAGGTTTGCACCTGCGAAGACCGTGAAAGTAAAGGTTTAAATGGTAAGATTAATGTTTCAATTGAAATTAAATTAAATTTAAAAAAAAAAAAAGTAAATTCGATGCAATTTTTAATCCCTGCCGCTTGACCTCGGTCACGTGGTTTTCATTTGAATAATCGTCCGCACTGGTCACTTACCTTCCGTCTGAAACTGTAACCTCATATTCTATGTTTTCTTCTTATGTTTTTTTCTTTTCTTAGCGCTCAATTTACAAACAATACTTTAAGCGATACCCCATGATCTGGTTTGAGAATCACACGGTGCAGCTCGGGGGGAGGGCGGGTGCGCCACCATGAGTTTACCGCACCGGGTGACAGCAACCCAAGTGACGCCTCTGGAACGTATGTACGGGTGCAGTGCAATCACCAGTGTGTTGGAATTGATTTTTTTTACAACTATCGGGGGGAACACACCATATAATTGGGGCGTAGAACGTTGGGTATATTTCATACACTGGTGACTACTGGCCCGAAACCAACACAGGCGTGTGAAGTGTTATGATTTTATTTGTACTCTCTAACTCTAACACCACAGAAGAAAACAAACCCTTTTCTTTTGTACTCTCGAACTCTAACACCACAGAAGAAAACAAACCCTTTTCTTGAATTATCAACGTTCTCCACTAATCCATATATAGAGGCGTAAGGGAAAAAAATAATCCGTTATGACACAGGTCAGACATAACAGGTGAACTTACCGGTGTGTGTGTGTGATCTGTATGTGTGTAATCAAGTCACCAAACCTGTCAGCTAGAGAAACAGAAGGTGACTCATTCATACTACAGGCGAGGTAACTGCTTGGTCGTGTGAGCGGGGGGGGGGGGGGGGGGGGGGGGCGGGAGAGTAGTTCTTGAAATGGATGCAGTAAAACGTAATTGTAGCAATGTACCCAGACAGGTTATTTATTAAGTTGGGGGCTGGGGGTGTAAGGCCTTTTGGGGCGGGGGGAGAGGGAAGCGAGGAAAACATGGGGGATGGTTTTGAAATTAGAACTAATGGTACTGTTTAAAAAAATTTAGTTCTCTTCTGTTCAATCTGTCATAAAAGTGTGGGGTTGCGATAAGTTTTTAATTAAGTAAATTAATAAGACACAAACTATTTGTGTAAATAAAACAATACATGTTAAGCTTTAATGAATATAACACAAAATACAAATGTAAACGTTTCGGCAAAATGCCTTCATCAGTACAAAAAAATAATTTAATAACATAACTTAAATGTGCATAAATTTATATAAACATATCCAAACTATATCTAAAAAAGGTAAATTCAGATATACAGTACCGCGTTTTTTACCATTGCCGCCATCTTGGTTTCCTGAACCCTAAATTTATCCCTATACCCAACCTGAACACTAAATCTATCCCTCACCTAACCTGAACCCTAAATCTATCCCTCACCTAACCTGAACCCTAAATCTATCCCTCACCCTAACCTGAACCCTAAATCTATCCCTCACCCTAACCTAATACTAATGATGAGGTACTGTATATCTGAATTAGCCCTAAAAAAATGAACGAAAATAAAAGAATAAGAATGGGTCACATGTCCCCAACGTAAACAAAGCTGAGAAGAACGGAACAACCAGCTAGTAACGAGGAACAAACTGCAAAAATTGTTCTAATAATTGACGACCTTAGTGCTAAAAGTACTTAAGTCACATTTTTGTCAAAATCAATCTAAATTGTGACCTTTTCTTACCCAGTTTAGCCAAGTGTACTGCAGAAATTTGAACATATTAAAATGTGCATTAGGCCCTTAATTAAACAAGACAAAAAATTAAATAGTCATATTTCATAGACGAAAAGTATATTGGAACTTGATTATCTCAAAATGTGCATTTTTGCGACTTAAGTACTTTTAGCACTAAGGTCTTCAATTATTCAACAGAACCATTAAAAAATGCGATACCTTCATTGGAAGTGAGACCACGTGACGTACTGAGCATATTCCAATACTTCACTTGTTCAATGCACACATCAACTTTTAAGTTTACTGTCATAGTTTGAACACATTTTGTATATGTAACACACCATGAGCACATGAATGATAACGGATTGTAATTGGATTATAAATGATTCAGAGTTGCTTTTACAACTTTTTTAAAAAAAAACGTAATAAAAATTATCGTTAATAAAAGAATTTCAGTATAAAAAAACCGGATCACCTTGTCTACATGTCATTAGATCAATCGCTGCGATACCGTGAAAAAACACGAATATAATACAAGTACAAGAATATCGTGAACACAATTGTAACACAGTCAATGAATAATTCAGTCATCACGTACCTTATATATTCAAGTATGTTTAAAAGGCTGACAGACTTGTTGTATACCACGGAAGTAGCCAATAATTGGTGTGATTAATTTACTTAAGATGATCCAAGTCCATCACTTCAGAGAGTTGACATGATGCGCCCTCCCAGTGGCGTAGTGAAAAAAAAGGAGCAAATGTCTTGTGGATAACAACCCCACCCTTTCTCCCCTAACCTCAACACGTTTTTTTTTTGGTTGGGGGGGGGGGGGGGCATTTGCTTTATGAAATATTGATTGTAATACTATACGTTTGAAATTATTTAAAGAGAGTCCGTACCATTTGAACAGCTAAATTAAAAAAAAAAAAACAATTTGCTTATCCCGAGTTGTCTGGTTCCACTATAATTACAGTCTTGCGTTGAGACATGTTTCACTTGAGCTTTTAACATTTTTTTTTGGTTTTAAAACCTAAAACTTTAATAAATAATATCTAAACATTTTTTTTTTGGTTTTAAAACCTAAAACTTTAATAAATAATATCTAAACATTTCGTTTTGGTTTTAAAACCCAACACTTTAATAAATAATATCTAAACATTTTTTTTTGGTTTTAAAACCTAAAACTTTAATAAATAATATCTAAACATTTTTTTTTGGTTTTAAAACCCAAAACTATGGTGCATAGGATGATACGTGGGCTACGCTTATCTGATCATACCGCACTCAGCTGACTGATGTTAATGCATAAGATGATACGTGGGCTACGCTTATCTGATCATACCGCACTCAGCTGACTGATGTTAAGGCATAAGATGATACGTGGGCTACGCTTATCTGATCATACCGCACTCAGCTGACTGATGTTAATGCATAAGATGATAAGTGGGCTACCCTTATCTGATCATACCGCACTCAGGTGACTGATGTTAAGGCATAAGATGATACGTGGGCTACCCTTATCTGATCATACCGCACTCAGCTGACTGATGTTAAGGCACAAGATGATAGGTGGGCTACCCTTATCTGATCATACCGCACTCAGCTGACTGATGTTAATGCATACGATGACACATGGGCTACGCTTATCTGATCATACCGCACTCAGCTGACTGATGTTTAAAAAAAACAGATGTGACTGGATTTTGTTTTTGAGTGGGGCAAGTGGTCACCATGTTTGTTGCAAACGTTTATCTGCGAGTGAAATATATAAACAAGTTGGACAATCCCAGGATCCTATAATTTTGATTAAAGAAAACTACAATAGAGTATGAGAAGTGGACAAAACAATGACTTCTATCTCCCTCTCACAAAAAAAAACAACAAAAAAAAACGCAGATTCGACATGGCTGCGAGGAACAGCTTTGACTGCACTGTAAAAATAGGGGTCAGCTATTTCGTGGGGGTTGTGGCTGTGGGAACTCATGAAAACGTTTTCCACAAAACAAGATTCGAGACCTTATCGAAAAAAAACCGATAACCGAATTAAAAGTTAATTTCTAAATCAGAAAACCGATTAGCCTTGGTTGGGGGGGGGGGGGGAGAGGCTATTATAATACATCCTTGGGTGAGAGAGATTTTACAAAGGCTGTTCTGAGCAGTTTTTAATAGAGAGTAGTTCATGTTCTTCGTCATTACAATCACTTTCTGATGCGGTTGTTAGACTGTATGGCCCATTGTAATTTCTTCGATTTCTTTTCCCTCGCCTTCTGTGTCTTTTGGGTTTTGTTTTCTCTTGCTTTGCGCAACTTGTCTGGCCTGTGCCAGCTGCATGAGGTGTGCCAGCTGCAAGAGGTGTGCCAGCTGCATGGGGTGTGCCAGCTGCATGGGGTGTGCCAGCTGCATGATGTGTGTCAGCTGCATGAGGTATGCCAGCTGCATGATGTGTGTCAGCTGCATTACGTGAGCCAGCTGCATGAGGTGTGTCAGCTGCCTGGGGTGTGCCAGCTGCATGGTGTGTGCTAGCTGCATGGGCTGTGCCAGCTGCCTGGGGTGTGTCAGCTGCATGAGATGTGCCAGCTGCCTGGGGTTTGCCAGCTATCTGGGGTGTACCGGCAGTATGGAGTGTACCGGTTGACTGGGGTGTACCGGCTGCCTGGAGTGTACCGGTTGCCTGGGGTGTACCGGCTGCATGGAGTGTACAAGCTGCCTGAGGTGTGATAGTGTCCTGGGGTGTACCGGCTGCCTGGAGTGTACCGGTTGCCTGGGGTGTACCGGCTGCCTGGGGTGTACCAGTTGTCTGGGGCGTACCAGCTGCATGGGGTGTACAAGCTGCCTGAGGTGTGATAGCGTCCTGGGGTGTACCGGCTGCATGGAGTGTAACGCCTGTCTGGTGTGTACCGGCTGTCTGAGGTGTACCGGCTGCCTGGGGTGTACCAGTTGTCTGGGGTGTACCAGCTGTTTGGGGTGTTCCAGCTGCCTGAGGTGTACCAGCTGCCTGGGGTGTTCCAGCTGCCTGGGGTGTACCGGCTGTCTGGGGTGCAACTGCACCTGGTCGAGTCCGTTCAATTTCGGCATTGATTGTGTTCTCCTGCTTGACCGTCACATCTGTTGGCTCAGCTTTTTGTGCAAGGGGCATACCTGAAACGATCGAAAATAAAAAAAAAACTGTGCTAACAGAGACAAAGAGATTTAGTTTATGCACTAAATTACTGATGACTTTAAAGTCTGCCAAGTTATAAACCCAAAAATATAAGAGTAGAATCTTAAGATACGACATTGCTTGTTAGTTTATTGTCGGATGAAATCTACTAAAACAATGCAAAGCGGGGTTTTACATCTGTTCACGTTTTTCCCGGTTTTGCTTGAAGTCAGCGTCGCGTAACAACTTTGATCAGAACTGGTGACTAGTTTATGGAGCTTATCATTGGGGAGCATCAGGGTCTATGGAGCTTATCATTGAGGATCAGCTGGGATTATGGAGCTTATCATTCGGTATCAACATGGTTTATGAACTTATCATATGGTGTCAACAGGGTTTATGGAGCTTAGCATTAGGTATCAACATTGTTTATGGAGCGTATCATTGGGAATCAACAGGGTTTATGGAGCTTATTATTGGGGATCAACAAGGTTTATGGAGCTTATCATTAGTTATGAACAGGGTTTATGTTGGAAATCATTAGACAGCAACAGGGTTTATGGAGCCTATCATTAGTATCAACAGGGTTTAAGGAGCTTATCATTGAGGATCAACAGGGCTTATGGAGCTTATCATTAGGTATCAACAGGGCTTATGGAACTTATCATTAAGGATCTACACGGTCTATAAAGCTTATGATTAGGTATCAACAGGGTTTGTGGAGCTTATCATTGGGGATCAACAGGGTTTATGTAGCTTATCATTAGGTATCAACAGGGTTTATGGAGCTTATCATTAGGGATCAACAGGGTTTATGGAGCTTATCATTAGGGATCAACAGGTTTATGGAGCTTATCATTGGGGATCAACAGGGTTTATGTAGCTTATCATTAGGTATCAACAGGGTTTATGGAGATTATCATTGGGGATCAACAGGTTTTATGGATCTTATCATTAGGGATCAACAGGGTTTATGGAGCTTATCATTGGGGATCAAGAGGGTTTTTGGAGCTTATCATTAGGGATCAACGGAGTTTATGGATCTTATCATTAGGGATTAACAGGGTTTATGGAGCTTATCATTGGGGATCAACAGGGTTTATGGAGCTTATCATTGAGGATCAACAGGGCTTATGGAGCTTATCATTAGGTATCAACAGGGCTTATGGAACTTATCATTAAGGATCTACACGGTCTATAAAGCTTATGATTAGGTATCAACAGGGTTTGTGGAGCTTATCATTGGGGATCAACAGGGTTTATGTAGCTTATCATTAGGTATCAACAGGGTTTATGGAGCTTATCATTAGGGATCAACAGGGTTTATGGAGCTTATCATTAGGGATCAACAGGTTTATGGAGCTTATCATTGGGGATCAACAGGGTTTATGTAGCTTATCATTAGGTATCAACAGGGTTTATGGAGATTATCATTGGGGATCAACAGGTTTTATGGATCTTATCATTAGGGATCAACAGGGTTTATGGAGCTTATCATTGGGGATCAACAGGGTTTATGGAGCTTATCATTGGGGATCAACAGGGTTTATAGAGCTTATCATTATGTATCAACGGGGTTTGTGGAGCTTATCATTCGACCCGTTTAGACGTTGATAAAGGTAATTTGATTTGTTTAAAATTAGAAAATAAGAACTATAACTTATCACTTAAAATATTTAATTATTTTAATATAATATTAGTTCTCATGTAGATTTCTTTTCAGTCGATCAGATTCGAAGATTTGATTGTCCTTAAACAAACAGTTTTTTCGCTTATCTTTAAAAAATCAAATTCTTTTTATTTAAATCAGTGTAATTAAATATAAGTTTAATATATAATATAAGGCAAAAATCAGTATCACCGGCTTGTAAGTCATAAAATAGATTGTGATAGCATCTAATTTGACTGAATAGGAAAATACTCCAGACCTTCGTGGATACAAAATGTTTTAACCGAAGAGATGCACACGTTTTTAGTTATGTCTCCCCATCTGGTCTATCCAGTGATACCCACTCAATATAACAAAATAACAACCTCATACGTCCAAATGACACCCTCTGTGAGACCAAAAGTCATCCCATGTTACTAAACGTCACAACCATATGACACCATGGCTACCTCCATAAGTCATGACGCCATGGCTACCCCCATAAAGTCCCACGTGTCAGCTCCATTTGACCCTTATGCCACCCTGGATATGACACTATGTCACTTTCCATGTGACACAATGCTACAAATGAAACGGGACGTTACTCACCGGCTGACGTTTGGCCTCCTTCTAGGGTGGGTATAACATCCCTTGGTTTCTGCTTTCCCCTGTACTGTCGGTATGATAGGACAACTAGTGGAACACCTAAGGCCGGAAGTGAAACCAGAAGCAAAACCAGTACAACAACAAATGCCATGTAGTATGACTCTGCGCATTTTTCTGTGAACAAAGAAATATATTTTCAAACGGATGGCTTTTATTTTTTTTACATTTCCTTCCTAAGACCCTTTTCAAATGATATATTAAAATATAAATCTGCTGCTGTTTTAAAAAATCTTTAATGTAGTTTAAACACACACACAGACATATATATATATATATATATATCTATATATCTCGGCCAGGAAATCTACCAGCTTACATATAGGGAGTAAGTTAGAGCCCTCCAGAAAAGAAATTCTAGAAATTGCGTCACATGATAGCATTCTTCAGAAAAAATTAGAACGTATTCGAACGTAAACAACCTTTTCCCAAGCTAAGGAGGGGTGGCATTGGTACAGCTCTGCACATTTAATCGGTGTCGTCAATATTAAAAAAGGGGGGATAGAGTGTTTTACGCTTTAGATCTACGGTGACGTAATGATACGTCAATATACATGCTATAACAATGTGTATATTTTAAGATAACAGAAATTTCCGCTACCTTTCTTTGCTCCAGCATGTTGTTCGGTGTTTAATTCTTGTAGACTAAAAAGCACTAGACACGCCAACTTGCAGGTTTTATGCCTCATAAGCAATTCATTTAGACCACTTTTGACGTGTTCTATGCACCATGCTTTAAGTTTGTCGGTCGTGACGTTTGCAGGGAAGCAAGAAAGACATTCCCCTTCCCCTGCATGGCAGAACTGATCAGGTGAACAACATGCGCCATATGGACGACAAAAGTTGGGGTGGCTATCGGGGCAAATTTTTTGATTCTGTTCATCACAACTTTGCATAGATCCTGCTTTGGGATTAAACAAATAAGTTATTTAGAAATATAAACATAACATTTTTAAGTTATTACGAAAATAAGAAAATGAAACCGGAAACGTTATCTTAAAACATGTGCTTACTGTCGTTGGAATCAACAATTGCGCAACAGAAAAAGTGCGCACCGCAAATGGAATAAATTATATAAATAATTTACCCATAAAAATAAGATCGCAAACTCACAACTAATTTCTAGCTATAGATGATAAAGTTTTCAAATATCACCAGCACCCCGAGTGGACGGAAACTCATCTAAGAGAAAGAAACTCTGAATTCAAACCCGGAGATGGAGCCCCGTAGGCGGATAACAATAGTGCAATGAAACATTCCGGCAACTCATGCGATGCCACTGGTGCCAAGCTGTATCATCCACATGATGTTCCCTTGGGGTTATCTAGAAGAATAATCACAGGCCTTGTGGATTTCGTCCTACGAAGTCAACACCATCGTCACATTGTGACGGACGGATGCCTGCAATCTATAAGCTGCAGCTTACGATGGTGAAATCTATCAACATCCATAAAATGCGAACTCATGGAGTTACTTTATTTAAAAAAAAAAAATTAAGATCCACATTCAAAACATGTATATGTTGATGTGTATAAGCAATACCATACTTACCAACTGATAACATTCAGCAAGTGTTCGTATATAAAGAACAGTCACGTCACATAACGGAAAAATATTACACATGAATGCCAATTACTTAAATAAATCCATCAATAAATTCATGTTGTAAAACAAATCCCGTAACAAATAAAAGAGAATGCCTCATTCAATAAACATATACCCCCTTTCCCCGCACACTTTTTTTTTGTATGTCTCCAAGTCCGCTGCTATTTTCTTTTATACCCGTCTAAAATATAAAGAAGTGGCTTATTTCATCGTAACCCAGAACGCTTCGATAACCTATGCTAAATCAATAAAGATTATTGAGACTTGAAAAACATAAAATATAGATCAGAGAGATCTAATAAATGACGGACAAAAGATCCCCCGGGAAACCCTTTGACGACAACCAATGTTTACTTTGAAATTAACATGCCGGGACCCCTTCAATTTTATCATTATATTCTTGTCTTGAATTTGAGCGGGGGTTATTCGCTTCAAACGTATAACATAAGAGTATAAAAACATAGTCGTACGGATATTTGAATTATGTATTTAGCTTCTTAAGTTTACTTTAAAAATTTCCGTTTAAAAAAAAAATTGAATTATAAATAAATTTATAAATACGTTTTTCTTTGTGCTGATGTATTTTTAATAACACAAAATTGTTGGAAAATATTTTTATTACATTTTTAGCTTGTTACTCAACAAGTAAGAAAGTTTTTACACTTAATTTTTATAATGTAGAATCACTTAAAAGTTTGTTAAAGACTAAATATCATTGTTTGTTGAAGTATAAATATGATTAATTGTCAGTATAGCTGACAATTTTAGTATAGTTTCTAGCTGCTATTATCTTCCCATGGAGTAGCCAGATTTTGCTCTATCTTAACAATGGGCATCAGGTACATCATTTGGGTAGGGCAAGGGGGCATTTGCCCCCCCCCCTCTTTTTTTGCTGGTTTTGTTTAAATTTCTATGTACTGTGGAGCCTCCAGTAATAAACAACTTAACAAGCCGACCAAGTTTTGCCCCCCCCCCCTTTCCCCTGAAAAAAAACCTGAAATGACGCCCCTGATGGACATAGTCTATAGTAGCTGATTTATCATTTTCATGTTACGGAACTGATACACCAGACTAGTCAACATGATCCGTATCTAACCATTCAGCACTTAAAATAGAAGAATTGTCTGTGTAAGCAATAGTTGCTCACTTTGTCTTTGAGTTGGTATAGTTGTTATTAAACATCAATGGTGTTTTTTTTTTTTTAATTGTACACCCTGTACAATGTTGTGTTAATACTGTTAATAATTCTAGGAAGCGGGTTTTTTAAAAAATGACAGGTGAAGAGATTCCAACTTTTGACTTCTCTTGCACTAATAACGTGTGCTAACATTCTGACCAGCCATCTGCAATGCACAGACAGACACACATTAAAAAAACTCTTATATTGTTAAAAGTCTAAACATATATGGCTATTTGCACTCATTAAATTGTTTAAAATAATGTTAGAACCAGTCAATTTTTAAGATTAACATTTGAATAGAAAAAAACATGATTGCTGACGTCAACTAATCTAAACCCCCTTCACCCCCCTGTCAACAACTGTCAAAACCCCTCTGCCTCTCCCTTATTTTGTTGTCGTAATTAATGGACGCCCCCAAACCAAAAATGCAATCTTATGATTCCCGCCATCTTGACCTAGATTTGTCAAGAGGCGCTTCTAATTTTATTATTTCATTGCGTAAATCTTCATTGAAATAATCAGCCTACCTTGCATAAAGACTGTAATCAAAACGATGATGATTCGAGTCCAGTCCATATTCCCATTAAGGCTTTTTAAGAGATCACTCACTTAAAAATAATCATTAATATAATTATGTATACTATATAATATATAGACTAAACACCATCTAGCATGGAAGTAACGTTAAATAAATATAGATATTTTTTTTAATTTCGGGGAAATCTTTAGGGGAATACCACGCGAGAATTCCCGCTGTGCCGGGCTTCTTTATAAATGCTAATTTAGGCGGACAGCTGTACAAGTTTCCTATTGTACCAGCGATTGGCGCCAGATTTAGTCTATTTATTATTTTTCGTTTCATTTGGACTTAATGTCATAAAATTTAATGCTAGCTGTCAATAGCTTTTTTTTTGTTTGCTCTTTGTTATGGTTGTTTTAAAACACACAAATGACAAATGGCAGTTCTGTTGTTTTGGGACTTTGTTAACTTAAGGACGATAAGCTGTTTTCCTAGACAGCAAAACACCTCCTGGTCGGGCCTGGATAACCATAAAAGGAACATTATGTGTGGATGATACAGCTTGGCACCAGTAGTGGAGTTGTGTCAATCTCATACCACCTACGGGACGCCACCTCCGGGTTTGATTTCAAAGTTTTCCTGTTCTTAAATGGGTTGCCTTTCAAGGGTTACGATTTGGGGCATACCATCCACGCGGGTTTCCTGGGGATGTTTTTGCTAGGGATTGAACTCCAGTCCCACCAGCTTGGGATTGAACTCCAGTCCCACAACCTAGGGATTGAACTCCAGTCCCACAAGCTAGGGATTGAACTCCAGTCCAACCAGCTTGGGATTGAACTCCAGTCCCACCAGCTTGGGATTGAACTACTATCCCACCAGCTTGGGATTGAACTCCAGTCCCGCAACCTAGGGATTGAACTCCAGTCCCACAAGCTAGGGATTGAACTCCAGTCCCACAAGCTAGGGATTGAACTCCAGTCCCACAAGCTAGGGATTGAACTCCAGTCCCACAAGCTAGGGATTGAACTCCAGTCCCACAAGCTAGGGATTGAACTCCAGTCCCACAACCTAGGGATTGAACTCCAGTCCCACAAGCTAGGGATTGAACTCCAGTCCCACCAGCTTGGGATTGAACTCCAGTCCCACAACCTAGGGATTGAACTCCAGTCCCACAAGCTAGGGATTGAACTCCAGTCCCACCATCTTGGGATTGAACTCCAGTCCCACAAGCTAGGGATTGAACACCAGTCCTACTCGCTTGAGATTGACTCAGTTCCGACTGCTGGGCCATCCATCAACAAAAAGCCGTATTAAATATACTCCAATTACACATAAATAAAAATTTATTTAAATTATTTTGTAACTGATTGAAAATAATGAAACGTAAATTTGATTAATTTTTAAATTAACCGCACTAACTTTTACTTCAAGAAATCTTATAATGTGTAGTGTATGCATTGTATAGAGAAAGTAAATAAAAGTTTTCGTTTAGTATAATTATGACTCGGTCAATGGGCAGCACTTAAAGGACCTAGCAGGCGTCATTCGACCCTTAGTCTACAGCTTCCACGCCCGTGGCGCTCGTGCAGGGGTCGGAAATGTTTTCATGGCAAAGAGCCAAATGATAGATTTGTATCTACATTAAAGACATTGAAGGGCCACATAAATTAAGAATAAAACATAATCTCTTTAGAGTTATTCCGCTTCCAAAAAAAAAAAAAGAAAAAAAGAAAGAAAAAAAACGAAGTGGCTATAGGTACACTGGTACCAGATTTGAGAGGTTGGGATTAAAAAACGATTTAAAATATTATTGTTGGGTTTGTAAGTCCAAATGAGGTATCAAATGAAAGATAATTGAATGCACTATACGTTTGAAATCTTAATTCTTCAGTTTTACTAAAATAAACTACCACAAATGACATCCGAATAGCATTGAGCTTAATGGTACCTGGGTGCGAATGGCGGCGACTGCGTGTCCGGGTCCATTTTGACTAATGCTATCCGGATGTCATTTGTGGTAGTTTATTTTAGTTAAAATGAAGAATTAAGTAAATTTTTATCTTTAATGGCCAAAATAAAATTATTGTAAACCACATAATGTCTACCAATCGTCAGAGCGCACATATTACAGATAAATAATTTATTGATCGACTTGCCAAACGGCAAAGTTCAAATCTAGAAATAAATGAAAAGGTTCGTACAATTTTGTGGGGAGAAATGATGCATATTTTTTTTTAGCGTTGCCATTAGGGAGATTTTGAGCTTGCCGAATATACTCCAGTAAAGGTCACACCAGTGGACAGGTCGCACGCAGACTTAATCTGGGGTTATCAAAGTATTTACGGTAGTCCCGCATATAGGCCCCGACTTTAGTTTAGTGAGTTAAGTGGCTTTTTTTCTTCTTTTTTTTAATGTAAATAAAACTTTTTTTTTCCTAAAAAGAATCACACAAAAATTTCTACAACTCAAACAATCTGAAAAGCATTAGTTTTAAACAATAAACAATGTGATCTTTAATAAAAAATTTAAAAAAAATAAAAAGATTGCCGACTGCTACAACGAGATCAAGGGAGATAACGATTCTTCTACTTTTCATATAAATGACTACTCCACGCCGAATGGCGGTGTGAGCAAAACTTATGCTACGTTATAGGCCACACCTGAACTTTTTATCGAAATTGTTGTTAAAAGAAGAAAAAAAGTTTGACCTTGCCAGTTTTTACGAGATAGATCTGCATTGGGTGTGATAAAATCGCCACTAAAGAAGATACACAATCATCACTACATCTATGGAAATGAGACAAAAGCTTCACAAAGGATAAATAATAATTTTTGTTAAATGTGTCTTTAAAAACTGTTTGCCATTGTGAAAGGACTATTTGTCCTTGACCTTATAATTCCAAATCTAATATTTCATTAAATTTCCCCTGGTTAGTCTCATCAATTCGGTCCGCGTCACCTTAACATTTATTTTATTATTTACTAAGAGCAAACCTTTGGCCCACATTGATCCACTCCTCTGAACGCCGGTGAAGGCCACAGCGGTAAATATTGGAGGTGTCCTCTTAGCAAAGATCTGCGTTAGTTAGTAAACATCCTTATTAAACTCATTATCGGAATAGGCAGGTCCACGTTTATTTTCATTGGACGGAAGATGAATGACGTCACAGAACCGAATAATCTCAAGGTCTGTTTGTTTAGAAACCCAGACCTGCAGAAAAAAAGACAAGCTCTCATTTATGAATCAAACACATTCAGTGTGAGCTCTCAGTTTGCCTGTGTTGAAGACCGGGTCATGATTTTCGTTATGAAATATTTTGACACATTTCTTCTTCTATGTAGACTTACTTGCAGACAAGGGTTTATTCTTCTTTTAAGAAAGTATCTATAGACATACATGTGATTTATTATGTGAATTTTATAAAATAAGGCATTGCTTAAGTATGAAGCCCTTCTATACAGTGTACTCTTACATACCTCTTTGTCAAAAACAGATGCATTACTTACGATGTGCGATGACATTATTTGCGACTTTGCAATGCGCGTCGGCCGCAAGTTTTAATGCTTCTGCTAAGCTTTACGAGCAGCTGATAACGCCCTACAACAGAAGGATTCGACCTGTCGCCAACCAGGGTAGGCCCATCACTGTCCACGTTAGCTTCTACCTGCTCAACCTCCTGAGCATCACGGAAGCTCAGCAGAAGATAGATGTAAATGCGTGGGTCAACTTCACCTGGTTTGACGAAATTCGTACCTGGGACCCGTGTGAGTATGACGGCATTCGCCTCATCCACCCGGAACCTCTAGACATCTGGAGACCCCGCACGTTCGTGTCAAACTCTGTCTCAAAGCGAGATCTGTTTGAAGACGACTACTCTCCGTTAACGATCTATTCAAGCGGGTTAACTCGGTGGTATCCGGGGAGCGTTTTTTCTGCCTCGTGCGTGATGGATATCACCCACTTCCCCTTCGACCTGCAGTCGTGTTTTTTTCGCCTTCTAGCCAACGAATACATCGACGAGGTGGTGCTCGCCCCGCGTGTTCCTTTCGTCATCACGGGAGGTTACATTCCCAACGGTGAGTGGGAGCTGGTCTCATCAAGCGTCGTGCCAGAAGCGCCGCGATTCGGCGAGGAGAGCTTCAGTCGGCTGGTTATCACCGTGAACTTTAAGAGAAGGCCAAGGTTTTACCTCGTCAACGTCATCGTGCCCGTCATCTTCATGTCGATTCTCTCTTCGTTCGTGTTCATGCTGCCGGAAGACAGCGGCGAGCGGGCCTCGTTCTCGATAACGGTCCTGCTTTCTCTGTCACTCTTCATGGGGATTGTGTCGGGACAACTGCCCAAGAGTGCAGACACCCTACCCGTGATTATCACGTACCTGTTCACACTGCTTCTCCACAGTGGACTATGTGTGTTGGTGAGTGTATGTCAGATGAGGTGGGTGCAGGTGAAATCGAGGAATTTCCCAAGAAAACGAATCCCGGAATGTTTATGTTGTCATAGCAACTATAACGTAAAAATGCCAGCGAGGACGACTCCTCAGAACCCCAAAAATCGTTTAGGAAATTTGGATTCAAAACAAGATGCTTCGTACTCGATTATCCAAAAAAGAATATCGGAATCGTCCGGACATCGGGAAGGAATCACGGGGAGCGATAACAGTGGTCATGCCGAGGACACAATGGGTACTTCAAGTCGGAGAGAGTATCTTGAAAACTGTCAGACAGCTGATCACACACACGAGACAGGACAATGCTCTACCAGGTATGACGTCGCCAATAAGAGCTCTGCTGCTGCACTGGTGAAAATGTTGAAAAGTGGCAACGTCGTGTTGTTTATAACATTTAACACAGTCTGGGTGGCTGTCTCGCTATATTTTCTATTCAGGTTGGTTAATCAGACATAAAGTTGTGTTTAAAAGTGTTTAAAAATTTAAAGTTAAATTATTTTATTGCTATTTAATTTTTTTTCGGGTTGGCAGTGGTGCTGAAAATCTACTAGAATGTGTTGTCGTCGACAATGAGTCTATGTGCCAAGTGCTCGATCAGTTGACGGGAAGTGGGTCATTTAGCCGCCCGAAGATTTTGCCAGCCAGTCACGAACAAAAGTGAAGTTAATATAAAGGATTTAATATATTGTTAATTTGATTATTTTGTTCATTGATTCAATTGTACATTTTTTTTCATTTGTACATTTTTTTCATTGGTTCATTTTGTTCATTTGTTAATTTCTCCATACACATGCCATAACCTTAAAAAAATTATAATTTTTTAATGACAAACATGAAAGCAATTAGAACATATATTTTTAAAATACAAATATATTTTCATCATCCTTCATAAATAGGAATTTTAAATAAACATTGACAGGACGTTTGCGATGACAATGACGTTTCTTTATTTTGATGCACACCTTGAAAAACGAATGATCACATTTAAATATTTGACATGGGTTTACTTCCAGTTCGAGCTGAAATCCTCTAGGCCAGTGGGTCGCGACCCCTTTGGGGGTCGAACAACCCTTTCAGAGGGGTCGCCTAAGACCATCGGAAAACACATATACTCTAAAGTTATCAAGCAGAAACGATAATAATTTTGTGGTTAGGGGCACCACAACATTTGGAACGGTGTTAAAGGGTCGCGGCATCAGGAAGGCTGAGAACCACTGCTCTAGGCATTAGTAATCTGAGTACGTTTTCAAATCTAGCCTGAATTATGGGAAGAAGCTTTTTCAATTAATACACGCAATACTTAAAAAGGCAGAGGCGTAGCTAGGTTTACTGCCGCCCGGGGCGGGCCAAGATTTGTGCCGCCCCTTTCCATGAACAAGTAACTACAGCTGGCCAAAATTACCCTTCCCTCCTTCCATATTTAATGAGAAGTAGTGCCACCTGGGGCGGATTGCCCCTCCGCACTCCCCCCCCCCCCTTTTTTTCATACACAGCTGTTAACAGGCAAAAGTGACACAATGTTCTTCTTAAAGACTGATTTGGCAGAAGAAGAAATCTGTTCATTATATATCACTCCTCAGTGTGGAATTTAAAAGATTAAAAGAAACTCGAAACAACATAATAATATTGAAATTCTGTAAGATAGCAATGAAACTCGCAAAAAAATAATTTAAAAGCCTTGTATCTGTTTTTAACAGTCAGTGTTATGTTGTGTACCGTGTTAACAGTCTGTGCCATCGTTATGCATTGTGTTGGATCCAATAATGTTATGAATAGAGCGAAATGGCAGAAATTCTTCAATAAATTCCTTACAAATGCGCCAAAGCAGACACCAGAATTACATTATCCAACAAAGGGAGTTAATATCGTAATTTCACGGGGTAACTACCACGGTTGTAAAGTTGAAATTCATAAAAAACTGAGTTATTCCCCATTGAAATCCGTTGTGTATTTTTTGTCATCACTTAGTCCTTTTTTCCCCTAGTACATGTTTTCCTGGATCAGAATAATTTAATAGACTCCGATTACTGCCACATTATTACTAGAAATTACCCGCCAAACAATGGAGGCAATGCATGAACCTCCCATCAACTAAAATTACTTGTTAAAGCACGCATTTCAAGTACGGGTAACGCACTTCATAAGAAACCCAATTAGTGTCAACTATTAGACATCTTATGGCCTCGCACCTATTGAAAACAGAGTTAGACAGCCTCACGTTTTTCTTCTTCTATAATATATTAAGGGCCCAAGATCAATTTATTGATAACTCTGCTTCGTATGCATGTAGAGGATTTGCAATGTTTCTGTGCCTGGGGTTGATGAGGATATTTCACTGGTTGCAAGGGCCACTCAGTAAGGGTATCATGCACTGGGGGTTGGAAGGCCCGAGGCAATAGACGGAAATGTGTCAAGTTTTGTCACCTCAACTGTTCCATACCCAGAGAATTATTTATTTGTGATATTTTAACCAGTGCTTTGGCTCCGTTCAAAACTATTTATCCATTTTCTCAGCTGCCAAGTAATGATACGTACATGTTGCAATAGTTTACATATAGCACATGTGTCGTTAAATCAAAAACACATTTTTATTGACACAATCATCATAAAAATCATTTATTTCAAAAGGCAACTTTTAATGGATTTATATACATAAAAAGAATCAAATAAAGCAGACATCATTTAACAAAAATCAAATAAATTAGACATGATTTTAACAAAAATCAAATAAATAACATAATTTTAACAGAAATCAAATAAATTAGACAAATTATATACCATTATAAAAAAGGGCTAATAAATTAGACATGACTGAACAGCATGTGAAGTGCATTACTATATGAAGGAATACACCAGTTGAACAACCTGAAAAATAACCCATTTGAAACTTACAGCTGTTTAAAGTTATAATTTCAAATTATCACATCTAAATAAAAACTTAAAATTAAGTTTAGCTATGTATCTGTATGAACTCTACTAAAAAAATATGGACGGAATTACAGGGTGTGAGAATTTTTAAAATTTTTAAATTTCAATTTAAAAAAAAAAAAACAAGGAAAACACAATAAATACAACGGGTAGTGAGGAAGTTGCTCATATTACTGAAGGGGAAATAAAACTTATCGTCCGTTTAAAATAAAAGTGCGCAAAAATTCTATATTCACTTGCCTAGTAACTGATTAAAAAAATTCAATAATGGTTATATTGGAATGCACTTACCCCCCCCCCCCCACTAACCCCTCTACAATCTAGTTTCTGAAGTAAAGACATCTGTAGACAAATTGGGGGTTGGGTTTTCTGTAACTGGGGTGACTGTTGTCTCCTGTCCAGCAAGAGAAATGTCATTAGGTTCAGGTGTTTTATCAACCAACGGCAGCATTTCCCGTTTACTCATGCCTTTCCTCTCTTCATCCACTAGCTGTTTTCTCCGGATACTGTATTTGCGGCGGCCATCTTGCTCCTCTCCAATCGCAGGGTAAACTGGAAATTTTATTTTTTTTAAATCATCATATTTAAAAACCAAGTAAGCGCCTCCGTTAGATTAGAAATAAGACATTTTATTACAAAGATTTCCCAATGGTAGTAACGAGACCGTCCCCTCCTTGCTCAGTCAATAGACGAATCAAAGAATGCATTCTTGTAGGAGCCATGGATAAGGAGACGTGGGGGTTCAAAAATATATTTATTTTTTATCATAGTAAATGGATTACTTAATCTAAACCCAAATTTATTAAGCAGCCCTGAACTCTTTGCGACTCTTGGGAAAAGTTTAAGAAAGTTTGGTTTTGTTTTTCTCCCATGGAATAGTTTTACAATTTTGGTCTCCCACTTAAATATTATAGTCTTGTACAGTGGTTCTCAAAGTGGGCGGTAATGTCCCCATGAGGGGAGACATCTCAGGGGGGTAGCGCGGTAAATGCTCAGTAGATTTAGGGGTGTGCTGTGACTGTTCATGGGGGCGCTGATATCAGAAAATCTTTTTTTAAACATTAAAAGTATACCATTATAAATTATATATATAAAAAAATGAAATTATCTGCCTTGATCAAGACTTAAGTCAGAACTTATATACCCCCCCCCCCCCCCAATAAGGAAAACTTTTGATATGTTAAACAGTATTTAGAATATAATAAATATACAAGATTAGAAATGTCATTTAAGAGAGAAGCCACCGAACAATTTCCCTACACACTCTATGCGATATAAATGTCATCTAATCAGTGAAGAAGCGATGGTTAGTGCCACCTGGGGCGGGCCAAGATTTTCGCCGACAGCCCCCTTTCCACGAAAATATCCAAAAATGCTGCTCCTCCATATAAAGAAAAAATTGCAGACTGCGGCTAATCACCACTTCCGCACACGCTTCCTACGTCGCTGCAGCTATATATTTGAAATAATGAAAGTTTTTTTGTTTTTTTTTGGTAAAAACCTACCTTTAAGTTTAAGTCCTGATTTCCTGCCAATGTTTTTAATAAAAACACAAATGAGGCCGGCAATCACAAAAGACTGTACTGCCACTGAAATAGTGAGATAGCTAATGTTTAAGGAAATATAAAAAGACACAAACGTATTTTTGCAAATAATTTAAAAGAAAATGTAATTCATATCCAATTATCAATGCATAAGTTTGACAGGTGTGAAATATTTGAAGGTTTACAGTCATGGCTTTATACTCAGCTGTAGTTTTACAGAATATGGAATTTTCAAAGATTTTTAAAATTCTTTAAAAAAAAAAAAAAAGATTTATAAATGCAATACATTTGTTTACAGTAGGGAACAAAGCTCTAAAACAAGCCTTTGAAGCAAGTGTTGTCAGACATTAATAGTTTACAATAAAAAAAAGTGTCGGGGGGGGGGGGGGGGGGGGGGATTTAGCATTCTTTTTGACACTGTGATAAAATGGCTTATCTGTAAAAGTTTTATTGCTGATCACGGGCTCTAAGTTTTTAAAATATATGCCAGATTGTACTTCTTTCCCCATTTGGTCTTGTAAGATGTGTGATATATGCCAGATTATGCTTCTTTCCCCATTTTGTCTTGTAAGATATGTGCCAGATTGTACTTCTTTCCCCATTTGGTCTTGTAAGATGTGTGATATGTGCCAGATTATGCTTCTTTCCCCATTTTGTCTTGTAAGATATGTGCCAGATTATGCTTCTTTCCCCATTTTGTCTTGTAAGATATGTGCCAGATTATGCTTCTTTCCCCATTTTGTCTTGTAAGATATGTGCCAGATTATGCTTCTTTCCCCATTTGTCTTGTAAGATATGTGCCAGATTATGCTTCTTTCCCCATTTTGTCTTGTAAGATATGTGCCAGATTGTGCTTTTTTCCCCATTTTGTCTTGTAAGATATGTGCCAGATTGTGCTTCTTTCCCCATTTTGTCTTGTAAGATATGTGCCAGATTGTGCTTCTTTTCCCCAAAATGTCTAATTGCAATTATGTCTTAATGCCAAAATGTCTACACATCATTAACAATTTGCAATGCAACCAAACAAAATTTCCATTCATTTTGATCAATAAAAGTATCTTAGCTTATCTACAGTGGATGTACATGTTTGACTATAAACTATTTATTTGATAAATTATTGTCTTTGATTATTATCATTTTTTTTATCAAGTAATAAACAATTTGTCTAAAATTAAAATATCTTCAGATCGTTTCAGAATTTCACAGCCCAAGAGTCATAGACACCGAGTCTGTATCATTTATATTGATACTTGCATCATTTATATCAGCTAAAAACAGCAATAACCAAGCTCTGATAAGAAACATATTTTTCAATACAGTTACCTGCTATTCCCAAAGCAATGACGCTTTCGTTGGAGTACACAACAGGGTTCACCTCATGATCTTTCGTAGGTGAAATATGGGGGCTGGTGTCTGGAATAGAAATAAATTTTAAAAAATTTTGAATTATCTTTTCTTATACAATATACAAAACAATAATGAGCTTTACGATGAACCTGCAACCGTGAGGCCTCTTTCAAGTATCCACGATGATAAAGATGGTGAAAATCTATCAAAAAATTGCATTCATAATCTTACATTAAATTTAAAACATTTTATTGAATTATGCAGCACTTATCACAAGTTTGAAACACGATTTCATCACAGGATTTTTATTTTTTTTAAATCCATCCAAAAAGTATGAAGGTAGTTTGTTTTTTTCATGCTAACACTAGCGTAGCTCGACTAAATCCTTCCAGGGGGAAACTCCCCAAAATTGTGTCCCCTAACACACTCATATTTTTTATGAAATCAACAAAAAGCCACCCCGGTGCCCCACCCTTTATCCAAATACTAGGTACGTCACTGCAGGCCAATCATGTTGAAATACTTCCTGAATAAACTCTACTAAAGGATTTAAACCCCTGGTCAGTATCATGGACCTAAGTGTAGGCATTTTAAATCGTATAGTCTCAGTCTCCAGACCAGAGGCATAAAAAGAGTGGGGCAGAGATCTGCCCCGGGGCGGCACTTTTATTTTTTATATGGAGGGGCAGTATTTTTGTTCAACTGCATAGTTTTGTTGTGGAAGGGTGCGGTAGCAGTCTTGGCCCATTCCTGGCGGCATTAACCCTAGCTGCACCACTGCTACAGATGAATAAATTTAAGTCTACCGATAGTTTTTCCCCGTATGATCTCTTAACTTAAAAAAAGTCTTGTATGGACTTATGGTAATGTAGTTTATGACGTACCTTTGATCTTTGTGCTCAGCTCGTCGGATGTAAACAGCGACTGACACGCCATGCCACATGTGCTGTGCCGCATCAAACTCACATTGTGCTGACCGTAGTCTCTACACCATTGTCTTTTCTCTTCTCGTGGGAGATGTCTCACTGTTGCATCAAAACATGTTTCGCATAAACCTTTGTAACAAAACTGTGATGGGCGACAACATTCGCCATAGGGCAGACAGATGTTAGGTTTTCCCCCATTACACTTGATTCTGAGAAGGTCCTTTAAGGTAGGACCCACATATTCTGTGAAAATTTTTTTTTAATTTAAAGATCATTTTAGAAGTGATGTAATTTTATTCATGATAGAGTTATAAATAAAACTAAATATGGAGGTGAATTAAATATGGACGGGAAACTGAATGTGGACGGTCAACTGAAAATGGACGGTAAACTGAATATGGTAAACTTGCACAACATGATAAGAACAAATTTAATAATAAAGCTAAAAATAAGTAACTAACCTCAAACAATTGTAACTCGTCTATATTCTATACTATTGACTGAATTAAGAAAATTTTAGTGTTAAAACAAATATAATTTTGTTAAGTTTTTTCTCATTCTGTGACTCCTGATGGCGTAATTTGAACATAAAGCAGCACACCAATGTGTCACAACAATTACAATGAATGTACAATTGGTAAATGTTGAGAGATGGGACCGCTCACCCTAACCTGAACCCTAAATCTATTCCGCAAATGACGTCATGGCCCCATCTTTCAAAATAAGAAAGATGCGTTCAAATGCGTTGTTTTTTTTTAAATATATCTCAATCTGATTTTATACTGCACACCAATGCTCACCTGTTTATTGATTGACAATACATTTGAGTGTCAACAAATCCTCCATCGTATAACTCCATTAAACGTATCCACAATCTGCTGACATGTTAAAGCCATTGGTGGCGGCGCCGTACAAGGGACAAGAGGGGAAACCCTTTTTTTTTTGAGGTTGGCTACGTCAGCTGTTAGGTTACCCAGCTCTCACTGCCAACACAATCTTTTTTTTCTTCTATTTTTATTTTTAGTAACTCATGTCAGTAAATGTGATTTTGATTTATTAAAAAAAATAACTATTGTAAAATGGATATACTGTAAATTACTACAGGTCTGGAATTTCCAATGTTAAAAAAAAAATTAAAAGGGTGTAGGCCTATATACAACTGCGACTGGTCCTATGTGATGAGTGCTTGGATAAGACTGAGACCAGCGATATAATTAGTAATTTCAATTCAATAAAAGCCCTGGGGACTCGGGGCTGTTTCTAACAGAAGACTAGACAAGGCGGCAAAATTTTAGGGCAATTAAAGGTGGGGAATTTTTTAATTATTTTTTTTTTATTTTTGAAATCGAACATCAAAAACATTTGAGCAAATTCGAATAAGGAAAAAAAATGAAACAGAAGTAACAATGTTAAAAAATTAATTAATATTGAAAACTATTAATTTTCATTTTTAATGCATTGATTTTTCTAGCCTGGATGACCAGAGGGTGGGAAGAGTTGGTAGCAAAAGTGAGGAAAGGGGCGGTATTTTTCAATTTTTGCCTAGGGCGGCAAAACATCTAGAGGCGGCCCAGCTGGGATCATTTCATCAATGGTTGCAATATTCAAAATGATGGCTAATGATTTTAATAAGTTTAATTTTCTGTTTATTTCCTTGAGTTGCTACTTCGATCCGTTTAAATAGCACGATGAGTGACAACCTCTTGGCTCCACAAAACAAATAATAGCACATTGTTGCACCGATGACATATCATTAATGTCGCCGATGTTGCGTGGACTTACTTGACTGCATGACTGACAACAGCCCGAGGCCAAGCAAAAGCATGCAGGGTAGACGTGCATACATGTTTGTGCTGGATTTCTGTGAAAAAGGTGTGGGGGGGGGGGGGAGGGGAGAGAGAGAGAGAAATCAAAATATGTTTGTATTAATCTTTTGCTACCCTCTGGGATACTATTTCTGAGCTAAGTGCTACATTATATTTTTTTATACATTGTTTAATTTTATTCGTTTTTCTGTTTGTTCGCTGATGAAGGCTTCCTGCCGACACGTTCGTTGTTTTGTTGCGTTCCTTTTATCAGGTTTAACCTTGCTGTGTTTTACTAATTTCCTATTACGCTTACTTTGACATGGTTTTTACCAAGAGAATATCAGATGAACCCACACACACGCACACACACATTTAAAAACAAAACAAAAAACATTGAAGGTCTACTGATCATCTTAGTCTGATTTAACAGCGATTTCAAAAAGACTGTATACATAACAGCATATAAGGGGATTTTTGAGTGTGTCACTTCTGATTTTAGCTATGTAAATCTAGCATTGACGCAATAGGATATGGTGTTAAAAGGTTTACAACAGATTGTGTGCGCCTCTCTTATATTTAAATTCATCGAACGGTTCCAGCGGAATTTAACTAAAAAGGGTAGCTACCACCAGTGGCGTAGCGAGCTTAACTCGCGCCCGGGGCACAATACATTTTTAGCGCCCCCCCCTATTCGAAAACCATACAATATCATATGTAAAATATACCATTTGGCGCCCCTATGTGAGTAGCGCCCGGGGCATGATGCCCCCTTGCCCCCCCTCGCTACGCCACTGGCTACCACCACCCCAACTCCCACAAACAAAATACAGTTTGGCATTTGGTCATACAATTAACCTGAAACAAAACAGTTAAATTGCCAGATATAATTTAATTGGATGACTGTGGATAAAATTTAATGACATATGTAATCAAGTGGATTCAAAATGGTCATACTGAGTTTTTGGCTGCTTTCTTTGTTGTTATAAGAAACAAAAAACTTTAGCGCTATTGGAGAACTTCGTACGAAATATAATATCTTTGTGTAGATTAACATACCCGTAAATGTATTTTCTTTCATTGTCTAGTTAGAAAGGTGTAAGGATTTAAGGGGAGGGGAGGGGTGTGTGCTGAGAAGGGACCATTCGTTACCCAGATGTCATTCAAAATCAATTATAGGCATCTCAAGGCTCTTATTTTTCGAATCGCTTCACACATAATGTTTTCACATTCAACAGCCAGTGCCACGTCTTACCTCGTTGAAATGCGTGAAGTAGATTCGTAAGGGACCATAGCTGTGAAGATAAAAGGGATACAGAGAAAATATATCAAGCTTATATGGTTCAAGCGCCCATGACGCCTTATGTACCAACTAGACAACTCCGCTCATCCGATAGTGGCAAACTCTTGATACCGCGTGTTCGTCTTGAAACTTACGGAAAGCGCACGTTCGCATTTGCCGGCCCAACCATTTGGAACACCCTTCCTGACGCTCTCAGAAACAGCCGGACGCTGGAGTCCTTCAAGACAAATTTAAAAACTCATCTATTTCGCAAACACCTCCTGGGGTGAAGTTGTCTACCATCTTTTTCAGCTAGTTATTATCTCCCAGCTTTGTTTTTGTACCGCGCTTCGAGCCTTTGGGGATGATACGTGATTTTTCAAATGAACTTTATTATTATTATTATTAATCTGTACAACGGTATGTTAGATTTTTTTTGTACACTGTATTTTTATGAATGATCAGAAAATGTTAAATTCCATCTTGTTCAGCGTGAATCCTGGGACTCATAAATATAATAATAATATAAAAGGCGTTGATGTTGGGTGGGTTTCCGGGTTGAAAATTAAAATAATTGTTTACTAAATAAACACGCAAATGACGTCATCGCACGAATTGCCTGTTTAAAAAAAAACTCAAAAGATTCTTTACGACTCCGGTGTCGAGCGCCGACTCTGAAATATTTACGCGATCCCTTCCAGAAATTTGAGATTCTGAATATCATGAACAATTCTTAGTTCTTGGTTTCTTGATAATTTTATCACATCGTAGTTATCTGGCCAAATAAAATAAAATCTCAAACAGTAAACCACGCGTTTTCCTTATTGTATAATAAATAATGTTTAGCCAATAAATAAACGCTAATCATAAAATCACTGGCGTAAGCAAGGGGGGTGCGAAGGGGCTGTCTTCCCCAGGCGGAAATTTTTACTTTATATGGCGGGGAGGGATTTTGGCTAACTGCAAAGTTTTTTTTTTTTTTTGTGGACGAGTTTGAAAAAGGGGGGGGGGGGGTAGCAACAAATCTTGGCCCGCCCCTTCTGGAGCTTACGCATAAAATTATTATATTCTAAAACCAGGCCACTCACCTGAAACCGTGGAGCAAGGTGTAGCAACGGCTGACCGTGTTCCCAGAGTGTGGAGATTATATACTAATAGCTGTTTGCTTGGGTATATCCCGAATTACTTTTACAATAAATTTAGACATATTATAAATAGTCGCCAATACAAAAAAAAAATATCCAATAGTCACGTCACATTTCCCAATATTACTTAGTGCCGAGCATTATTTATAGAAATAATAAATACAAATAAATAAATCGTAAATCCATTTATTATTCACTAAATTAATATAAGCGGCGATGGTAGGATTGGAGATTACTCGCTCGGGAAGGGGGGTAATTTCAAATGGGTACATAAGGAAAACATCAACAATAATTTCAATTAGCGTAACTCTTTAAAGCAATTTCCTGCGCTTATTTAATTCTCCATTTTTATTTGTGTTGAAGACCAAAGCTTATGATCAGTCTTAATTGTTGATATCAGCATTTAGATTATTAACAAAAAATAAATAGATATTGATGTTGTCTGTGAAAGAGTTGCCTTCAACGGGGAAATCGATGCATTTTGAGAAAAAAAAGGGGGGGGGGTGGTGTGGGGTGGTATTGTTGTTATGTTTAACCTGTAAAAGAAAAAAAAAGTTTCATGAAGCGTCGAGTTCGAGCTATTTACCAGGTAAGCTATAATATAGTGCAGCGGTTCCCAGCCTATGGGTCGTGACCCTTTGGGGGTCGAACGACCCTTTCACATGGGTCGCCTAAGACCATCGGAAAACACATATACACTACAGTTATGAAGTAGCAACGAAAATAATTTTGTAGCTGGGGGTCATCACAACACGAGAAAATATAAAATAGAAAAGGGTCACGGCATTAGAAAGGTTGAGAACCACTGATACAGCGTAACGGGAGATTCATACATTCAAACAAAACAATACATTTGTCTTGTCGCATAATATTTTAACCATTAAAAAACAAAAACAAAAAGAAAAAAAAAAGAAAAAAAAATATAAAAAAAAGATTACGTTTTTTAAAACTGATTAGATTTTAAATATCGATACTTACCATTATACAGTTACAGAGGAGCAGCTAGAGTGTTTGGCGCCCGGGGGGACAATATTAATTTTAAAGAGCCTCCTTTTCTTTTTTTCAACTCTCAAACCCATTTATGTGTTTCATCAATCTAATAATATCAAAGCACATATTATGTCGCCCCTAACTAGTCTGGCGCCCAGGAACATCTGCCACCCCCCTCTGCCTAACATTAGCTTCGCCTCTGCATAGTAATGAAAGACGAGTAAGGTGTAATGGTGAGTTCAATAGAGCAGAAAAGGAAATTCCCGATGACCGCGCAAAATGAGATTAAAAAAAAAAATACCGCGAGTGCGTTAGGTGCCAAACATTTCGTTAGCTTTTACAGCAGTAGTCTCAGTTTAAGTTTGGTGAAATAAATTTTAGGTGTAAAGGTGGTCGGGCATGTGAATCTTGATATAGTTCAGGGGAGTGAAAAAAAAAGTATTCGGTGGCGTAACTGGGGTGGGGTTGGGGGGTCCGCCAAGACTCGCACAAATACGTACGGTGAAAGATCTTTCTCTTTCTGTGCAACCAAACAATGGAATTCTCTTCCCTTACACGTCTGCAATATACCAACCATCACAGCCTTCAAAACTGCACTCAAAACACATCTCTTTCAACTCTACTATCCTGACTGATTCCCCCCTCTGACCGATAGATGATACTGCTGGGTGCCGTCCATGGCTTGACATTTAAAAAAGTTATGGAGTGGTTGGGCGAATACACATTTGTTTTGTTTTATTTAATTAATGTATTTTAATTTTTAAGTTCATGCTTATGGTTGTTAAATTGTATGTACAGCGTGGTGAGCCCAGCCCTAGGTTGGGGTACTACGCTATAAAAAACTTCTTATAATAATAATAATAACTTTGTATGACGGGCTAAAACTAGTTTATACATATTCGTTTGATAGCCACTGGGTTTTTTCTTTATTGTTTTATTAATTTGTAAGTAGATAGACAAATATTAAGTAAGCAAAGGGGATACACAATATTAAGTAAACAAAGGGGATATCAAATAATGAATAATTCTATGGGATATCAAATATTATGTAAGCAAATCGGGTATCCTCAAATAAACACCAGATAAAATTTAGAAAAAATAAAATAAATTCCCTTCATGCTAAAAATTTGGGAAGTCCCCCATACTGTGCTATACAGATAAATGACCATCAGCAAGGAAAAGGGTAAAAACATATTAGCTGCAGTAGACAAATGTATTAGCTGTAGTTAACAAAGTGAATAACGTCGTTTACGTTTGAAACTTTTGTTGTTTGTCTTTTCTGTCCCGTCAATGAGGTATTATGCAAGCGACTGACATATCACGACAATGAGGAATTATGTAAGCGGCTAGCATATCACGCCAATGAGGTATTATGTAAGCGACTGGCATAGACACCAATGAGGTATTATGTAAGCGACTGGCAATGACGCCAAAGAGGTATTATGTAAGCGGCTGGCATATCACGCCCATGAGGTATTATGTAAGCGACTGGCATATCACGTCCATGAGGTATTATGTAAGCGACTGGCATATCACGCCAAAGAGGTATTATGTAAGCGACTGGCATGTCACGCCCATGAGGTATTATGTAAGCGGCTGGCATATCACGTCCATGAGGTATTATGTAAGCGACTGGCATATCTCGCCAATGAGGTATTATGTAAGCGACTGGCATATCACGCCAATGAGGTATTATGTAAGCTGCTGGCATATCCCGCCAATGATGTATTATGTAAGCGGCTGGCATATCACGCCAATAAGGTATTATGTAAGTATCTCTCTCAAATTTGCCTTTTATGTTGTGCGTGTGTAAGCGTTAAATCTCAATTGGGGAAAAAAATTAGATTCTAGAAAGAGACACATTAAATAAATGAACACAACTTAAATTTCATTTAATTTACATGAACTTTTTTTTAAAACCAGATAATCCAATCGTACTATAAGATCCTTGACAATCCATTCGCACTATAAGATCCTTAACAATCCAATCGTACTCTGAGATCACAGACAATCCAATCGTACTCTGAGATCACTGACAATACAATCCGATTATAAGATCATTGACAATCCAATCGTACTCTGAGATCACAGACAATCCAATCGTACTCTGAGATCACTGACAATACAATCGTACTCTGAGATCACTGACAATACAATCCGATTATAAGATCATTGACAATCCAATCGTACTCTGACATCTTTTGAACGTGCAAAGCTGTAGTGTCATCAGTAGTAAATAATAGGTGTTGTCTCGTTTATATATGTTTGTGAACGTGTTTTGTGAGCTTTTGGTGTCGTGCATACTTCCTCAGAGGTTTTGTAAATTGGAGATATAACCGTTGACACACGGTATAGTGGAGTGCAAGCCTAGATATTACATGATAAGCCTATGTGAAGCGTGTCATACATTTAGCATATTAATCTTTTTTTTTTTTTTAATAGTTGAAACCATAATACATTTTAAAAATTACGAAAGTAACCGACAAAAACCAAACAAACAACATTTTACATATTCGTGATCTTGCATTGTATGGCGACAATTCAAGGAAGGGTTTATTATATGAATATTTACTGTGACTTTGATAAACGCTTTCCTTTAATAAGGGATCTTTCCAATTCTAGTTTTTACACAAGTGTGGCGTGTAACCTTGTCCACTCATGGACAAAAAAGTTAGCGTTTCCGTGCCATTGTGGCCTTTCTTTGTGACCCCATGACCTTATAAGTCATCACAGCATCACGTGCAGCGACGAACCGCCGTAAATAGAAGTGTATTTTCATTTCAGTGCGCATGCGCATAGATACGAGTAGTCCAAAACCTCTTATACTCTATACCCGTGATCAGAAAAGCGCGTGCTCTCAAGCCGCATGCGGCTCGTGAGCAACCTCAGTGCGGTTCGGCCATTCGACCAGAAATCTAGTTTGAATCGGAAAACATGTCTCTTGAAAAAAATTTAATCGTCCTGCTGCTGATTTTTGGCTCTTTCGACTAATCAGTTTGCCGACCTCTGGTCTATATCAAAAGCTTTCCTCTAGCCTTCTATAGGTGGGTCACTGTTTTATGATTTAGTGTGGCCAAAGCTTTGCACTCATTCGCCTGATCCTCTTGGCGAGAAAGTACCTCCGGGGGTTTAATTAATCTAAGGAGATATATATATATATCGCCTTCATCTTCTCCTACGATGGCATCCATGTTTCGTTTTCGCTGTTTCTTGCTGCTAAGCTCTGCAGAGAATGTTAAAATTAGTATTTAATAGAGACAAGAGATGTAGCAGACATGTCTGCAAGTTTAAAACAACAAGAAATCTTATCGTGTAGGCCTATACATATTTCAACTGATCAAAAGCAGTAACAGAAAAATTAGCCTATTTACAAAGGACAAAAAAAATATTTTTAAAATTGTGTGTGGTCCGCCTACTTACCAAGAGCATAGAAACGATCCCCAACACGTAACAATACAGTCCGGTACTTTGAGACTCAGCACCGCCACCGCGATTTTTTTTTGGAAGGTCATGTTGTTGCTTTTTTTTTTTTTTTTTTTTTTTTTTGGGGGGGGGGGGGGGGGGGAGGGGGGGGTCTTTTTTCGAAAGGTGATACTTTGACGCATAACGTGGGATTATACAAAAGTTCCATCGGCGGATATTAATAAGTTTGCAATCCTTAATGTGTAATTTGCCGTGGCGACAATTCGTCCGTTAGAAGAATGTAAACGCGCATTCAAGTTAAGAGCCATTGTGATCTTTCTCGTGAGACATAGAGACAATCTAAAAAAAATTAAATTGCTTTTAAAAAAAAAAAATAATTCTTTTGATGTTTTTTAAAATGTTTTTTATTATAATTTTCTATTCGAATTATTTTTCTTTTGGAATGTCCACTCCTACTGAACAAGTCAATAACTGCAATGAACTTTCATCACAATGGACAATCAATCAGTACAAATGAAAGATATGCCAATGGCCATCTGTATTCACGACGCTATCTCCCTCTAGCGGTTCTCTGTAACACTACATTTAAGTTCATTGTATTTTTTTTATATTGATATTTTTGTCACTATTTGATTCTCAGTTTGGCTGGTGAGCAAAGGCTTCTTGCCGACACGTTCGTTGTTTGGTTGCATCCTTTTCTCTGGTTTTCCCCAACCCGGTACTACTTTCATTCCACTTGACCTTGAATTTAAAGGTCCAAAAACTCATGTTATCAACCCATCCGTCCACCACTGCCCCCCCCCTCAGTTCCCGACCCCCATCCCCTTATAAACACGGTCTAGACGTTACCCTGAAAGTACCTGTTGGTTTGTCTTCACCAGGACTACAACTACAATTGTTGTGCGTGTCCTCTTTCGTCTTCGTCTTCGAGTTGCCATCTGGATTATAGATTATAATTTAATGTAAGGCATAACATGTTATTGATATAGCCATACATTACAATTATATTATCCTTAAATTATAATTATTCCAAGTCAGGTCATTGGATGTCGTCACTTGTTAAGATATAATGTTATTTGTTGTCGATATTTCTAGAAATATTTATTTTTAATAAGAAATAGTCTTATAAAAACCGTTGTCAGTTATGAAAATATTTATTTTGGTACTTAAAATAATTTAGTAAAATGCTAGAAATATGATGAGTTTCTGTTGCCCCCCTACACACCTCCCGTTGATTAATCAATTTAACAAGGAAATGGTATCTTTAAATAACGAGCTATAACAAGAAGATGGTAGATGAAGTGGGCATGTGGATAATAACAAGGATATAGTAGATGAAGTGGGTATGTGAATAATAACAAAGATATATTAGATGAAGTGGGTATGTGGGTAATAACAAGGAGATTGTACACGAAGTGGGTAAATGGGCTATAACAAGGAGTTGGTAATACTCAAATGTCTCTAGTGCAGCTCCTTTTTGCTCATTTTAGCGGCTCGACTTGTTAACTGCTGTGTTTGACAGGGTCAGACAGACATCAGGTGGTTCACAGCCATCCTGAGGTGATCACACCTGGATCAGGCGTATTTTCTCCCTGTTTTCTGGTAAAGGGATTTTTATTCTCGAGTGAATAGACCGCATCCATGAAGGAGGGTCTTTTAAGCCTTGTTCGCTTTACCAAGCGATCTTGGAGTTGGAAACAGGGTTCCGTCTTTTCCATTCGACGATAACGCTCTATGGTCGTCAGGATAGCCTTGTCCCTCCTGATGTGGAGTGGTTCTATGTCTGACATAATTTCCACAGCTGCCGTGGATGTAGTACGTAACGGCCCGCATTCAAATCTTAGAACTAGATTTTGTATCCGGTCCAGTCCTTCTAGAGCTGTACGGCTTGCAAAAGCCTGCACCGGGAGGCTGTAGTCAATGGCACCTCTTACACTCCCGAGATAGAGAGCTCTCAGGAGTCTTGCGTCAGCTCCCCGCAGGTAGTGCTGGCAAGTTTTTTTGACCAGGCTGAGTTTGGACGTGGCTCGAGCGCCGAGTTCCCGTACGTGGTTATGCAGTTGGAGTTTCTGGTCCAACTTTATCCCCAGGTACGTGGGTGACTTGTCCCATTTGAGCTTTTTCCCCGCAGATATTAAGATCGATTTGTTCTTTGAGACGTTTCCAACAATTGGTAAACAATGAATACACGATCTTTTCCGCATTTACCACCAATCTCCATTTCCGAGCATAATCTTGTGTTAGTGTGAGATCTTTTTGCAGCCGGCTCTGCAATTGCTGGATGGATTTGCCCGAGCTCCAAATTGCCAAATCATCAGCGAACATTGTATTCTTTGTTACCAAAAGTGACTGCAGGTCATGCACGTACGCCAGGAACAAGGTGCAGCTCAAGGCTGACCCCTGTGGGAGTCCGTTCTCGAGTGCATACATGTTCGAAACCTTGTCCCCAACACAGGTGGATATCGTACGATTTGATAGAAAAGAGTGAATCCACCGGTGCATGTTGGTTGTCACTCCGAGCTATTGCAGCTTGTACGGCAGACCTGCCCTCCAGACTTTGTCGTAAGCGTTCTGGGGGTCAAAGAATACCGCGACAGTATGATTTCTCATCTGAAGCTCATTGGTGGTATTTTGGATAAAGTGGATTACCTGGTCAATAGGCTGCCTCCCCTTGCGTTTTCCTATACATGGTACTACTTTTATACCACTTGACAATGAATTTAAAGGTACAAAAACTCATGTTATCAAACCACCCGTCCCCCACTGCCCCCCCCCCCAACTCCCGACCCCCATCCTCTCATAAACACGGTCTAGACGTTACCCTGAAAGTACCTGTTGGTTTGACTTCACAAGGACTACAACTACAATTGTTGTGCGTATCCTCTTTAGTCTTCGTCTTCGAGTTGCCAACTGTATTAGAGATTATAATTTAATGTAAGGCATAAAATGTTATTGATATAGCCATACATTACAATATAATTATCCTTAAATTATAATTATTCCAAGTCAGGTCATTGGATGTCGTCACTTGTTAAGATATAATGTTATTTGTTGTCGATATTTCTAGAAATATTTATTTTTTATAAGAAATAGTCTTTTAAAAACCGTTGTCATTTATGAAAATAATAACTTTTATAAGATTTACAAAAACGTAATAGGATGTTATTCTTAAGTTCATGATTTTATTTTCTCATATGAATTCCAATAGTTGAATTAAGTTTAAAAAGCAGAGGCAATTGATTGTAATTCCAGCTAATGTGATTTATTGCTTTAACATTCGAACATGATTATGACTGTACAAGACTCACTTAGCTCGTGCAGAGAGAACTTCGCCTGACAGGCGAATCTACAAGACGGGTCTCTCATCAAGCTGATGTTGTGAATGCCGTGGTGTCTACACCAGTTGAGCTGTTCGTGCTCCTTTACTTTATGGGGTAGACAGGACTCGCACATACCACTGTGACAATACTGGTCGTGGCCACAGCATACTCCATAAGGTAAACACTTGTTGGGTTTGTCCGAGGGACAGGACATTTGGACAAGGTCGTCTAAAAATTGTCCACTGACTGTAAATTTGAGAACTATTATTATTATTACCTATATAACGTATTTTTTAAAAAAAACTATGGTTTGTGCATTAGTCCGGGTGGGGGCATGTTATATTGATAACGGCTTCTCCAGTTGGTCCGCTTGCTGCAACAGTTTAAACACCTAGCCGTATTCAAATGTTTATAATATCTCTTCATCATTCATTAAGGATTATGATTTGTCCCTTAGATCTAAGCCTTCTACAACTTCAGACTTTTTAAAAAAAATACAAGGTAAGAAAATTTAATTTTGTTTCAGCAATTCCCCATTTTGGAACTTAAAATAATTTAGTAAAATGCTAGAAATATGATGAGTTTCTGTTGCCCCCCTACACACCTCCCGTTGATTAATCAATTTAACAAGGAAATGGTATCTTTAAATAACATTTGGGTATGTGAGCTATAACAAGAAGATGGTAGATGAAGTGGGCATGTGGATAATAACAAAGACATAGTAGATGAAGTGGGTATGTGGGTAATAACAAGGAGATGGTACACGAAGTGGGTATATGGGCTATAACAAGGAGTTGGTAAGACTCAATTGTCTCTAGTGCAGCTCCTTTTTGCCATTTTAGCGGCTCGACCTGTTAACTGCTGTGTTTGACAGGGTCAGCCAGACATCAGGTGGTTCACAGCCATCCTGAGGTGATCGCTCCTGGATCAGGCGTATTTTCTCCCTGTTTTCTGGTAAAGGGATTTTTATTCTCGAGTGAATAGACCGCATCCATGAAGGAGGGTCTTTTAAGCCTTGTTCACTTTACCAAGCGATCTTGGAGTTGGAAACAGGGTTCCCCCTTTTCCATTCGACGATAACGCTCTATGTTCGTCAGTATAGCCTTGTCCCTCCTGATGTGGAGGGGTTCTATGTCTGACATAATTTCCACAGCTGCCGTGGATGTAGTACGTAACGGCCCGCATTCAAATCTTAGAACTAGATTTTGTATCCGGTCCAGTCCTTCTAGAGCTGTACGGCTTGCAAAAGCCTGCACCGGGAGGCTGTAGTCAATGGCACCTCTTACACTCCCGAGATAGAGAGCTCTCAGGAGTCTTCCGTCATCTCCCCAGGTAGTGCTGGCAAGTTTTTTTGACCAGGCTGAGTTTAGACGTGGCTCGAGCGCCGAGTTCCCGTACGTGGTTATGCAGTTGGAGTTTCTGGTCCAACTTTATCCCCAGGTACGTGGGTGACTTGTCCCATTTGAGCGTTTTCCCCGCAGATATTAAGATCGATTTGTTCTTTGAGACGTTTCCAACAATTGGTAAACAATGAATACACGATCTTTTCCGCATTTACCACCAATCTCCATTTCCTAGCATAATCTTGTGTTAGTGTGAGATCTTTTTGCAGCCGGCTCTGCAATTGCTGGATGGATTTGCCCGAGCTCAGAATTGCCAAATCATCAGCGAACATTGTATTCTTTGTTACCAAAAGTGACTGCAGGTCATGCACGTACGCCAGGAACAAGGTGCAGCTCAAGGCTGACCCCTGTGGGAGTCCGTTCTCGAGTGCATACATGTTCGAAACCTTGTCCCCAACACAGGTGGATATCGTACGATTTGATAGAAAAGAGTGAATCCACCGGTGCATGTTGGCTGTCACTCCGAGCTATTGCAGCTTGTACGGCAGACCTGCCCTCCAGACTTTGTCGTAAGCGTTCTGGGGGTCAAAAAATACCGCGACAGTATGATTTCTCATCTGAAGCTCATTGGTGGTATTTTGGATAAAGTGGATTACCTGGTCCATAGGCTGCCTCCCCTTGCGTTTTCTTATACATGGTACTACTTTTATACCACTTGACCATGAATTTAAAGGTACAAAAACTCATGTTATCAAACCACCCGTCCCCCACTGCCCCCCCCCCAACTCCCGACCCCCATCCTCTCATAAACACGGTCTAGACGTTACCCTGAAAGTACCTGTTGGTTTGACTTCACCAGGACTACAACTACAATTGTTGTGCGTATCCTCTTTAGTCTTCGTCTTCGAGTTGCCATCTGTATTAGAGAGTATAATTTAATGTAAGGCATAAAATGTTATTGATATAGCCATACATTACAATTATATTATCCTTAAATTATAATTATTCCAAGTCAGGTCATTGGATGTCGTCACTTGTTAAGATATAATGTTATTTGTTGTCGATATTTCTAGAAATATTTATTTTTTATAAGAAATAGTCTTATAAAAACCGTTGTCATTTATGAAAATAATAACTTTTATAAGATTTACAAAAACGTAATAGGATGTTATTCTTAAGTTCATGATTTTATTTTCTCATATGAATTCCAATAGTTGAATTAAGTTTAAAAAGCAGAGGCAATTGATTGTAATTCCAGCTAATGTGATTTATTGCTTTAACATTCGAACATGATTATGACTGTACAAGACTCACTTAGCTCGTGCAGAGAGAACTTCGCCTGACAGGCGAATCTACAAGACGGGTCTCTCATCAAGCTGATGTTGTGAATGCCGTGGTGTCTACACCAGTTGAGCTGTTCGTGCTCCTTTACTTTATGAGGTAGACAGGACTCGCAAATACCACTGTGACAATACTCGTCGTGGCGACAGCATACTCCAGAAGGTAAACACTTGTTGGGTATGTCCGAGGGACAGGACATTTGGACAAGGTCGTCTAAAAATTGTCCACTGACTGTAAATTTGAGAACTATTATTATTATTACCTATATAACGTATTTAAAAAAAAAAACTATGGTTTGTGCATTAGTCCGGGTGGGGGCATGTTATATTGATAACGGCTTCTCCAGTTGGTCCGCTTGCTGCAACAGTTTAAACACCTAGCCGTATTCAAATGTTTATAATATCTCTTCATCATTCATTAAGGATTATGATTTGTCCCTTAGATCTAAGCCTTCTACAACTTCAGACTTTTTAAAAAAAATACAAGGTAAGAAAATTTAATTTTGTTTCAGCAATTCCCCATTTTGGAACTTAAAACAATTTAGTAAAATGCTAGAAATATGATGAGTTTCTGTTGCCCCCCTACACACCTCCCGTTGATTGATCAATTTAACAAGGAAATGGTATCTTTAAATAACATTTGGGTATGTGAGCTATACCATGAAGATGGTAGATGAAGTGGGCATGTGGATAATAACAAAGACATAGTAGATGAAGTGGGTATGTGGGTAATAACAAGGAGATGGTACACGAAGTGGGTATATGGGCTATAACAAGGAGTTGGTAAGACTCAATTGTCTCTAGTGCAGCTCCTTTTTGCCATTTTAGCGGCTTGACTTGTTAACTGCTGTTTTTGACAGGGTCAGACAGACATCAGGTGGTTCGCAGCCATCCTGAGGGGATCGCTCCTGGATCAGGCGTATTTTCTCCCTGTTTTCTGGTAAAGGGATTTTTATTCTCGAGTGAATAGACCGCATCCATGAAGGATGGTCTTTTAAGCCTTGTCCGCTTTACCCAGCGATCTTGGAGTTGGAAACAGGGTTCCGTCTTTTCCATTCGACGATGACGCTCTATGGTCGTCAGGATAGCCTTGTCCCTCCTGATGTGGAGTGGTTCTATGTCTGACATAATTTCCACAGCGGCAGTGGATGTAGTACGTAACTGCCCGCATTCAAATCTTAGAACTAGATTTTGTATCCGGTCCAGTCCTTCTAGAGCTGTACGGCTTGCGAAAGCCTGCACCGGGAGGCTGTAGGCCAGGGCACCTCTTATGCTCCCGAGATAGAGAGCTCTCAGGAATCTTGCGTCAGCTCCCCGCAGGTAGTGCTGGCAAGTTTTTTTGACCAGGCTGAGTTTAGACGTGGCTCGAGCGCCGAGTTCCCATACGTGGTTATGCAGTTGGAGTTTCTGGTCCAACTTTATCCCCAGGTACGTGGGTGACTTGTCCCATTTGAGCGTTTTCCCCGCAGATATTAAGATCGATTTGTTCTTTGAGACGTTTCCAACAATTGGTAAACAATGAATACACGATCTTTTCCGCATTTACCACCAATCTCCATTTCCTAGCATAATCTTGTGTTAGTGTGAGATCTTTTTGCAGCCGGCTCTGCAATTGCTGGATGGATTTGCCCGAGCTCAGAATTGCCAAATCATCAGCGAACATTGTATTCTTTGTTACCAAAAGTGACTGCAGGTCATGCACGTACGCCAGGAACAAGGTGCAGCTCAAGGCTGACCCCTGTGGGAGTCCGTTCTCGAGTGCATACATGTTCGAAACCTTGTCCCCAACACAGGTGGATATCGTACGATTTGATAGAAAAGAGTGAATCCACCGGTGCATGTTGGCTGTCACTCCGAGCTATTGCAGCTTGTACGGCAGACCTGCCCTCCAGACTTTGTCGTAAGCGTTCTGGGGGTCAAAAAATACCGCGACAGTATGATTTCTCATCTGAAGCTCATTGGTGGTATTTTGGATAAAGTGGATTACCTGGTCCATAGGCTGCCTCCCCTTGCGTTTTCTTATACATGGTACTACTTTTATACCACTTGACCATGAATTTAAAGGTACAAAAACTCATGTTATCAAACCACCCGTCCCCCACTGCCCCCCCCCAACTCCCGACCCCCATCCTCTCATAAACACGGTCTAGACGTTACCCTGAAAGTACCTGTTGGTTTGACTTCACCAGGACTACAACTACAATTGTTGTGCGTATCCTCTTTAGTCTTCGTCTTCGAGTTGCCATCTGTATTAGAGAGTATAATTTAATGTAAGGCATAAAATGTTATTGATATAGCCATACATTACAATTATATTATCCTTAAATTATAATTATTCCAAGTCAGGTCATTGGATGTCGTCACTTGTTAAGATATAATGTTATTTGTTGTCGATATTTCTAGAAATATTTATTTTTTATAAGAAATAGTCTTTTAAAAACCGTTGTCATTTATGAAAATAATAACTTTTATAAGATTTACAAAAACGTAATAGGATGTTATTCTTAAGTTCATGATTTTATTTTCTCATATGAATTCCAATAGTTGAATTAAGTTTAAAAAGCAGAGGCAATTGATTGTAATTCCAGCTAATGTGATTTATTGCTTTAACATTCGAACATGATTATGACTGTACAAGACTCACTTAGCTCGTGCAGAGAGAACTTCGCCTGACAGGCGAATCTACAAGACGGGTCTCTCATCAAGCTGATGTTGTGAATGCCGTGGTGTCTACACCAGTTGAGCTGTTCGTGCTCCTTTACTTTATGAGGTAGACAGGACTCGCAAATACCACTGTGACAATACTCGTCGTGGCGACAGCATACTCCAGAAGGTAAACACTTGTTGGGTATGTCCGAGGGACAGGACATTTGGACAAGGTCGTCTAAAAATTGTCCACTGACTGTAAATTTGAGAACTATTATTATTATTACCTATATAACGTATTTAAAAAAAAAAACTATGGTTTGTGCATTAGTCCGGGTGGGGGCATGTTATATTGATAACGGCTTCTCCAGTTGGTCCGCTTGCTGCAACAGTTTAAACACCTAGCCGTATTCAAATGTTTATAATATCTCTTCATCATTCATTAAGGATTATGATTTGTCCCTTAGATCTAAGCCTTCTACAACTTCAGACTTTTTAAAAAAAATACAAGGTAAGAAAATTTAATTTTGTTTCAGCAATTCCCCATTTTGGAACTTAAAACAATTTAGTAAAATGCTAGAAATATGATGAGTTTCTGTTGCCCCCCTACACACCTCCCGTTGATTGATCAATTTAACAAGGAAATGGTATCTTTAAATAACATTTGGGTATGTGAGCTATACCATGAAGATGGTAGATGAAGTGGGCATGTGGATAGTAACAAAGACATAGTAGATGAAGTGGGTATGTGGGTAATAACAAGGAGATGGTACACGAAGTGGGTATATGGGCTATAACAAGGAGTTGGTAAGACTCAATTGTCTCTAGTGCAGCTCCTTTTTGCCATTTTAGCGGCTTGACTTGTTAACTGCTGTTTTTGACAGGGTCAGACAGACATCAGGTGGTTCGCAGCCATCCTGAGGGGATCGCTCCTGGATCAGGCGTATTTTCTCCCTGTTTTCTGGTAAAGGGATTTTTATTCTCGAGTGAATAGACCGCATCCATGAAGGATGGTCTTTTAAGCCTTGTCCGCTTTACCCAGCGATCTTGGAGTTGGAAACAGGGTTCCGTCTTTTCCATTCGACGATGACGCTCTATGGTCGTCAGGATAGCCTTGTCCCTCCTGATGTGGAGTGGTTCTATGTCTGACATAATTTCCACAGCGGCAGTGGATGTAGTACGTAACTGCCCGCATTCAAATCTTAGAACTAGATTTTGTATCCGGTCCAGTCCTTCTAGAGCTGTACGGCTTGCGAAAGCCTGCACCGGGAGGCTGTAGGCCAGGGCACCTCTTATGCTCCCGAGATAGAGAGCTCTCAGGAATCTTGCGTCAGCTCCCCGCAGGTAGTGCTGGCAAGTTTTTTTGACCAGGCTGAGTTTAGACGTGGCTCGAGCGCCGAGTTCCCGTACGTGGTTATGCAGTTGAAGTTTCTGGTCCAACTTTATCCCCAGGTACGTGGGTGACTTGTCCCATTTGAGCGTTTTCCCCGCAGATATTAAGATCGATTTGTTCTTTGAGACGTTTCCAACAATTGGTAAACAATGAATACACGGTCTTTTCCGCATTTACCACCAATCTCCATTTCCGAGCATAATCTTGTGTTAGTGTGAGATCTTTTTGCAGCCGGCTCTGCAATTGCTGGATGGATTTGCCCGAGCTCCAAATTGCCAAATCATCAGCGAACATTGTATTCTTTGTTACCAAAAGTGACTGCAGGTCATGCACGTACGCCAGGAACAAGGTGCAGCTCATGGCTGACCCCTGTGGGAGTCCGTTCTCGAGTGCACACATGTTCGAAACCTTGTCCCCAACACAGGTGGATATCGTACGATTTGATAGAAAAGAGTGAATCCACCGGTGCATGTTGGCTGTCACTCCGAGCTATTGCAGCTTGTACGGCAGACCTGCCCTCCAGACTTTGTCGTAAGCGTTCTGGGGGTCAAAGAATACCGCGACAGTATGATTTCTCATCTGAAGCTCATTGGTGGTATTTTGGATAAAGTGGATTACCTGGTCCATAGGCTGCCTCCCCTTGCGTTTTCCTATACATGGTACTACTTTTATACCACTTGACCATGAATTTTAAGGTCCAAAAACTCATGTTATCAACCCGTCCGTCCACCACTGCCTCCCTAACTCCCGACCCTCATCCCCTCATAAACACGGTCTAGCCGTTACCCTGAAAGTACCTGTTGCCATCTGTATTAGAGATTATAATTTAATGTAAGGCATAACATGTTATTGATATAGCCATACATAACAACTATCTTTAAATTATAATTATTCCAAGTCAGGTCATTGGATGTCGTCACTTGTTAAGATATAATGTTATTTGTTGTCGATATTTCTAGAAATATTTATTTTTAATAAGAAATTGTCTTATAAAAACCGTTGTCAGTTGGGTTTGTCCGGGGGGCAGGACATTAGAACAAAGTCGTCTAAAGTTTTTCCACTGACTGCAAATTTGAGAACTATTATTATTATTACATAAATAACGTATTAAAATAACTATGTTGTGTGCATTAGTCCCCGGGGGGAGGGGGGTGCAGGTTATACTGATAATGGCTTCTCAAGTTGGTCCGCTTGCTGCTACATTTTAAACACCTAGACATATTCAAATGTTTATACTATTATCACCATGATTTGTCCTTTAGATCTAAGCCTTCTCCAACTTCAGACTTTTTTTTCAAAATGCAAGGTGAGAAAAGTTTATTTTGTTTCAGCAATTCCCCGATTTTTTTACTTAAAACAAGTTAGTAAAATACTAGAAATATAACGAGTTTCTGTCGCTCCCCACCCCCGTTGATTGTGACACACATAAAATGACTTATCAATTTAAAAAGGAAATAGTATCTTTAAATAACAAGTAGGTATGTGAGCGATAACAAGGCGATGGTAGATGAAGTGGGTATGTGTGTAATAACAAGGACATGGTACACGAAGTGGGTGTGTGTGCTACAACAAGGAGATGGTAGAGGAGTGGTTGTGTGTGCTACAACAAGGAGATGGTAGACGGAGTGGGTGTATGTGCTACAACAAGGAGATGGTAGACGGAGTGGGTGTGTGTGCTACAACAATGAGATGGTAGACGAAGTGGGTGTGTGTGCTACAACAAGGAGATGGTAGACGGAGTGGGTGTGTATGCTACAATAAGGAGATGGTAGACGGAGTGGGTGTGTGTGCTACAACAAAGAGATGGTAGACGGAGTGGGTGTGTGTGCTACAACAAGGAGATGATAGACGGAGTGGGCGTGTGTGCTGCAACAAGGAGATGGTAGACGAAGTGGGTGTGTGTGCTACAACAAGGAGATGGTAGACGAAGTGGTTGTGTTCTACAACAAGGAGATGGTAGACGAAGTTGGTGTGTGTGGTACAACAAGGAGGTGGTAGACGGAGTGGGTGTGTGTGCTACAACAAGGAGATGGTAGACGAAGTGGGTGTGTGTGCTACAACAAGGAGATGGTAGACGAAGTGGGTGTGTGTGCTACAACAAGGAGATGGTAGACGAAGTAGGTGTGTGTGCTACAACAAGGAGATGGTAGACGAAGTGGGTGTGTGTGCTACAACAAGGATATGGTAGACGAAGTGGGTGTGTGTGCTACAACAAGGAGATGGTAGACGGAGTGGGTGTGTGTGCTACAACAATGAGATGGTAGACGGAGTGGGTGTGTGTGCTACAACAAGGAGATGGTAGACGGAGTGAGTGTGTGTGCTACAACAAGGAGATGGTAGACGAAGTGGGTGTGTGTGCTACAACAAAGAGATGGTAGACGGAGTGGGTGTGTGTGCTACAACAAGGATATGGTAGACGAAGTGGGTGTGTGTGCTACAACAAGGAGGTGGTAGACGAAGTGTGTGTGTGTGCTACAACAAGGAGATGGTACATAAGAAGTGATGCCTCGAGTTGAACCTCGTTTTGTTAAAATCTATGGTCGGTTGACACGATCAAATTTTCCTTCAAGCATTTGATGCAATTCGTGTATGAAGCCTTGTCACAACTTTCAAATTACTATTCGATTAAATTCCCCAAAAAAGAAACCACGCACAAAATAGTGCGTTCATACAACAATTTGACGCGAAATTTGATCTTGTGAACCGACCCTTCGTGAAAGACCTTTTTACATAACAAGAACAATTTCAAATTACGTAATAGAAAATTAAGTAGTTAATCTCACTAGTTTTGCTAATTATTTTTGAAGTGTAAATTTATCAAGGTGTGTTTAATTAAAATAACTTTCTTACCAAATAAACACAAGGGTAACAAATGGACTGAAATGGCCATTATTAACATCTTTTCTTGGTAGAGAATGTTAAAAATAACATTGAAATCTGAAGAAGAATAAAAAAGATTAAATAAAATTAATATACATATAAAATATAATTGGTTGTAATGGTTTTATTGGCAAATAGAAATGTAAAAAAATGATTTATTAAAAATTTATGTACTGATAAATGCAATAAGGAAAAGAAAAGAATTTCAGTTAAAATACACGCGACCGACCCAGAGAAAAGAGGTTTCCACTCTGCGGGAACAGATTTGTTGGCAACTATTTTTTTTCTTTACAATACGCACCAGTTCACTGACTAACCGTTTAACTTAATGATACTCCCTTATAAGGCGGCAGACGTGTGAAGTGTCATAGGATTCAATTCATCTAAAACAGGAGTTGGGGTGGATGAAGGGGCGGGGGCTGGGGGCCGGGCTTTCGTGTAGACCTATGATACATCACGCCGGATTCCCCCCCCCCCCAACCCCCAAAAAAATATCTCAAGAGCCTCCCCCCAGCAGACAGACACACACACAACACAACTTAAGGAAATAATACAAAGAGTCAGTGTGTCATATTGTATAAACCATGTCACTTGAACGCCCAGGGTGTGCTGATAGAGCCTTGTGGGTTTAACGGCGTGGGGGGGGGGGGGTTGCTGGGTGGGATGGAGAAGTGGGTGATAATCTTGAAATGATATTTTAACATTTCATATTCTGACACTTTATTTTGTGAACTTCTTTCCATCTGGAGAGGATATAAATAGATTGAGACAGATTGTTAGGGTTCCTGGCATTTTGATTTAATATTTGATAGTGTTCTAGACTGTTCTAAAATGTTAAATTTGTTTGCTGGCAAACGTGTATTTGCCATTTGGGGGAGGGGGGGTAAATTCAATTGCAGTAGATAGTCGTAGCTGAATGACTATAGACTTTAAAAATAAATAATTCCGTTTTTATATTATTTACATAAACTAATCTACCTGTGGTGTAGCTAGGGGCTGCTACGTGTGCGGACAACACCTGGTAAAACCATGAGTTTACCGCAGCGGGTGGCACCAACTCTGGCTAGGCCACCGGAAAAACCAAATGACTTTAACAGCAATGAATAGCTGCGACACGGAGCTTTCAAGCAAGGCATTGGAGCAGGCTTTTCTTGTTTAGCCAAGCTCCACTTCAGCTCCGCTGCGGACAAAGTTGTGTCATCCCCCGCTTCAGCTCCTCAGTGAGCTCCGGCAAAATGAAAGCGGGAAGAGGGTGGAGTGTTTTTGTTGGGGGTGTGGGGGCTAAGTGTTTATATGAATACGTTTATTGTAACTACCCAATCGTAGTTACTAGGCAATAGAAATGCATGTATTATAAACCTAGGAGTAGAAGAGTGTGCCATTATATCTTTAAAAAAGTGGGGCAACATTTTTTGTAAAATAGTTGAGGGGGGGGGGGGGACAACCTTGCTGGTAGAAGTGTGGGGCAATATTTGTTGGTAGAAGAGTGGGGCAACATTTGGTGGCAGAATAGTATGGCAACTTAGTTGGTAGAAGAGTGGGGCAACATTTGGTGGCAGAATAGTATGGCAACTTAGTTGGTAGAAGAGTGGGGCAACATTTGGTGGCAGAATAGTATGGCAACTTAGTTGGTAGATGTGTTGGGGCAACATCGCTGGTAGGTGAGTGGGAGGTTCATTTTAATTTTAAAAATTAAAATTCCAAAATATATTTTTAAATTTTGGACCTTGGAACAAGATTTGGATTGGTGACATATTTGATTGTGTGAGAGATGACATTCTTTGTTGTTAAGGTACAGCGGTTAGTGTGTAGAGTGAGAGCCGAAGGAAGAAGGCACGGAGAGCAGTGTTGTGAATAAAAAACAAAAAAACAATTGTAATCAATGTGTGTATAAAATTTTTTCTAAAGTCCTGTAATTATTATTTTTACATATAGTTTATTTTTAGCATTATTTAAAAAGTAAATCAACACACACAACAAAATTCTTATATATGTATCAAAATATTAGAGAAAACATCGGGGACTTCAAAGGTGTTTTGACATTTGTGTTAAAGATTCTGACTTTGGTTTGCAGCTTCAGCTCCTTCGACTCCCATGTTTTCTTTAATAGCACAAATGTCCATCTATCTTTTTATTATTTTTACATATAGTTTATTTTTTTAGCATTATTTATATAGTAAAATAAAGACACACAGCATAATTCTTATTTAGGTATCAACATATTAGAGAAAACAATGCTTGGTGTCAAAACTGACTCTGCATAGAGTTACGGCTAACCAGAGGCGTAGCTAGAGTGTTTGGCGCCCGGGGACAGATTCATTTTAAAGAGTATCCTTTCTTTTCTTCTACTGTCAAACCCACTATTTTCATCAATAAAATAATATCAAAGCAAATTTTAGCACCCTTATTTTGTCCGGCGCCACGGGACATTTTCCCCCCTAACCCCCCCCCCCCCCTTCAGTTACTCCTCTGCAGCTAACAATTCTCCTTCGTTTTGCCAAGAAACTTTTATTTTAAAACTTTTATCTTTTGCTTGTTTTGTTCCACTAATATTCATTTATAGCAACATTATTCATTTTATTCGTTGACAATGTACAAAAAAAAAAAAAAAGGCAAATGCGTATATTACAAAGTAAATATACAACAATTTTGAAATATCAACAACATAACCAAGCAACAGTCGTTGTCAACTCATCGTTATGTTGTCACTTGTAAAACATATTTAAGTGAACAAAATGGAGGAGACCCCACGATGAAATGAACGTAGTCAGCACACTCTACACATGAGACGTGTGTGGTCACCTTCAAACATAGGAGAGTGCCAACTCTTCAGATCTGAGAAATGTAACGTTTACATGCAACCAAATTTGTCAATGTAATGCCCATTAAAGCAATAAATTAATTATTTAATCTCGCTAAATACACGTGATTAAAAAAAAATTACAAACAATTTAAGACTTTAAAAGATATACTTGGTAATTCAGCGATGCCTTTTTTTTTTTATTTAATCTTGACCATGTTTTTTTTTAAAAAATAAAACGATCCATTAAAACTTGTAATAAATGTTCAAAATCTTTGTGAAGGTTCTTTCCGTTTTCATTGCAAAGCAGGCTAGATGTATTTGGATTACTTCCCTTATCTTATTTTTATGTAATATTTCTCTCTAGGTCTGAGCAATAATTTGATCTTGAGACATCATTAATTAAGGAGTTTTTTTTGTTTAAGTTTGTGATCAGATTCGAACATAACTTAATGAAAAGTTATATATTTAAGTCTGCGAGATTTTCTTTTTAACTAACTTTTAAAAAAAAATATTTAAATATGAAAATACAAAATCAGCTTTTATAGTCTCATCGTTATTCATAGCAAACATTTTTTTACATTAATATGTGCGTTTGAAATAATGTAACCGAAGAATTCAAACTGTAAAAAGAAACAAAAACAAAAAAGCAAAAAAAAAACAAGAGCAGATCTTTCAAAGTGAAAAGCAGCATTTCTAACAGTAACAAATGTTACATCATAATTGACTAAGTGAAATGATTTTAATTTCTTTATTTTTCTTTCTTTTTTTTTCTTTCTGCATAAAGTTTATATGAGTATGGGTGTAAATGCTTTTTTTTAAAATTTATTTATTGTATGTTTGTATTTTGCTAGATGATTTTTATCAACATAATAACAAAACCTTCATAAAGCACAAAGTATAGTGGCTCGCTGGACATTGGTTTACCTTATGGGAACCACGTCACATATTTGACATCTTTATTATTATTTTGTTTCCGAATCATGATTGCGTTTTTTTAAAGTAGAAAAAGAAACGGAATTATGCAAAAAATATGTACATGCTAAAATTTCAAAGAAATTTGAGATCTTGTTCTGTTTGGAAGCATGTTAAGAAGATTGGCATTTGTATACCAATACCAATTAATACGTCAATGAACAAACTTATTTTTTTTAAAATGTACGTCTTTGTAAAAAAAAAATTTTCATGCTGGAAATCATAATTTCCTTTTGTGTGTGTGTGGATGGGCTTCGAGGATCTTGGATTTGAATTTAGGAAAGTCTTTCCTTCGGTAAGGATGCTTACAGTCCTCGTTTCCACGGAATTATCACATGTAGTCCTGTCCGGCATACTACCGTGATTATGGCAAATAAAGTAACAACGTTTCCTGACCACTGAGACCTTTCATGAGCTAATGACCTTCCGTAAGCAAAGAATCATGTGCAACGATGGGGGTTTTCCGTAGAAAAAGAAAACAGAAGTGAAGTTGACGATCAAGGCGCATGCGCATAGACAGGAGATGTCCGTAGATGACTTCTTATACTTGGAAGCTTTCTTCTAGTTTTCTAGACGGGTCACGTGCCTCTTTAGCCGCTGCTTTTGCTTTGTGGAGTCAACGCTCCGCATTCATTCTCCAGATTGTCCTTGACCTCGGATCCGATGCGAGGTTGGTGTCTACCGTTCGCGAAGGAGGTCGCCCTGGGAGGAGGTACCTCTGGCGGGCTCGCAGGTTCCAATGAGATATATCTCTCGCCCGCATCCTCTCCGTCGCTGACAGCCACGTGGCGTCTGCGGTGGTGCCTCTTGCTGCTACGCTCTGTAGAAAACGTAAACGTTGATTAGAGACATGTCTCAACTACAAACTGTGAAATCTGCACATTTGAGACAACGAGAAACGTTCCTTTCTTTATATATGTTATTATGTCTGTGTCATTATTTATGTGTCATTATATCTGTGCCATTATGTCTGTGTCATTATGTCTGTGTCATTATGTCTGTGTCATTATGTCTGTGTCATTATGTCTGTGTCATTATGTCTGTGTTATTATGTCTATGGCATTATGTCTGTGTCATTATGCCTGTGTAAATTTATTTATGTCATTATGTCTATGTTTTATGTCCGTATAATTATGTCTGTATTTAAAAGGAAGACAACAACAAAATATCCCGCCCAATTACAAAGTCCAATTAATTTGTTTATTGGGTACTCCCCTTTATAAAGTTCAATCAATTTGTTTATTGGGTACTCTCCCTTATAAAGTTCAATCAATTTGTTAATTGGGTACTCCCCCTTATAAAGTTCAAACAGTTTGTTAATTGGGTACTCCCACTTATAAAGTTCAATCAATTTGTTTATTGGGTACTCCCACTTATAAAGTTCAAACAGTTTGTTAATTGGGTACTCCCCTTTATAAAGTTCAAACAGTTTGTTAATTGGGTACTCCCCTTTATAAAGTTCAATCAATTTGTTTATTGGGTACTCCCCCTTATAAAGTTCAATCGATTTGTTTATGAGGTCTGCCTACTTACCAAGAGCACCGAAACGATCTCTGCGATGACGTAACAATATATTCCGGTACATCATGAGACTGAGCACCGCCACCGCCAGGAGCAGTATCAGGAACACGCAACACGCCACTGACACGGCCAGGAACAGGTGGAACCAGGTGTTGTCTGCACAGATGAGAAAAATCTTTAATGGTAAAGCAGCCGATTCTGAATATCAAACTTTAAAGCCCATATAATGATGACATAGACCAGACTAGCACAACATACGGCCCTCGGGCCGCATGCAGCCCACCAGCACCCACCTGGCGGCTCGCGAAAGGAACGAAACATTCTTTATTATTATTATTTTCTTAATAGCCTTCGGCCTTGTCCTATAATCTATCGGCCCTCACAAGTTTTTCATAAAGTATTACAGCCCGCCTTACATTTTGAGTTGTGCGGGCCTGACCTAGATCATGGGTTTTGAACTTTCACAACAACAAAAAATGTGTGTGTGTGTGGGGGTGGGGGTGTCACGAAACTTTGAACAATTTATTATTAGAACGTCATATTTGTTTAAATGACTTTTTTTCTCCTTTTTTCCCCCGCTTTTCCTTCTGAGTAACTTCATGTCTTAACCTCAAAAGTTCCTGTAGCGGAGATAAACAATTTCGTAATCCTTAGGGTCGGTTCACACGATCAAATTTTTCTTCAAGCATTTGATGCAATTCGTGTATGAAACCCTGTCACAGCTTTCAAATTACTACTTGATCAAATCCCCAAAAAAGAAACCACGCACAAAAAAGTGCGTTCGCAACACAATTTGACGCGAAATTTGATCGTGTGAACTGACGCTTAATGTGTAGTTTGTCGTGGCGACCATTTTCTTCTTTGTATCTTTCTGTGTCAAGCCTTGACCCTATTTAAAACATTTTTAGACGCCTTGGTTTTTGCTGTTGTTTCTTAATGTATTAAAAGGTATATTTTTCATTGTTATTATTGTATGGATTTTTTTTGGGGTCTTTTTTTTTGGGGGGGGGGGAGGGGGGGTGGTTGGGAGGGGGTCTTCGGGAGTCTGAAACGTCTACTCCGGCTGTACAAGTCAATCAGCACAATGAACAATCAATCAGCACAATGAACAATCAATCAGTACAATTAACAATCGATCGGAACAATGAAAGCCTTGCCAACGGCCATCTGTGTTCAAGGCGCTAACTTCATCGTGCGGTTCTCTGGGTCACAACATTTCAGTTAAGTTTCATTTGTTTATATTTGTAACGCGTTGATTCTCTTGTTCACCAACGAACGAAGGCTTAATGCCGACACGACACGTTCGTTGTTTCGTGGCATCCTTTTCTCAGCCACATCCCACTACACCAGTGGTTCTCAACCTTTCTAAGGCCGCGACCCTTTTACACAGAGTCTCATGTCTTGGCGACCCCCCCCCCCCAACAACCACAAATTATTTTCGTTTTACTTCAAAACTGTAGATTATATGTCTTTTCAGGTGGTTTTAGTCGACCCCTGTGAAAGCGTCGTTCGACCCCAAAAGGGGTCGCGACTCACAGGAACCACTGCACTACACTGTACTACTTATTTCCGCTTTAAGACTTTAAAGGCTTATCAACTAATGTTACCCCCTCCCACCCGTCCCCAATACCCTCCCCCAAAACGCCCGGCCACGCCTATCATCACGGTCTAGCCCAGGGGTGGGCAAACTTTTTATGCGGAGGGCCACATTGACATTTGTAAAGCTATTTTGGGGGGGGGGGGGGGCGCATGTATATTATGTTCAATTTTTACATGTCGATAAACATTTCTCTATATAAAAATCGGTAAATTCGCATTTTAGCATTACATGAAAAAAATCAAGGACTGTTTAAGAAAAAAGAAAGTTAGAAAGAAAGTTGATCAAAAAATGTTAAAACAATCATAACGGTATATGAAATTCTGTAAAATTCAACAAAATAACTTAAAAAAACAGAATTTTTTAAAATTTCTAAATGTTTTCGAGGGCCGCATAATATCAGCTGCCGGGCCGCATGCGGCCCGCTGGCCGTAGTTTGCCCACCCCTGAGTCTAGCCGTTACCCTGAAAGTACCTGTTGGTTTGACGTCACCAGGAGTACAGTTGTTGTGCGTGTCCTCTTTCGTCTTGCTGTGGCCATCTGGATGAGAGATTAGAATTTAATGTAAGGCATAACATTTAACACGGCTTTTTACATTACAATTATTTAACACAATTAATGTTGAAAGTTGGTTTACTGTTAAGATATAATGTTATTTGTTATCGATATTTCTTGAAATGTTAATTATTATACGAATGTTGCCCTATAAAAACCGCTGTTTTTACAATAACACAATACGTTGTTATTCTTAAGTAAATCATTTCAACTAGTTCAATTCATTTTGAAAAGCAGAGATTGATTCCGGCTAATGTGATTTGTTTCCATAACATTCAAACATGATGTATGATTGTACAAGACTCACTTAGCTCGTGCAGAGAGAACTTCGCCTGACAGGCGACTCTACAAGACGGGTCTCTCATCAAGCTGACGTTGTGAACGCCGTGATGTTTACACCAGTTGAGCTGTTCGTGCTCCTTTACTTTATGGGGTAGACAGGACTCGCACATACCACTGTGACAGAACTGGTCGTGGCCACAGCAAACTCCGTACGGTAAACACTTGTTGGGTTTGTCCGGGGGGCAGGACATTTGGACAAGGTCGTCTAAAGTCTGTCCACTGACTGCAAATTTGAGAACCATTATTATTATTACAAATATAACGTATTTAAAAAAAATAAGGTGTGTCCATTAGGTCTGATACAAAATGTAGGACTTATCTTTTCAATTCTGTTATTTTTTTTATTTTTATTTTTTTATTTTTTAAATTTTTGTAATTGAAATTTTTGCGAACTAAATGAATGAACATTTTATTTATATCATTTTTTTAAAAAATCAGCTATAAGCAGTGATATTTTATAACAATCCCAAAGCTTATTGAGTTTGCTTCACCTATTCCACATTTTTCGTTTTAAAATATTAGGATCCCCCAATTCGTGTGATGCTCATGCTACTTCCGTGGGTGTGAGTCGGTGGGTAGGAAGGTATTAGCGGTCGAATCGTAGCCCCCACCCCTGAATTTACGTAAAAAAATATATCTTTTCATGACATATCTTACTTCATGAATTGTGCACTAGAACTATTCACAGTGCACTTGAACTATTCACAGTGCACTTGAACTATTCACAGTGCACTTGAACTATTCACAGTGCATTTGAACTATTCACAGTGCACTTGAAATATTCAAAGTGCACTTGAACTATTCACAGTGCACTTTAACTATTCACAGTGCACTTGAACTATTCATAGTGCACTTGAACTATTCATTGCAAATAAGAAGTGTGAATTTTAATTGAATTTCGAACGAAGCAACTGATGTTGAAATCAACACAATTTTGTTGCCCTATGTGGGTGTGCATGACGTATAATCAAACTACCCCCTACAAACAAATTCAAGAAACCCAAACAAAAACAAATAATAAAACAACACATACAAACAAAAGTATTTTTTTATATAAAATATTGAGCAATGGCTCTACACATTTGATCAAAATGCACTTTATAAGAATCCCAATTAGTGCTCCGCCCCCCCCCCCCAAAAGGCTCGCAACCGCTACTTTTTTTCACACCCCTTGAACTACTTCAGAAAAACAAAAGACAATATTACGCACCAAACGCGCTTGCGACATTTTTAAGAATGTCTGTTTAGCGCAGTTATCGGGGATTTTATTTCGTGAAATCACATTTCCTTCATCTTCCTCTTGAGAAATAGCAAAAAAATATTTCAGGGGGGGGGGGGGGGTTGTTGGGGTGTGGCTAAAAAATTTGATAGAATGTTTTGTCATCGGCAACGAGTCTACGTTTCAGCTCAATGTGTAGACGGGAAGTGGGTCAATTAGCCGTCCGAAGATGTTGCCACACGCCCAGCCAGAAAGAAACACGAACAAGCTAACGTAAAGGATTTTAAAAGGTACAGGCTTATAGGAGGGACCTAGAGTTTATGACTCCCGCCGGGTGGTCCTTGAATTAGCCACCCCTCACAAAAGTGTAACTTTAAAAAAAACAAAAACAAAAAAAAACAATATCGGTGCACCGAAAATGCCTGCACCCAGTGGCGTAACAACGGCGTGCCATTGGGGCAGTTGCCAAAGGCGGCGGCCTGCGCCACTTCAAAACGGCGCCGCTAAATCTCTAATTTTTAAATTTTTATTATTTAAAAAATAAATTAGCCAAGGGCGCCAAAAACCCAGTTACGCCTCTGCCTGAACCAAAGTGACTCCCCCCCCTTCTAATTCCTACGCCTCTGGGTACACGCACTTATCATAAAATTCATTCATTCTGAGGTGCGCACTAAGAAAGGTCCAGCCCGACTATCAGTCAGCATAAAGTATTGTCGAGATGGTTAATTTCTAATTGAATTTTTTTTTGAAACACTATTTCAAAAACAACAACAAAATAATACTATGTATTTCAAAGAATCAGCCATTACTGGTATCACGAGATTCCAGAGCACTCCTGGATACTTATTTGCTCTGTTTAAAGGTCGATTGACATCTGTGACCTAAATTCTAATATCTGGTCAACACGCCAATGACAGCCGCCATGAAACTTTTGGGAAATCCCCGATCATACTGTGTACGTGCAACTTTCGGTTAATGAGTGAAAATTTAAAACGTGCTTTTGTTTAATGAGAGTGCATAAATATTTATTATATATTTATTATATATATATATAATTTATGTACTCTCATTAAACGAAAGCATATATATATATACATATATAACTACAAGGCCCGTATAACTAAAACTAACGTTATATGAATCTATAAAGTTAAGTGATATCAAGATTCACATAGATTAATGAAATGTTACCACACTGTATTGGGGTCCGTACAAATCATTCTCATTTTTGTCAACATTCTTTGCGTTGCTTGAGAAATAATTATGTCCAATGCTAAAAAAAAATATGAGGTGTATCAACCCCCCTCCTCCCCCCCCCCTTTTTTTTTCCACATCCCCCCGCGCCCAATTCCCTCGACATCCTGGTGAAGAGATTAAACATACGAAAATATATATAACATGACTAATCATTATTTAACAAGGAAATAATCTATTTTTGATACATGTATATTTAAATTCGAAGAAAGGATATGGATTATTACTCACAGACAGAAGTGATCGAACACTGGGGGCGGGCGGGTTGGGGGGGGGGGCATTTCCTTAATTGGAACACGAATTTGTTCAAATGTGTATTATTTATTGATTGATTAATTGACCGCCCACATTTCTAAACAGCTTTTTTTGTTGTTGTTGTTTTTTTACACTGCTTTACTCTATTAAAGATATTATGTTCAACTAGCTAATGCTAGTCATACTCTTACCTTGTGAACACAGGGGCAGCAAATGCAGGAAAAAAGCGAAGAGTAACATTTTCTTGGTGTATAGAAGAAGTATGAATAATCAAATCGGCAGCCTGAAACAAAGAAATTTAAAATTTAAAAATGTAATTATTATAATAATGAGGTCTTAAAATGTATCACGGGGCATACAAATTAACTAGCTTTTGTGAAGGAGTTACAAATTAAATGCATCATCTATCACACGGGCTGCGCTGTTGAAGCAGCGACCGTTTACATTTGCAATCAGCTCTGAAAAGACGGCAGATTTGTCAAGTTTCTTAACAACCCTGACTACAACTTATTGTTCAAAGTGTCTCTTTTTCTTCTTCTATGTTTTGAGGGCCCACGATCAATGAATTGATCATTATGGCTCCTATGTAAATGTTTTAGCTACATAAACGTATCACATATCATTTTAAAGGTAACTGAATGCTCTTGAATTGATTATAGGTATTTGTTCAAATATATTTGTTCAATTTGATATAATATATATATATTTGGCGAAAAATTTGTTTAAAGAACATAACTTGTGATAATTATTTTATTTTTTAAAAGTAATTTGGTAAATATGTTTTTTTAAACAGAGATTAGAAAAGTGTCTGTTAAAATGTAACTACTGATAAATTTGTAAAAAAAAAATAAATAAAAAAATAATAGTTTTTAAAAAATAATTTAAAAGACGAAACAAATTTTAGTATGAAACTGTTTACAAACCCACAGAGAAAAAAAAACAATCATGCACACAAAAGTCTTCCTCTCTTCAATAGACTCCAGGACAACAACGCTCTGGCTTGTCAACCAAATTTTACTTCCTTATATAGTGGATGACCGACGACGAGATTTCAACAATGAATCTTCAACAGGAGTGGGAGGTGGGTGGGTGGGTGCTTGTATAGTAGACTTCAAATACATCAACGGGGAGGTTGGGGGGGGGGGAGATCCCCAACAAAATCTAAAGAGCCCCACCCCCCTTCACACACACACAATTATTCATACCCCTTATTAAGTTTAAAGAGATTCATGATACAAATAGTCAGTGTATCATAAATTATTGTATCATGACATTTACACTGTTTTGGTTTAAATGTGTTGTGTGTGTTGTGAAATCGTAGGGCTGGGCAGAGTGAGTCGAGGATCTTGTGGAAATGGGGGATTATTTTGGTGGAGGTTAAGCGTTTAACATTATGACTCACTAATTTAACATTTCACAGTCTTACACTTACACGAAATCTTGTAACGTTCTTACTCCCTGGACAGCTTAAATATTGACGAATCTCGGATTGTTACGTCGCCTGACGTAAGTTTGATCATTCGATAGATTGCCACAGTGTCTTAATCTAAGATTAATTTTTAAAAGCCATTACAGAAAAAGTATGTTCATTGAAGATGATAATCAAAAGGTATATCATAGATGAATGACTAGCGAAGTTAAAAAAAAAATATTAAAATAATAATTCGTTGTTAATTATTTTAAATTAAGTCAAGGAATCGTCACGGGAGCAAGCGATTACCTCAGCAGGGAAAAGATGCTGAGTTAAGACATACAGAACGTCGAGGACTCCACATATACAACAGACCATTTTACGAAATATAACATAAAGCCCTTGAAGAAATGGACCCCAAAAATAAACACCGGATTAAACTATATAATCTTGACTTCTAGTTTAAATAATGATTAAATAATGATTAAACTTTTATTAAGCTTTGATTAAACGATGTTTAAATTTTGATTAAGCTATGATTAAGTTATTATTAAGCTAATAGTGTAACTGATTAAATTATAATTAAATTATGATTAAACTATGATTAATTTATGATTAAACTATTATCAAATTATTATTTAACTATGTATGTATTCTATAAAATATCAAATTTCCATATCGCACGGGTACAACTCTTTTTTTTATGACACACACCATTTACTATGTTCTCTTGAATGTCTTAATGATTTGTTGAATTTATGTTAATTTATCTCCTTACCTTAAGTTTCAGAAAGCAAATGCCAGGTATATCCCGTCACAGGTTCTCTCACGAATGGGTGGGCTCCAGCCTGGCTGTGGAGCTTTTATAACTGGGCCAAAAATTCCAACGTTCATTCATAAATTTAACGGGCCTATGACAGGTGTTTTCCCACACCTGAAGGCGTTTGCGATATCAATATTTCAAGGGCACCAACCACTGCATGTCAAAATCACGTGGAGTCACCCACCCTTCATTGTTAAGTATGCAAAGTGATCTGCGGAGCCAATCCCAGGGTATCTATTTAGAGATAACCTACGTCAAATTCCTCATTCTAGGGTGTGAAAGATGGAGTTTTGTTTCTTCCAGAGGCGAATACATTACACAATTAATAGTAAGGGTCAAATTCCTCATTCGAGGGTGTGAAAGATATAGCTTTGTCTCTTCCAGAGGCGAATCCATTACTCAGTTAATAGTAGGATAATACGACAGGATAAGATTCATTAAAAAAGTGTGAATGACAAAATAAATTTGATTATCATAACGGAAATAATAAATTATTACAGTTTTTTTTTCTAAATATGTTCAAAGGAATTTAAAAAATAATAATTTGAAATGGATGCACATGTCAAGATGTCCTTCCTCCACCGCAGCAAACAGCTGACAGATAAACGTGTAAATATGTCATAAGATAACTCAATAGCTATGTCTTCTTCGGTGCATGTACTGACGTTACTTGGGAATCCAGTGATAAGAAATTACTTTTTAACTTTTTTTTCTTTCCGAAGACCTTGAACCAATTGAACCATTGTCCCTGTGCAGAATTCCATGAGGTCGATTCAAAACTGGTAACATCTTGAAATTCTCTTGTCGTTTTCTGGCGATGTCTTTCCAATATCTGTCCCTGATGGTGTCCCCAAAGGTTGTGGTCAACGTGCAACGGAGCTGTAGTTTGCTAGCACTACAGTACATGCTGTTGGCAAATTGAAATTATTATAGCTAGAGTTTGCTGTTTGTGCAGCTGTTTTTGCAGCTGTTTAGTTGTTTGGTTTGTGGGAGTTCAATGTTTTTTTAATCATGTAGTTTATCAAGAATAGTTTAACTTATGTAAGGGGGTTTGGTAAATTGGTCAAAATTATTTCTTGGAGATTTGGCACCCCTCTCTCTCTCTCTCTCTCCTTCTCTCCCTCTCTCTCTCTTTCTCTCTCTCTCTTTCTCTCTCTCTCTCTTTCTCTCTCTCTCTTTCTCTCTCTCTCTCTCTCTCTCTCTCTCTCTCTCTCTCTCTCTGTGCATCTTTCCTCCTCCCACCACTCCTCCTCCATATATAAATATATATGCAGGGCCATGCAGAGGATTTTTTTTAAGTGGGGCCCGAGGAAATGAACATTTTGGGACCCTTAGAAATTTCAAAATAATTGTATAAAAATATCAATTTTCACTCTTTGGGGGCCCCCAAGCGAGCAAGACCCCGAGTGATTCACTGGGTCGTCGTTAACATTATATTAATGCAAACTAAATATTGAACAATGTTTGTGCTAAAACAATATTTTGTTGTTAAATACGTTTTAAAAACCATGACGGGCAAATTCAATTATTTTGGAATGTCAAGTGTGTATGTGTGTGAAAAGAGGGGTGGGGGTGAAGCGGGAGAGAATCGGCCTGCGTCGTAACACTGGGATTTTCCAGTTAACCTCCATTCAGAGTTTCGGTGACGTTAAGATCTTTGACCTCGTTTTGATATAATGCGCACTTTTTTTTTTCGTGATTCTTCCACTGAAGAGCACAAATCATAGTCTCTGATGTTAAATGACGTACCCGTATCGATTCCCCGTATCGATTACCTGTATCGAATCGTATGATTCACTATTATGATAGCAATCTGAAGGGGGGAAAAAACAACCTGATACGAGGAATTTCTAGAACTTTCTATGAGTCTTGTGTCTTCACCGAATTGTAAATATAAAGACTTTAAAAGGTTGGTAAGTATCCTAGAAAGAAGATGACAGTAAGATGGGAAGACAATAAAACGGAAAGACAGCAAGACGGGAAGACAGTAAGATAATAAGACGGGAAGACAGCACGACGGGAAGACAATAATACGGAAAGACAGTAAGACGGAAAGACAGTAAGACGGAAAGACAGTAAGACGGAAAGACAATAATACGGAAAGACAATAATACGGAAAGACAGCCAGACGGAAAGACAGTAAGACGGAAAGACAGTAAGACGGAAAGACAGTAAGACGGAAAGACAGTAAGACGTAAAGACAGTAAGACGGAAAGACAGTAAAACGTAAAGACAGTAAGACGTAAAGACAGTAAGACGGAAAGACAGTAAGACGTAAAGACAGTAAGACGTAAAGACAGTAAGACGTAAAGACAGTAAGACGGAAAGACAGTAAGACGGAAAGACAGTAAGACGTAAAGACAGTAAGACGGAAAGACAGTAAGACGGAAAGACAGAAAACGAGAAACAGGGAACAACAATCATTAAACGTCCTGAAACTTTGTTCCTTCATTCTGGCAAGATGTACACAAATGGTCAAATAATTTCTTTAGCATGATGGGCGACGCATCTCGTCTGGTGCACCCAGTGGCAGATTTACGTATAACCTAAATAAACCACAGCTTAGGGCCTCAGGACGTTTAAATCCGGCGGTCTGCACCCAGGGCCGGCTCAATGGACCGGCGACTCTTGCGGTTGCCCGGGGCGCCATCCATGTGCTTAGGGCGCCACCAACGATCTTCTAAAATAGGATAAAATCATTGCATGTGGGCGCCATTGGAGAAAAATAGAAAGTGCAATCAAATAATTTACTGATCTAAAGGCTAAAAAGAAAAATACCATCAGTAGACTTATGTGTTCATAATGTTCACGGTAGGCTAATTGTTCATAATGTTCACGGTAGGCTAATTGTTCATAATGTTCACGGTAGGCTAATTGTTCATAATGTTCACGGTAGGTTAATTGTTCATAATGTTCACGGTAGGCTAATTGTTCATAATGTTCACGGTAGGCTAATTGTTCATAATGTTCACGGTAGGCTAATTGTTCATACTGTCCAAATACAAGTTATGAAAAATAATTTATAAACTCATTACCTAATCCCCAGTTTTTTTCCTTGCACAAATTTTTTATGATTATACTTAAAAGGGGCGCCAAATTTAACCTTGCCTGGGGCGCCAGCAACCGTAGGGCCGGCCCTGTGTGCGTCCATATTCTTTATTATATAACATGTTTAGTTAATACAAAATATGCAGTAGTGGTATTTATTTTTTTGTTCATCATTTTACATGTTACGAAAAAAAGGGGGCGGGGGGATGGAGCCTTAGAGCAATATTTTATTCAAAAATAAAAAATTGCTTCAACGTGTTTTGTCATTTAGCGCGGTTTCTGGAAAATACGCGTGGGCTTGGTTGCGTCATTGACGCCCGATCTGACTACTAACATAATCCATACGCCAACAGAATGTTATTCATGGAGAAATCACTTTATTTTTTTTTATTTTTTTTAACTCGCCCGTCACCGAATTACAACACATCGAGAAGAAATAAATTGTTGTGAATGTAGAAGTAATGCAATTCTAAAAATAGACCCGGGAAATTCCCACCACTACGGGTTCATTCACAAGTGCGAGTCAGCGCTTGCGACGGCTTGTTACAATGTAGCACCAGCTAAGTCACGTTCCGAAAATTGAACTTTCGGTTTACCTCTTGCCCTAATCGGGTTGTTTTCATTCCAGGGGCCAAAAGCGTTTCATACTTTAATGTGAAGTGCACCCATCCCCCCTGTGAGCTACAAAACAATTAACAGAGGATCTCATTCTGTGTCGTGGATTAAATAATTCGGTTACAATCTGGTTTAATTGGAATAAAATGTCTGTTCATGATGCATTCTTGGGAGACAGAAGGCGTTCGTTTAAAACCTAGACAACTACACAACTATGTGCCATTGCTACACAACTGTCAGACATAGCTACACAACTATGTGACATTGCTACACAACTGTCTGACTATAGCTACACAACTATGTGGCATTGCTACACAACTATCTGACATTGCTACAAAACTATGTGGCATTGCTGCACAACGATGTGACATTGCTGCACAACTATGTGGCATTGCTACACAACTATGTGGCATTGCTACACAACTATGTGGCATTGTTACACATCTATGTGGCATTGCTACACAACTATGTGACATTGTTACACAACTGTCTGACATAGCTACACAACTATGTGGCATTGCTGCACAACTATGTGGCATTGCTACACAACTATGTGGCAGTTCTACACAACTATGTGGCATTGTTACACAACTATGTGGCATTGTTACACATCTAGGTGGCATTGCTACACAACTATGTGGCATTGCTACACAACTGTCTGACATAGCTAAACACCTATGTGGCATTGCTACACAACTATGTGGCATTGCTACACCACTATGTGGCATTGCTACACAACTATGTGGCATTGCTACACAACTATGTGGCATTGCTACACATATATGTGGCATTGCTACACAACTATGTGGCATTGCTACACATCTATGTGGCATTGCTACACAACTATGTGGCATTGCTACACATCTATGTGGCACCGTTTCAAGACTCTGCGTTATTAGATGTAGGGTTAGGAAAGCTACAAAACTACCCGCCAGATAGCATGACTAATAATCATGAGGCGTGGCACAAGACTAATGAACTATGAGGCGTGGCTTAAGACTAATGAACTATGAGGCGTGGCTTAAGACTAATGAACTATGAGGCGTGGCTTAAGACTAATGAAATATGAGGCGTGGCACAAGACTAATGAACTAAGAGGCGTGGCACAAGACTAATGAACTATGAGGCGTGGCACAAGACTAATGAACTATGAGGCGTGGCACAAGACTAATGAACTATGAGGCGTGGCACAAGACTAATGAACTATGAGGCGTGGCTTAAGACTAATGAACTATGAGGCGTGGCTTAAGACTAATGAACTATGAGGCGTGGTTTAAGACTAATGAGCTATGAGGCGTGGCTTAAGACTAATTAACTATGAGGCGTGGCTTAAGACTAATGAACTATGAGGCGTGGTTTAAGACTAATGAACTATGAGGCGTGGCTTAAGACTAATGAACTGTGAGGCGGGGCTTAAGACTAATGAACTATGAGGCATGGTTTAAGACTAATGAACTATGAGTAGTAGTTTAAGACTAATGATCTATGAGGCGTGGCTTAAGACTAATGAACTATGAGGCGTGGCTTAAGACTAATGAACCATGAGGAGTGGCTTAAGACTAATGAACTATGAGTTTCTGCTTAAGACTAATGAGCTATGAGGCGTACCTTAAGACTAATGAACTATGAGGCATGGCACAAGACTAATGAACTATGAGGCGTGGCACAAGACTAATGAACTATGAGGCGTGGCACAAGACTAATGAACTATGAGGCATGGCACAAGACTAATGAACTATGAGGCGTGGCACAAGACTAATGAACTATGAGGCGTGGCACAAGACTAATGAACTATGAGGCGTGGCACAAGACTAATGAACTATGAGGCGTGGCACAAGACTAATGAACTATGAGGCGTGGCACAAGACTAATGAACTATGAGGCGTGGCACAAGACTAATGAACTATGAGGCGTGGCACAAGACTAATGAACTATGAGGCGTGGCACAAGACGAATGAACTATGAGTTGTGGCTTAAGACTAATGAGCTTTGAGGCGTGGTTTAAGACTAATGAACTATGAGGCGTGGCTTAAGACTAATGAACTATGAGGCGTGGCTTAAGACTAATGAGCTATGAGGCATCGCTTAAGACTAATGAACTATGAGGCGTGGCACAAGACTAATGAACTATGAGGCGTGGCACAAGACGAATGAACTATGAGTTGTGGCTTAAGACTAATGAGCTTTGAGGCGTGGTTTAAGACTAATGAACTATGAGGCGTGGCTTAAGACTAATGAACTATGAGGCGTGGCTTAAGACTAATGAGCTATGAGGCATCGCTTAAGACTAATGAACTATGAGGCGTGGCACAAGACTAATGAGCTATGAGGCGTGGCTTAAGACTAATGAGCTATGAGGCGTGGCACAAGACTAATGAACTATGAGTTGTGGCACAAGACTAATGAACTATGAGGCGTGGCTTAAGACTAATGAACTATGAGGTGTGGCTTAAGACTAATGAACTATGAGTTGTGGCTTAAGACTAATGAGCTATGAGGCGTGGCTTTAGACTAATGAACTATGAGTTGTGGCTTAAGACTAATGAACTATGAGGCGTGGCTAAAGACTAATGAAGTATGAGGCGTGGCTTAAGATTAATGAACTCTGAGGCGTGGCTTAAGACTAATGAACTATGAGGCGTTGCTTAAGAACATACCCAGAAATAATGTCAAAGTTTAAAACGCGCTATGCGTAACGGTGTGTTGTTGTTGTTGGTATTTTTTTCTAGGTCACTTGATGACGTCAATCTTTTATCGTCGAGAATTGGCAAGGAAGCTCTTAATGTAGGTGACGTCACTTGAATTGACACAACAGCAAACATTATGTTGTTTACGTTTCAAAAAGTTGTTAGGGAGGGGGAATTTTTTTTTTTTTAATTTATTTATTTTTTAAAATGTTATTTATTTTTTTGCAGCCGAGTTGTTTTGATTTGGTACTCAGTGCAGAAAATCTATGTCACGATGTTACTCTAGAGCAGGCCAGCACAACTCAAAATGCTAGGCAGGTAGTAATACTTCATGAAAACCTTGTGCGGGCCGAAAGAAAATAAGACCGGGGGGGGGGGGGAATCTATTAATAAAATAATAATAATAAAGAATATTTCGTTACTTCGTAAGCCGCAAAGTGGGTGCTGGCGGGCCGTATCTTGTGCAGGCCTGCTCTAGAGCAGTGTTTCTCAAACCCTTAAGTTTAGCGGGCAGTTGGACAAGTTTCAAAGGACAGGTGTGTTAGATTTATTTAAAATTTAATGTTCTTTCTGTTTGACCGTAAAAATGACCATGTTGTGCGGACCGGTAATGTAAGGTGCGCGGGCTGGTGCCGGTTCGCGGTCCACCATTTGGGGAACTTTGCTTTTAAGGCTGTCCAAAAATGAAAAAAAAATGAAAATAGTGTACTGAGTAGCGAGTCTGGTTAGGTTAAGCTAGCCCACCCCCTACAACTTTGTGGTGAGACTGGTTAGGTTAAGCTAGCCCACCCCCTACAACTTTGTGGTGAGACTGGTTAGGTTAAGCTAGCCCACCCCCTACAACTTTGTGGTGAGACTGGTTAGGTTAAGCTAGCCCACCCCCTACAACTCTGTGGTGAGACTGGTTAGGTTAAACTCACACACCTCCTAAAACTTTGTGGTCAGACTGGTTAGGTTAAACTCAGACACCCCCTAAAACTTTGTGGTGAGAATGGTTAGGCGAAACTCACTCACCCCCTACAACTTTGTGGTGTGATTTTTTAGGTTAAACTCACCCAACCTCCAAAAACTTTGTGGTGAGACTTGTTAGGTTAAACTCACCCACCCCCTACAACTTTGTGGTGAGACTGGCTAGGCTAAACTCACCCACCCCTACAACTTTGTGGTGAGACTGGTTAGGTTAAAAGTTAAACTCACGCACCCCTACAACATTGTGGAGAAACTAGTTTGGTTAAACTCGTGCCCCCCCCCCCCCCCCCTTTACAACCTTGTGCTTATTATTAGTAAACCGCTTAAGTATGAAGTGAATCCCTCCTAACGCACACACAACTTTAAAGTCTTCAACACTCTCCCCCCCCCCCCCCCCCCGCAGATAAGGGATCTTTTTTTTCAGTAGCTCCACCTTTGCTTCACAACGCCTGTCTAAGACATCTTGTCCTCAGTCATGTGACTGATCTTCTGTTTCTTTAGATTTTGTCCTTGAGAACAAACTGTCCGTAATTAAGTCAACAAAATAAACCTATACATTAAAGAGACAGTCCTGGCCTTTCTAGCTTCCAGCGCGCATTCATCTGTGTAGCATTTAGTGTTAATTCACCTTTTCTAATTTTTAGTTTACATTCATCTGTGTAGCATTCAGTGTTAATTCACCTTTTCTAACTTTTAGTTTACATTCATCTGTGTAGCATTCAGTGTTAATTCACCTTTTCTAATTTTTAGTTTACATTCATCTGTGTAGCATTCGGTGTTAATTCAACTTTTCTAACTTTTAGTGTACATTCATCTGTGTAGCATTCAGTGTTAATTCACCTTTTCTAATTTATAGTTTACATTTATCTGTGTAGCATTCGGTGTTAATTCAACTTTTCTAACTTTTAGTGTACATTCATCTGTGTAGCATTCAGTGTTAATTCACCTTTTCTAATTTTTAGTTTACATTCATCTGTGTAGCATTCGGTGTTAATTCACCTTTTCTAACTTTTAGTGTACATTCATCTGTGTAGCATTCAGTGTTAATTCACCTTTTCTAATTTTTAGTTTACATTTATCTGTGTAGCATTCGATGTTAATTCAACTTTTCTAACTTTTAGTGTACATTCATCTGTGTAGCATTCGGTGTTAATTCACCTTTTCTAATTTTTAGTTTACATTTATCTGTGTAGCATTCGGTGTTAATTCAACTTTTCTAACTTTTAGTGTACATTCATCTGTGTAGCATTCAGTGTTAATTCACCTTTTCTAATTTTTAGTTTACATTTATCTGTGTAGCATTCGATGTTAATTCAACTTTTCTAACTTTTAGTGTACATTCATCTGTGTAGCATTCGGTGTTAATTCACCTTTTCTAATTTTTAGTTTACATTTATCTGTGTAGCATTCGGTGTTAATTCAACTTTTCTAACTTTTAGTGTACATTCATCTGTGTAGCATTCGGTGTTAATTCACCTTTTCTAACTTTTAGTTTACATTTATCTGTGTAGCATTCGGTGTTAATTCAACTTTTCTAACTTTTAGTGTACATTCATCTGTGTAGCATTCAGTGTTAATTCACCTTTTCTAATTTTTAGTTTACAATTATCTGTGTAGCATTCGGTGTTAATTCAACTTTTCTAACTTTTAGTGTACATTCATCTGTGTGGTTCATTTGGTGTTAAATCACCTTTTCTAACTTTCAGTGTACATTCATCTGTGTAGCATTCGGTGTTAATTCACCTTTTCTAACTTTTAGTGTACATTCATCTGTGTAGCATTCGGTGTTAATTCACCTTTTCTAACTTTCAGTGTACATTCATCTGTGTAGCATTCAGTGTTAATTCACCTTTTCTAATTTTTAGTTTACAATTATCTGTGTAGCATTCGGTGTTAATTCACCTTTTCTAACTTTTAGTGTACATTCATCTGTGTAGCATTCGGTGTTAATTCACCTTTTCTAACTTTTAGTGTACATTTATCTGTGTAGCATTCAGTGTTAATTCACCTTTTCTAACTTTCAGTGTACATTCATCTGTGTAGCATTCAGTGTTAATTCACCTTTTCTAACTTTTAGTGTACATTTATCTGTGTAGCATTCAGTGTTAATTCACCTTTTCTAACTTTCAGTGTACATTCATCTGTGTAGCATTCGGTGTTAATTCACCTTTTCTAACTTTTAGTGTACATTTATCTGTGTAGCATTCGATGTTAATTCACCTTTTCTAATTTTTAGTTTACAATCATCTGTGTAGCATTCAGTGTTAATTCACCTTTTCTAACTTTTAGTGTACATTCATCTGTGTAGCATTCAGTGTTAATTCACCTTTTCTAACTTTTAGTTTACATTCATCTGGGTAGCATTCAGTGTTAATTCACCTTTTCTAACTTTTAGTGTACATTTATCTGTGTAGCATTCGGTGTTAATTCACCTTTCTTACTTTTAGTTTTAGTGTGCTTCCATCTTCGTAGCATTCGGTGTTATCGTTAATTCACCTTTTTCTAACTTTCAGTTTATATTCAGTGCTAAAAGGCATTTATCTTAAATCACAGTGAAAGAGGTCTACCCTAACTGGTTGAGACAAATCTAAATTTGTTAATAATGAAAACATTTCAATTAGATTTATTACGGTGAGGTCTGTTTATTTACCTTGACGACTTAAACTTAAAGACAAATAATTTTATGGTACATATAAAGCAATCGTTAATTAATTTTCTATGCGGCTGCTGTTAACCACACTTTTCATTTCTTTCCCCTCTTTTATTTTTTTACAGTGTGTTGAGTGAGAGCCAGTCTTTGTGTTTCTGCTTCACTGACAATGAATTTGAACAGTTAAAAACGGATATTTAAAAAGTTACAGTTACAGTGAACATTAAGCCGAGCAAACGGATGTTCCCAGGATTATACACCTAACTGAAGAAATGTAACTTAGACAATTCGTTCTCACCTTGGGAAGGACGGGATGGAAAGGGGGTGGGGGTGGCGGCAGACAAACACACACACACACACACAGAGAAAGAGAGAGATAGAGCGAGAGACCACCACCTCAATTCATAACTAAGTGTGGTACTTATAGCAAAGCAAATATGCCGGTCACATCAGGGCGAGTTTTCATATTTATTTCTTGACCTTCCTCGCCCCACAACATTAAAAAAAATCTATATTCTTGTTCAATGAAATGAAAATTAATTTATTTATTTGACCTCAGACTTCATTAGCTGCACGTTAGAAGAAATAAACAACGAGTGAGATTGGCGTCCAGTGGCGTATTAGTGATCGTACAGTATTTTATTGTGTTCTATTCTATAGCATACAAATACGCCGAGGGATAACGCCTCATCAGCTGGGGTGTTTCCCTCACAATCTTTGAAAATTGCGAACTCTGCAAGATATAAGCTTAGATTATTACAGTCGCCCCTCGCCACTTCGTGCTCCGACTTTCGTGGCTTAACTCTGTGGCGTTTTTTTTCCTTTCAAATATCAAATGTTTTCATTAAAATTAAAAAGATGATCAAGATAGTGATTCACTTACCGCCGTAGAGCAGTGGTTCTCAACCTTCCTATGGCCGCGACCCTTTAATACAGTTCATCGTGTTGTGGCGACCCCCCAGCCATAAAATTATTTTCGGTTACGCTTCATAACTATAGAGCATATGTGTTTTCAGGTGGTCTCAGGCGACCCATGGGAAAGGGTCGTGCGACCCCCCAAAGGCGTCGCGACCCACAGGTTGAGAACCGCTGCAGTAGAGTATGGAACTGATTGACCGCGATCTATGACGGACCAGTGTACATTTTTTTTAAAGAACCTGGTGAGGAGTGCTTAGCTCCATGAGCAATAATACAGCAGCTGTGCGTCGCGACCTGTTACTGTTATGCATTACATCTAGAAGATGTTTTGCTGATAAATAGGATTGGGATTGAGCAATACTTTTTTTTAATAAGGGGTTGGTATTATTTATACGGTGTAAGGGTGGTCAGTGGGAATACAATAAACACTTGGTTGTCAAATACAAAACTCAAATGAATTATTCGGATGGGTGCGGACATTTTAAACCACGCTCAGCAGACTTTAGTGCATTCGAAGTATCTGTCCCAACGTCATTATTGAAACAATCAAAAGCAATGACGATGTCTTTCCAGCTAGTTGTGTTATCAATTTTAAAAGAAGAGCTAAGGGTACGTTCATATAGTATGTACGCACTGAAAAAAAAAAGGGGAAGGGGTTGTCGATTTTGGAGATTCTGCGTACGCGTGCGTATGACCGACTCCTGGGGGGGGGGGGGGTTTCTAGAAAGAAAGTACGTAGATTTATTTTAAAATTTCTCTATAATTATCCCGAAGTTCTGACAGTCCAAACATAGCATATCTATATCTGACAGTACAAACATGGCATATCTATATCTGACAGTCTAAACATAGCATATCAATATCTGACAGTACAAACATGGCATATCTATATCTGACAGTCCAAACATGGCATATCTATATCTGACAGTACAAATATAGCATATCTATATCTGACAGTCTAAACATAGCATATCAATATCTGACAGTACAAACATGGCATATCTATATCTGACAGTCTAAACATAGCATATCTATATCTGACAGTCTAAACATAGCATATCTATATCTGACAGTCCAAACATGGCATATCTATATCTGACAGTCCAAACATGGCATATCTATATCTTACAATCCAAACATAGCATATCTATAACTGACAGTCCAAAAATAGCATATCTATATCTTACAGTCCAAACATGGCATATCTATATCTTACAGTCCAAACATAGCATATCTACATCTGACAGTCCAAACATAGCATATCTACATCTGACAGTCCAAACATAGCATATCTACATCTGACAGTCCAAACATATCTATATCTGACAGTCCAAACATAGCATATCTACATCTGACAGTCCAAACATAGCATATCTACATCTGACAGTCCAAACATAGCATATCTACATCTGACAGTCCAAACATATCTATATCTGACAGTCCAAACATAGCATATCTATATCTGACAGTCCAAACATAGCATATCTACATCTGACTGTCCAAACATAGCATATCTACATCTGACAGTCCAAACATAGCATATCTACATCTGACAGTCCAAACATATCTATATCTGACAGTCCAAACATATCTATATCTGACAGTCCAAACATAGCATATCTACATCTGACAGTCCAAACATAGCATATCTACATCTGACAGTCCAAACATGGCATATCTACATCTGACAGTCCAAACAAGGCATATCAATATCTGACAGTCTAAACATGGCATATCTATATCTGACAGTCCAAACAGGGCATATCTATATCTGACAGTCCAAACAGGGCATATCTATATCTGACAGTCCAAACATGGCATATCTATATCTGATAGTCCAAACATGGCATATCTATATCTGACAGTCCAAACATGGCATATGATGTTGTCTACCATCTTTTCCAGCTTGTTATTATCTCCCAGCTTATTAGTTTTTGTACCGCGCTTCGAGCCTTTGGGGATGAAGCGTGATTTTTCAAATGAACTTTATTATTATTATTATATCTATATCTGACAGTCCAAACATGGCATATCTATATCTGACAGTCCAAACATGGCTTATTTATATCAGACAGTCAAAACATGGCATATCTATATCTGACAGTCCAAACATGGCATATCTATATGTGACAGTCCAAACATATCCATATCTATATCTGACAGTCCAAACATGGCATATCTATATCTGACAGTCCAAACATGGCATATCTACATCTGACAGTCCAAACATAGCATATCTACATCTGACAGTCCAAACATGGCATATCTACATCTGACAGTCCAAACATGACATATCTACATCTGACAGTCCAAACATAGCATATCTACATCTGACAGTCCAAACAGAGCATATCTACATCTGGCAGTCCAAACATAGCATATCTACATCTGACAGTCCAAACATGGCATATCTACATCTGACAGTCCAAACATAGCATATCTGACAGTCCAAACATAGCATATCTACATCTGACAGTCCAAACATGGCATATCTACATCTGACAGTCCAAACATAGCATATCTACATCTGACAGTCCAAACATGGCATATCTACATCTGACAGTCCAAACATAGCATATCTGACAGTCCAAACATAGCATATCTACATCTGACAGTCCAAACATAGCATATCTACATCTGACAGTCCAAACATAGCATATCTACATCTGACAGTCCAAACATAGCATATCTGACAGTCCAAACATAGCATATCTACATCTGACAGTCCAAACATGGCATATCTACATCTGACAGTCCAAACATAGCTTATCTACATTCTTACAGTCCAAACATAGCATATCTACATCTGACAGTCCAAACAGAGCATATCTACATCTGACAGTCCAAACATGGCATATCTACATCTGACAGTCCAAACATAGCATATCTACATCTGACAGTCCAAACATGGCATATCTACATCTGACAGTCCAAACAGAGCATATCTACATCTGACAGTCCAAACATAGCATATCTACATCTGACAGTCCAAACAGAGCATATCTACATCTGACAGTCCAAACATAGCATATCTACATCTGACAGTCCAAACATAGCATATCTACATCTGACAGTCCAAACATAGCATATCTACATCTGACAGTCCAAACATGGCATATCTACATCTGACAGTCCAAACATAGCATATCTACATCTGACAGTCCAAACATAGCATATCTACATCTGACAGTCCAAACATAGCATATCTACATCTGACAGTCCAAACATAGCATATCTACATCTGACAGTCCAAACATAGCATATCTACATCTGACAGTCCAAACATAGCATATCTACATCTGACAGTCCAAACATAGCATATCTACATCTGACAGTCCAAACATAGCATATCTACATCTGACAGTCCAAACATAGCATATCTACATCTGACAGTCCAAACAGAGCATATCTACATCTGACAGTACAAACATGGCATATCTACATCTGACAGTCCAAACATGGCATATCTACATTCTTACAGTCCAAACATAGCATATCTACATCTGACAGTCCAAACAGAGCATATCTACATCTGACAGTCCAAACATGGCATATCTACATCTGACAGTCCAAACATAGCATATCTACATCTGACAGTCCAAACATAGCATAAATACATCTGACAGTCCAAACATAGCATATCTACATCTGGCAGTCCAAACATAGCATATCTACATCTGACAGTCCAAACATAGCATATCTACATCTGACAGTCCAAACATAGCATATCTACATCTGACAGTCCAAACATAGCATATCTACATCTGACAGTCCAAACAGAGCATATCTACATCTGACAGTCCAAACATATCTATATCTCAAATGCTGTAAAAAAATATCGCGCGATTTGTTTGTAGGAATAATCGCCAGGATGCTGCATAGAGTTATCACAAGTAAATTCGCTAGATTTCGCTAAAATAGCACTCAGTAGTAGTAATAGCATTACAAAAATATTCCGTCCACCGTATGTTCAACTAAGAACGTGAGACACATAAAATGAAACTTTACGAATACGTTACGAATTTTTTTTCACGTACTGAAATATTGCTTTATTGAAATATAAGAACAAAGAATGATAAACTTGAATTTATATTCAGGACAATAGATTTTGAGTTTCGGCTTAGAGTCTTCATCTGAAAACAAGACGAAAAGACAGATCACAGAAAATAAACTCTTTTTTGTTGCCCGAAGTAGGATCACAGGAAGTGAAAGAATATAAATATTAATACAGTTAAAAATAAAGTAGAGAATCTTAACGGAACAAAAATATTTAGAGATACATAAAATCTAAGGAATAAGAAAAAAAGAAGAAATAAAGGGAAATTGAGAAACATTAGTAAGAGAGTATCTGATTCATACCATGTGGAGATATGGTACAGAAAAGCTAAATAAATTGTTATCCATTTTCACTCTCTCTGGTGTGTTTGTGCATGAAATTAGGGTCGTAATGGATACATCCAATGCACCTTTATGTTGCCCTCTGTTGAAGTGTGCATGCTTCGGGCTCATTATTTTTCTTACCCATTGAAAACAAATATTAATAATAACATCGGTTCACAGTTAACAAAAATTAAAAAAGAAAACACAAAACAAAACAAAATCATTTCAAATAAAATTTATCATTTTTTCATTAATAAAAATATTGAACTCTTTATATATATATATTTAAAATGTGTATATTGTATAAAAATGTGCATACTATCACGCAATGATAATATCAACTCTAGATCTGATCATCTGCAAGTGAAGGAAACATTGCGACACGACAATCTTTTAAAATGTTGTTTGTGTCAGACCAAAGACAAGCACTTCGCGCAAATCATGACACGTGAGTTAGATGCGTGGAATCATAACATTTAAAAAAAATTAAAGATAATATATTTGGTATACTATAGCATATAAATATATTGATTTCATTTGAAACCAACAGCAATCCATTGTCCACTTGTTGAGTCCTTGTCTAACACACTTTTGATATGGATTTGTATTTGCAACTTTCCAATTATTTTTTTTAAAAAAACATTATTTAACAACTGTTTTAAAGAGTGGTCTAAAGCAGTTATCGGCACATAATAACTTTTTGTAAAAACAAATATGTCACCCCTTTCATTTAATATTAACCCCCCCCCCCCCCAAATGCACAACATGTCATAGCCATAGAAAACTGTCCTCCAAGTTGAGAGCCACACATTTAGTACATACCGGTACTATGTGGATGGCCCCTAAGGGGATAAGAGCTGTGAACGTTAACACCGAAGTATCTCCGTTTCATCCCCACGGAGGCTCTGCCGTATCTCTGACCAGGGCAAACACAAAATAAATTCAGATGTGTCAATTTTGTCGAGGATCAAGTGATTGTCCGTCACAGAGTGTACGGCCGCTGTATTGACGCTGACGGTTTCAAATGCTGGTTTAAAATTAAAAGTATCTAAAAAAAAGTATTCTTTGAGTAAGTAGACTCTCGTTATAATAGCTCTCAAAATAGCGATGTGTATGTCTTTCAGCGTTTTGTTCAGTTGCATATATGTTATTGCGGTAGAAAAATCGTCTAAATTATAGTACGTTTCACATTTGAACAGTCGTTTGACATTTGAACAATCGTTTGACATTTGAACAAGCGTTTGACATTTGAACAATCGTTTGACATTTGAACAAGCGTTTGACATTTGAACAATCGTTTGACATTTGAACAAGCGTTTGACATTTGAACAATCGTTTGACATTAGAACAATCGTTTGACATTGAACAATCGTTTGACATTTGAACAATCGTTTGATATTTGAACAATGTAAAAGTGATGAAATTGGACATATTACTTATGATTAAGGTCTCTTAAAATGTACATTTGTACAAGATTATATACCGTACCGAGTCAATCACACCCAGACTTTATTTTTTTTTTTAAATTGCACAATAAAGACGTAATAAATGTATTGTAGAAATACAATGAGTAAGAAACCGTGATTGAGTAAGTTATACTTTTCATGAAAATCAAACTAATTAAGGCATGAAAAACGTAAAAAACAACAATAAAAAAATAGATAAGATCTCACAGCAATAAAAAAATATTTTTTTTAAATTGTCCAACAGAGGCGTAGCTAGAGTGTTTGGTGCCCGGGGACACGATTCATTTTAAAACGCCTCCCTTTCTATTTTTCAACTCTCAAACCCATAAGTTTCATCAATGAAATAAAATCAAAGCACATTTTGGAGCTCCTAACTTGTCTGGCACCCGGGTACATCTGTCCCCCATGCCTCCCTAAGCTACGCCTCTGTTGTCCAATGCATCCTCGAACCTAGTGGCTATATATCATTACGTTGCCCAGTTCAATTAATGCCAGTATTTTATTAGATATTTTATGGCCATTGGTTTTTTTTTCTTCCTTGCACCGCCAGCACGTAGTAGTTCTGGCCAAGAACCAATTGTTCAACGTGAAACGTAAGAGAAAGTTGCTGTTTTTCAATACAAAATGACGATACGCATTCGATTTTCTTGTGTCAATGGGTGTCTGTTTTTAAAGCATCAAAATTTACATTCGCTGTGACCGATTAGTAGTTGAGCGGGTTTTCTCGCTTGAGCTGTCTGAGTGCCTTTTCTTTCATACCAACACTTGCATCGAGACCCGGATTTACTGCAAGGAAAAAAAATCAAAACGAAATATTCACCAAATTTCCCAAACTTTAAAGGTACAATTGTAATATACTAATGAAAAGATGTGTCTAAAAAAAGATGGGGTACCGCGCTATATAAGACAACTAATAATAATAATAATATAAGGTCTAATAATATCATACAGTTTTTTCTTAAATACCGCATCATTGAAATCTATCGTTTTAAATTACAGATAGCTCAGAGAATTTTTCTCTGATCCACATGTACAACTAGAGTAGGCCATTATAAGATTGAATAAAATATTGTTATTTTGTTTTTAAATATGTAAAATTCATAATTTGGTTGCAGTTACCAAATGCAGACCTATGCGCTCATTCTGAAAGCTGTACTGATTTCGACAGAAGTTTATAGTAAAAGAGCGTGACCCTTGAAAACTAAATGAACTATATTTGTAATACATTTTAAATAAACACTTTGTGTGGGTTTTTTTTTCCTCCCATGATCATTTCACGAACCCCTTCTGGTGGCAAGACAAAGTTCCTGACACAGAGGTTCTCGCTAGAGCGAACATACCTAGTATCTTCACCACCCTGATGCAGTATCAACTCCGTTGGATAGGACACGTTGCCCGTATGGAAGATCACCGGCTCCCTAAACAAATATTCTATGGTGAGCTCACGACAGGCAAGCGCTCCCAAGGAGGTCCAAAAAAAACGTTACAAAGACTCACTGAAAGTGGCACTAAAGGCCTTCAGCATCGACACTACTCCAAATGTCGCATAAGAGATGGAATCGGTGGGCCGTCGAGCGTGAGCTCTTAATGCCCCCCCGGCGCTCCCCCACACAAACCAAAGCACTGAAGGACTTAACCCGACTCCAGCCCGTGCGGGAGGGCGCCGGGAACCCCCCCCCCCTTGACCTAGGGGAGGCCCGGTCGACCGAGGACGCTGCGTTTAAAGCGTCCGCAGTTAACTCTCTGTGGGTCAGGACGGCTTTGCTTCCACTCCGGTGGTTTGGTGTTGCGTTACCAACCCCCACCGCCCAAGGAGTCTTTCGGTCGGGACGTTGGTAGTGGCGGGACGAAACGGTTGCCTAGGGGCGGCTTTCTCACGGCCGCGTAGTTAAAATCATCGGCATGGGTTTTGAGGGCCACCCAAGCCTCATACCCATTAACAGCAACTAGTAATCATGTTAGTGGCAGCTCCCGTTGCGTTGGGAGTCATGCGTTTGGCCGGGGTTTTTTAGCTTCGGGTGGACAAGTCCCCCCTACTAGTCCGCCACGCCGCGAAGAGGCAAAACCCCATGTGGACGCCCCCGAATTTCTTCGAGGACGCGGTCGCTTTCGCAACCCAGCATCGACACTACTAAATGGGTGCAGACAGCTCAGGACAGAGTCAGGTGGAGATCAGTGGTCAAGATAGGGGCTAAATCTTATGAAGCCAGTAGGATGGCCACCATTGAGACACGCGCAGGCAAGCCCGACAGAACATTATTAAATCCACGACTGCACCAACTATCCCCTGCCCGCGGTGCCACAGACTATTCAGAGCACATATAGGATTGGCAAGCCACCTACGAACCCACCGTAACCCACCCCCCTAACCGGATGACTGGATGGTCCTAGTCACACAGCAAGTCCTAACTACTATGATGCAAACGTTAATTTCTACATTTTTGGGGTGGGCTCTTAGCAAATTCAACAACCCTTTAAAAAACAGTTTTTCTTTCGTATAAATCCTGTCTAAAATGTAATATCGAGCGATGAAGGGGTTGGGGCTGAAAATTTTGGCAAAACATACCTACAAGTAAAGTAATTTATAAGAATCCCAATTAGTGCTCCCCCCACCCCAGGCTCTCAACCGCACATTTTTTCACGCCACTGAATTATGTTAATATTGTAAAGACCCACCCGATTTTACATCGCAGAATTATTTCACAACTTCAGAAAAAACAAAATAAAATATTATGCACCAAACGCAATAGCGATATTTTTTAAGCGCAGTTATCGACCATTTTATTTCGTGAAATCATATTTCCTTCATCTTCTCCTTTAAAAAACAGCAAAAATTGACGTTTTGTGGTTGGGGTGGGGATAAAAATAAAATATAATTTGTTGTCGTCTGCAATGATTCCATGTGCCAAGTTTCAGCTCGATAGGCTGGCCGTTTTGTTTCGCTTCCAATCGTTTTTGTCAAATGTCTCATTTTGATGCGTACATCCTTTGAAATTTTAAGAACAAAATCATCTTTGGTCTAATTTTTAAGCCAGGTCCCATCTACATAGACTCACACACACAAAAGGCTCAAGCAGCCCTCGCGTCTCTAGAGCCAAGGCTACCTACCTTGGGTTAGCTGAAGATTGTTATGTTTGTTTAGAGAAAACCCACACAACATTAGATACTTTCGAAATTATGTCCTGCCAACGGAAACTTACCAGGCAAACATGGATCACTCTCATCATTCTCCATCTCTTGATCTGAGTCGGGGGCTGAGGCTGAAGGTCCTGTGTGTGAATCTACACTCCGCGAGATTAAAACATTGATAGCTTGTTCCGGCATGGGAACAGCAGAGTCTGCGGGGCTTTGTGATTTACTTTGACCCTGTGGTATAGCGACTGAAAGTTTGTCATCAAGAGCCTCATGTTCTTGTAAAGAAGACGCGGCGCCGGCTTGAACACCACCATGAGCTGCGTTGACATCCTCCACTGAGGGAGGGGGCTCAGAAGAGGTAGTGCTTGGAGAGTTGGTTGACCTTGGAGCGCCAGTTTCACCATTGATTGTGGGCAGTTCTTGAGTGCCCCCACGTGGGGGTTCTGGTGGGTCTTCGGCTCCCTTCGTGCAGCACACGAATTTCTTTAACCGCGAGGCTGCATCTCCAATAACTTGGCAGCACTCGAACTCTGTCCGGGAAATGGGAGCAGAAAATGCATCAGTCAGCAATGAAAAAAACCCAGAGTTAATACACTTTGAAATTGATGTTTCCGCACGTGCGTAGAGTTTGTAAAGTAGAATGTTTCCAAGTGGGTTTGATGCATGCAGTTGTCAATTTAAATCGTCTTTGTTTGTTTATTGTTGTGGTATTATTTTTCCCCTTCCTATAGATTTTCTCGTTTAAAAAAAATAATTTGTTGAAGTGTACCAACAATCGTAAAGAACGCTTTAAAAATCTTTCCTTGATGAAGTTTTCCCAAAACATTGTGTTAAGAATTTGATTTTATGGTTGATTTAATATCATACATTTTAATGAAGAAATCTTAACTTCAAAAAATATATTTTAAAAAGTTGATATTTTCAGGACAGCTGGGCCAACATGAGTTTTATTTTCATTGAAATTTTGTTTCCTTTTTTAACCCAAAATATAATATGTATTCAAGAGTTGGCATGTAGGGCCGTACCGAAGTAAGGCGGCGCCCAGGGAGGATGGGCGAAGCCTGAAAATGGCGACCACAAATCTCTAGAAAAAAAATGCCACACGGGGCAGACCAAATTTACAAAACGATTTGTGGCACCCTTGCATTTGTGGAAAAAAATGGCATCTATAGTTTATTTAACAATAAATGTCGTATCAAGACAATGTTTGCGCCCCGGGACGGTCCCCCCCCCGCCTCCCCGTTTTCGCACGGCTTTAATTACATGGCTACTAGAAATGAGTGACATGTATCCAGAGGGGTAGCTAGAGTGTTTGGCGCCCGGGGACAAGATTCATTTTAAAGCGCCTCCCTTTCTTTTTTTCAACTCTCAAACCCATTCATCATCATCATCATCAAACCCATTATTTTCATCAATAAAATAAGATCAAAGCACACTTTGGCACCCCTAACCAGTCTGTCGCCCACGGACATCTGTCTCCATCTGCCACCACATAGCTACGCCTCTGCATGTATCTTAATATTATGTAGATTTAGTGTATACTTTTATGGCTTTATCGTTCCACTGATGAAGGCATCTGCCAAAGCGTCTACATTTGTATTCTGTATGATCATGATTAAAGCTGAACGTGTGTCGTTTTATTTACACAAATTGTGTGTGTCTAATTAATCTACTTGACACTTTTATCACATTCCAAAACTCTGTGATTCGCTAATTACCTGAACGTGCATTTGGTTGCGACTGGTCAGTATCTCTACTGCCGCTTCCATCTTCATGTTGGGAACCTTGAGATAAAACATGAACGACTTGGTCAGTTTGTGATGTGCCTCTTCGAATAAATCATGGCTTTAAATTTAAATATAAAAACAAATAACATTTATTTGAAGTGCTTCACAAAACATAAGTGTCTACTTATATTTAACCCCCCCCCCCTTTTTTTTTTTCTCCTTTTATACGGTCAGCTGTAGGTGCCTTTAAATGTTTTTACCCTAAAAACAGTAAACCACGCCCTAAACCTGATTGGTTGATTTTAAAATAAAATAAAAAATGTCTTTAATTGATGCATTCGTGTGTCCTCAAAATGGAAAACATAAACTACTTCCCCCTTACATGAGCTCCTCTATCTGTGTCGGGAAGCACTAAACTACTTCCGCCCTTACATGAGCTCCTCTATCTGTGTCGGGAAGCACTAAACTACTTCCGCCCTTACATGAGCTCCTCTATCTGTGTCGGGAAGCACTAAACTACTTCCGCCCTTACATGAGCTCCTCTATCTGTGTCGGGAAGCACTAAACTACTTCCGCCCTTACATGAGCTCCTCTGTCTGTGTTTGGAAGCACTAAACTACTTCCACCCTTACATGAGCTCATCTGTATGTGTTTGGAAGCACTAAACTACTTCCGCCATTACATGAGCTCATCTGTCTGTGTTTGGAAGCACTAAACTACTTCTGCCCTTACATGAGCTCATATGTCTGTGTTGGGAAGCACTAAACTACTTCCGCCCTTACATGAGCTCCTCTGTCTGTGTTTGGAAGCACTAAACTACTTCCGCCCTTACATGAGCTCCTCTGTCTGTTGTGGGAAGCAGGTCACATTCCCCCGAACATAAGAGATGCCAACGTCGTAACATTGTAAAAAAAATAAAGGTGACCGCAATGATTGTAATAATAACCAGGTATTTCTCTCTTTGGCTTGGTTGGAAAGACTTTTGCCCTTGTCGCCATCTACCGCGAGCCCCAGTGCGGCTTCTGATGTGGTCGTTCAGCTATAGAAATTCTATTCTCATTACGCCCATCGCAGAAGTGTCGTGAACAGCATATGCCTCTTTAAATTGCTTTCATAGATCCGACCAAAGCATTCGAGTTGGTAGGCCGGAGTGGCCTGTTCAGTACAGTGGAACCTCTCATAACGAGCATAATTCGTTCCAGAATCTTACTCGTTAAGCGAAACACTCGTTAAACGAAACATTTTTTCCCATACAAATCAATGTAAAATACGATAATACGATAATTTTTCAAAAAAGAATTATTAACATTTATTCAAATAAAATTACTTATGAATTGTTAAAGAGTGTAACAACATGGAATACAATTTAGATTTGAAACAAAACACGTAAATAAAAATATGAATTTATGACAAATAATTAATCCTTTTAACTAGAAAACTTTCTAGAGACATTTGTTTTTGATTTTGCCACGCTTCAAAATTTGACGAAAATGTGTCATAGCATTATCATTGAATAAATTTGTATCACGAATAGCCACATCCTTATTGGGGTGATGCTTTTCAATGTACGATGCAACAGTTTCTAATGCTTTCAGCATTGCTCTTATTGCGCTCTGCTACTTTCAACTCCGTTAATGAGCTCTCCTCCATAATTTCTTGCTGTGAAACACGAGGCAACTCCATAAGCTCTTCGGTGGTCAACTCTTGGCTGTGCTCTTTCACAAGATCTTCAATATCGTTTTTGCCCACCTAGAGTCCCATGATATTGGCCAATGACACAATCTCGTTAACTGTAGACTCCACAGGAACTGTTTCAAAATCACATTCAACAACACTCTCTGGCCAAAGTTTTTTCCAAGCAGAAGTGAGGGTCCTCTTGGTAACTCCTTCTCAAGCCTTGTCAATCACCTTGAGGCAAGCAACGATGTGAAAATGATCTTTCCAAAACTCTCTAAAAGTGAAAATTGTCTCTTCGGTAACTTCAAAACAAAGCTCGAAGAGTGTTTTAGTGTAGAGTTTTTTAAAGTTAGAAATAACCTGCTGGTCCTCTCATCATCATCAAGAATACGTAACCGTTTCGTAGAAAAATGGACTTCCCCTATCTGCGTCACTCGTTATGCGAAATGTCGCTCGTTAAGGGAGCAACTTCTTCACATTTTTTTTGCTCGATATGCGAATTACTCGTTATAAGAGGTGCTCGTTATGAGAGGTTCCACTGTATATTGCATAGAATAGATTGTCCCCCACGACTACTCATAATCGTGCAGTCATTTCACGAAAAGAGGTACAGCAAAGTAAACTTCAATGGCGCTGTCTCTGAGACAATGCCAGTCAGCAGGCGAGTAAAACAAGACTAAGTACTTGCACCAAATTCTTCTCCATCTTTTTCTCAATACTTCTTCATTTTGCCTTCAGGGACTGTCGAGACTAAATGTACATCCATACCAGATCTGATGGTACGCTGTTCAATATCGCCCACCTTCGTGCAAAGACCAAGGTAAAAAGCTGCTAATTCGTGCGAACTGCTGTTCACTGACGATGCCGACTTAACATCGCACACAGAAGAAGTTCTTCGGTGATAGTTAATCACCCTTCCCACACATGTAAAGAGTGTGGACTGACCATTTGTCTACATAGAAAAAATGTCATATAAGAAGCACATTCCCCTCCAAACATAACTACTGAGTGCCACAATCTGGTGGTAGTAAGAGAATTTCACATAACTTGTGTTCAAATTTCAGAGGTGAACATCAGGATCCGAAAAGCAGGAGTAACTATGGCTAAATTGTATAAGCGGGTGAGGAGTAATCCTAAACCAACCGAAAGAACCAAACGAAGCATCTATCGGGCATGTATGCTTAGTACGCTCCTATATGTTAGTGACGTGTGGACCACATATACCAGGCATGAACGGAAACTCAACAGTTTCCACCAAAGATGTCTGCGTCGCATTTTTTGAATTCAGTGGCAGGATAAGTTGTCTAACACAGAGGTTTAGATCCGTGCACAATTGTGTAACATGTTGTCCGCTCTTAGCTGGGGGAGCTTTCATTGGCTATGCCATGTAAGGAGAATGGAGGAAGGCCTTATCCCAAAGATGCTGCTGTATGGAGAGTTTGCAGAAGGTGCAAGATTTATTGGACGGCCACGCCTGAGATTTAAGGACTTTTCCAAAAGGAGCATAAGGGAAGCCAACATAGAATTCAACGAAAGGGAGATCATCGCTGAGCAATGTTGCAGCTGGCGAACAGCAGTGGATGAAGGAGTGAAAAAGGCAGAAAATCTTGGGGGAAAAAAAAAGGCAATACGGAAGGCTAAATTTAACCAGGAGCCAAGGTTCTCCAGCAAGAACTGCAGCCTCGTAAGCAATTTGATGAAGTGTCAATAGCTACTCACACTATCGTCTCGCGAAATCGGAAGGAAGATACATACATACATATACATACATACATACATATATATATAATTATTTCACAGAAAATAGAATTGATGACGTCAATTTCTATAGACCTCCCTTTGTCAACAATTGTCAACTGTCGTCCCCCCCCCCCCACACACTTATTGTGTTGACGATATTAATGGACGGCCCAACTTAACGCTTCAATGAAGATATAAAAATGTTAAAAACATACAAACGAAATACAGAAAGAAGTGTCTTACCGCCCGAGCTTGCACTTTTCTTTTTCCCAATGACGACGTAAAGCACAAGGGCTATGACGATCAATACTAAAACCAGAACTGACAACCAAACAAAAAAAGAATAATAAATAAAAAAGAATTGTTTTAAAAACTTTTCACTATTTGTAGTTGTCAAACTATATATAGATCTATATATAAGAAGACCTATTTCAACATAAGAGATGGAAAAAAAAGAATTTATTAAAAGCCCTGCTATTGTTATCGGTAGCTTTTCGTTCACTTTTTTTTGGTTTGGGGTTGGGGGGGGGGGGGGGGATTACATTCTCGTGTTTTATTAACTAAGAGATTCCAAAACTTTTTCCGACTCCCAGCACCCTTGCTGCATCCTGGTTTTCCCCATATGTCAAACTCTGACAAAAGCGCTGCGAAATAGCCATATCTTTTTTTTTAATTCTATCTCAGATTTTAGTTGAAACCGATGGATTAAAAAAAATAACTGAAGAGTGGAAATATTTCATCAACTTCACTTGACCTAATTAATCACTACAAATTTTCCACTGATACCATCTCCTGAACCTAACTCATCACGGAGACCACGTGACCATGTGAAAACGACAATTCTTTCTTACATAATCAATCGATAAACTTAATATGTCTCCAACGCTTTCTGGTAAAAATTCTAAGACTTCTGCAAACATTGATGACTAGGCAGGGCACTGGTTAGGCCGCTAGATTTCACGTTAAAATTACATTGAGAAACATTTTTTTTCCACACTTCGTGGGACCCCTGTGATTAACTTAGACACTCTCAGTTTGGGAACCTAATTTCTTGCAAATATTTATAACACTTCATAACAACTTGCCTTCTCAAATAGTGTGTACTAATTTTTCAATACGTGTGTGTCTCTATAATGCAGTTTGCGAAGTTAATTTACAGCGATTTTTCAGTTATGTAAGCCGGTAACTCTCTTATTTAATGAAAATAGCAAAATGTGTTTGACTCTATACTAAATACCATAAATACAATTGACTTTCTAAAATAACAATAATTGGTTGCTACTTTTTTTTTTAACGAAGTGGCTATAGGTACACGGGTACCAGAATTGAGAGGTTGGGATTAAAAAACGATTAAAAATATTATGTTGGGCTTGTAAGACCAAATGAGGTATCAAATGAAAGATAATCGAATGTGCCCGTGTACCTATAGGTGCAGCCTTTTTTAAAATTTAAAATACATTCCTTAGGATCACAAAGATTGAAAAATGGACACCTGGCAGATATTAACAATCCGTGCGTGTGACCAATTTTAAAATAATATCTTAAAAAAGTGATAACCAACTTGTTCCACAGAGCGCCTTCACAGTATCCAACCCTGAACTGCTGTCGTCTCCAGACGCAGCTGTGTTGCGGCGCACATTATCTGTAAAATATTCATATTATTGTGCGTTACGAAATAATCTGTTCTTGTATCTCGGAAAATTTGAATAACTGATTAAATGATCTAGAATTCTTTTTTTTAAACTACTTATTCACATTATTAATATATTCCCTCTCTGTTCAGCTTTAGCAATTTCAATTGGGGACCTCAACACCCACGTCTCACAACCTTCGCTTTCCCCTGATATATCTGTTAACCTATGAACACATAAATGGGATTAAGTTGATAGAAGGTAGAATTAATATTGATTTAATACTTCAAATGCGTTTTTTTTCACTGTAACGACTTCCCCACGCCCACCTTTCTGGAAATCAACATAGCAACCCACGTAGCCACCCACATAGCCACCCACATTGCCACACACACTGCCACACACATCGCCACCCACATTGCTCCCACTGTGCTCACACATGGCCACATAAATTGCCACACACTGTTATTTATTTTAGGTAGAGATTTAAATTGTAAGTATAATATCTTGTAGACGCTACATATTATAAGTCATTTGTAATTGCCCACAACGGTCTTGCTGAGCAAGAGAGTCGTCATTTGATAACGCCGGCGTCTACACGGGTTTTGCTTTACGTGGCGTGGCCGACTAGTCAGGTGGAACCTACCACCTGAAGCGAAAAAAACCCGACCCATGGTCATGTCCCGGCCGAAAGATTCCCTGGGCAAAGAAGGTGGCGACGAAAAGCCGCCTTCAGGTAAAGGAAGACATTTGCCCAAACCAAAACCGTATGGCTATTACGACTGAATTATTAATTGCCCTACCTGAATCTGCATTGGTAACGTTTGGTTGCGACTGGTCAGTATCTCCACTACCGCTTCTAGCTTCATTTTGGCAACCTTAAGATAAAACAAACGACTTTCTCAGTTAGCAATGCGCCTCTTCGAATAAATCGTGGATTTAAATTGAATATGTCAAACAGATTAGATTTATTTGAAGAGTCCAATCCACGGCAAAAGCAAAAACATCACCAGCACCCCGGGGTGGAAAGGGGGGGGGGGGGGAAAGAGATGGGACTACAAATGACTTCCGAATAGCATTAGTCAAAATGGACCCGGACACGCAGCGCCGCCATTCGCATCCGGGTACCATTAGGTTCAATGCTATTCGGGTGTCATTTGTGGTAGTTTATTTTAGTAAAACTGAAGAATTAAGATTTCAAACGTATAGTCCATTCAATTATCTCTCATTTGATACCTCAATTGGTCTTACAAACCCAACAATAATATTTTAAATCGTTTTTAATCCCAACCTCTCAATTCTGGTACCCGTGTACCAATAGCCACTTCGATATTCTAAACTCTACCTGAAAAACGTGTGTGGGAAAAAAAAGTAAAGGCAAGGGAAGTGTGTACGTTTATGAAGTTTCTCTGGTAAGAGAAAACAGAGTTCATTGCGCTTTAACAGTATAAAAAATTTATCGATAAGTAATGAATGGAAATTTGATGTAGATATTTATTTTACATTTATAGGAAATTCAATTTTAATTCACCGCAAAAATTATTCATTACTGCTATGCTTTAGTCATTACTGCTATTCTAATCTATGCAGCTATATCTAGTTTAATTAATACGACTGCTTCAGTAGTCGCCATGAATGTTTTGACATTTTCTGCATTATTTCATGATAAAGCCGGTAGTATCTTGTTTCTACAACACGGTATTATACATGCTGTCAGACGATGTGTTAACAACCATACCATGATTGTATCCTTGAATAACCGACAGGATCGTTGGAGATGCCATCACACTAACTGGTTTTAATGGAAATGTGAAATAATGTATAATGTATTTTATGTATACTAATTTTTGCGTTGAATTAAACTTTTTTTTCAAATGAACTTTTTTGTTTTATTGGAAGTGTGAATAATAATATTTTTTGCGGTGAATTAAAATTGAAGTATCCATTTAAATTTTACACTAAACACCAATGAAATTGAGGAACTTCTAAGCATTTATCTGTGTAATCCACTCACCGTCAACACTCGCCAACTCCGTGGAGTTAAAAAGATCCTGGCAAGCCAGACGACACATTGGACTTCTCATTGCTGACGTGTTGTACTGGCCAGTGCTCCTACACCACGCCAGCAGTCCGTCATTCTGTACACGCAATGGAAAACATTTCTCGCACAGTCCATCGCGGCAGAATTCAGAGCCATTGCAGCACGCGCCGTCTGGCGCACACTTGAACGGTCTCTCTACGGTGCATTGTATCTTTACAAAGTCATCCATTGACAGGACTGTTGTAAAATTGGACTCTTTTGAAATAAAAATGAAACCAAACAAAAAAACAATGAACGAAATGTGTGGCAAGACTGAAGAGCACAGCGAATCCTTCTCATTCGGCACCCATGCCTGACCCCCAACATGATTTCTTCTCAAGATTTGCTACACGTAAAACGACACAACGAAGACTTGAATTTTTAGCGGCTATTGAACCAACATCTGTTTGCATTGCACCACCCTAGGGCCCTACATGACATGTTTGTCATGAAAGAGACCGTGGGGGTGCATGACCTCTCCGTAAGTTAGGTCTTTTTTCAAAAAACCAATCCACATCCGGTCCAGTAGAATGAATCCTTGATTTAAGCATGGATTGATTTACGTCAGTGGTTCTCAACCTTCTTAATACCGTGACCCTTTAATACAATTACTCATGTTGTGGCGACCCCCAACACCAACATTTTTTTCTTTGCTACTTCATAACTGTAGAGTATATGTGTTGTCCGATGGTCTTAGCGACCCACAGGTTGAGACCCGCTGCTTTACGTGATCGCGTCTACAAAAACCTATCAGTCGTCTAATCCTGTTGGTTACCGTCTTGGAAGTTTTGCCATGCAGATCACGTGACACAAACTTGCGCTTTCGGCATGATCTTGTGACGCCAAAAAAAAAAAGGTTCATTAAATTGGTTCAACCTTGTTTTGTGTGATCTTTTGAATGAATAGGTTTCACGTTTCTTAAAATGTTAATATAACACATTGCTTTGGCGTCCCAGAATCCTCTTGATGTGTCCAACGCGAGTAGCTTGATGCTAAAGACGATCATGAGTTTTGGCTTTTTTTTTTCTTTTTTTCTGAGACGCAAAATAGTTCATTTTTTCCCCATTTCCTCGACTAATGTAGTGCGGACCGGCAACGTAGGGCTCGTGGGCCGGCTAACCGGCCCGCGTACCACCATTGGGGCAACGCTGTCCTTGAGCAGGGGTCAGGGAAACCATTTAGCTACTACCCTATTGTAAGTCTTGCAATTGTTAGCATAAGATAAAACTATAAGTGACTGTGCCAAAAAGACGTATACAATAGAAGAAGTACGACTACGTTCGTGGCTGAGCCACTACTGACCTTGTTGGCTGTGTTCCTCTATTACACTTGATGATAGATGTTGAGTTAACCCCCCACCCCCAACAAAAAAATCCTAATATACTTGTATATCAGTATTGAGCTCCTATTTTAATATCTACCACAATTGACGTTATTTACCCCGGTTCTCCAACCCCTGCCCTAGAGTAGTCTCCCCTCACTTATCGAGTAGTCTCCCCTCACTTACCCACTCCGGCACTCAGAATGGCTTGAATCTGCAACACGGCCGACATGAAGAAAAAGACCTGATTTCTTTGTGGCATTGTAACAGCCAGGTGTCCTACATTAACATTAGGCAATCTGTGTCAGGAGGCCTGTAGAAATGGAATAAAGAAGTAATAATTAAATATTATTTTAAAAATATGTAATAACTTATAAGCTTTCAATTAAAGACAATGTCAAAAATTAAAAGAAAACAACAATTGACAATGTCCAATAATTCGAAAATTGCTTGGGTTTGGTATAAACCTTACAGTAAGTTACAGTTACAGTCCTTGCCCAATCTAAATTTCTACAAATATTCAAAATATGTTACATAATATTTCAATGCATTAGTCAATTACTGTTTTATTCGCTTTGCATAAAATTGAATTTAAAAATCAGTTATGGCTTCTAGGCTTATTAACCTTAATTACTTAATTAGTTTATTTATATTTTAGACGTACGCCCTTAAGATTAATTGCCGTAAGAAACTGAAACTGCACGGTACTAAACTAAATCGAGGCCACTTTGTTGACTCGGACTTACTTCCGAAGTCCGACTCCTCAAATGAACTTCAAAATCTTACACACAGACACATATTTTGACGTCTGGTAAATATAAGTTATCACCTGATTGATATATTAGATTCAAGAATGAATTACACACTAAGCACATGATAATGATTACAACTAAATGAATCGTATCTGAATTGCTGTGATTTCCCGATTTTATTTGTTCGGAATCGGGAAAATCCCATGTGTCGTAAATTAGTTTCTATTTTATATATTTCTTTCAAATTACACTTTAATTTATTTTTAATTGGTACAATCATAGGTAACTAAAAAAAGTTACTTTATAAAACACAAATAAGGCGATGTATTGAATCATTGCATTGAAATATTGTACAATAACGACTTAACTAATTTGAGCGTTATCGACAAATTTAAATAAATTAAGAGTAAATTCGATTTAAAATGTAGGTAGGCTAAATAACAGTAAATAAGGTGTAAATATTTCTTTCTTTTTTTTAAAATCCAATAAAGTGATTTTTAAATTTTAGTTAAATGTTCTTCTTCTTTTAAAATGTCATTCTGGAAGAATCTATTAAATGCTTAGTTGTGTGTAAAATTAAATTATTTAATATTCCAAATTATCATTTATCGAGAGTGTTAGAGCTACTGTAAGCTTAGCTATGGCTGTAAAATCGTCAAGCCAAGTTCTGGGGTCGCTATAGTTACTAGCTAATATTCTGCAGTAAAACCCTAAGGTGTTAGGGTCACTATAGCCACTATACATAGGAATATATGAAACGTAATAATTATTAAAGTGGTTGATTCAAAGGGCTCATAACATCTAGCATTACCATAGAACGTAATTTACTATCCTGACACTTTCCCCTTCATCCTTGCATTCAATTATCGGTCTTTTGAAGTCTAAAGAACGTATATTTATTTAAATTTCAACTAATGTTCCGTTTTATTTTTTTATTTTTTTGCTAAAATAAAACTGAATTTCAATAATAAATAATAATTCCTCAAGGCATGAGACGTATATATTTTAAAAATAATTTCATAACTATTATAATGCATTCAAAGAATTATTTTTTTTTTAAATCATTTCACAAAATGCATCAGTAAAATAGCGACTAATGACTTACGCATGTCGTTACGTTCATCTGGCGTGTGTTAAGAGCAACGCCTGGTGAAAATGATTCCAAATACGATCCTTTTAGTAAGCCATTTTTAAAAAATATATATATATTCACGGGCCACTACGCCTTGGCCAGACTAAATAATCGCTCTTTGGTGTATTCGAGTAAAGAAATGCCCTAAAATTGAAGTCCCCAACTGGTTCTAACTAGGCTTGTAGATTTTGTAACGGCATTGATTCATAATTTCTAGCTAGTATCCTTTATTTCGTAATTCAGTCGCCGCACCGCCTCACTCCCCTCCTCTGACCTAAATACACTGTCATTGTGGGGGAAAACCCAAGGACAAGCCTGAACATATTATGACGGAATGTCATGCTCGTAGTCTTATCGTCCCCCTGCCGCTGAGACATGACCTTTGACATATTTTGTAGCCAGTCATTGTCAGACGATAAAATATCTTCAGTTTCACGACGCCGTCATCTCAATTCGTATACTTAAAAAAATGGTACCGATATTTACATTTAAATAAGTCTACACTCAAATCTAGGGCGCAATAAAAAGAGACTACCTCTCTAGCACACATTTCATCATCAACCTTGTCTGTAGTGTAACAGTCATCTGTTATCATATTGCCCTCATTATCGTCCCCACCATAACAGGGATCTCTGGTCTTTGCCACGATCCCTCTTCCACCCGTCAAATTTGAATGTCTTTGGTGATCAATAGAGTAATTATTTAGAAGGGGATTCTTAACCTGTGGACCTCAGGCCCGTTGGGAATCCTAAAAATGGTGTCAGTGGTCCGTTTACTGCATTTAATTTTTAATTTTGTTTCATGCGTTTAAAAACTTCCAGATGGGATGCTGGCGGGGACGGTCCACGCCCGGGGAGGTCTCGGACGTTCCCCCGCGCTGTCCGGCGTCGAGGAAACCCGTCCCCGGGCTGGCGTGGGGGGGGGGGGCGCCAGGGAGGGCATTAAGCGCTTTAAGCTCGACGGCCCGCTGACGCCATTTCCTAATGAGATATTTCCGATGGGTTACGTGACCTTCATCGCGCCCATGGAACTAAAATGGTTAAGAAAAACCTGATTTAGATAATAGCTTTCCAAACTTGTCTTGTTGATGGAACACATTTTAGACATAAATTACATCTCCGATATAGAGTTTAGGTGTACGATGTACGTCCAGCAAAGCCAATTTTAAAAACAAGAAAGAGTAGCTTGTCCGTGGTTGACACCTATTTTTTTTCCAATTTGAGGTGGTTCCAAAAATCATGTTTGGTGTTTCTAAAATCGATTCCAGTAAGTTGTGTTAGGGCTAATTAAAACAGATCCAATTATACAGTAAAAAATAAAATGTATCCTTTTACTCTGGATAACTTCTTTCAACTCAATTCACGGTAACGTCTTCCAATCCATGTTTTTTTAGCCAAAACCATGACAACCACAAAGCAGATGAAAGCGGATATGATACTGATATAACGTAATTAATCTATTTGCTCTCTTCTCTCCAAAACTATTGTTGTTGTTTTTCCCAGGTGGTTGCACCCCATAAACAAACTGGTGTGAACTAGATTTAAGGGCGTGAATTTTTGGTATGGAAAAGATGTTTAGTGTAGAGAGTATATGTGTAGCTGTATCTATTTTGTTGAGATTTTGTGACGTACTTGGGTAAGGGGAATTGGCGTATTAGTTGGTGTTATGTTTTTTTTTGAGTTGGGGGGGGGGGGGGGTGGAATGATAGAAGTGATGTAGGTTTATAATAAGGATTAATAAGTGAAATTTAAGATTTTGTATTAGAAAATAAATTCGGGGCGGGGCCTATGAAAGTGTGGGGCCCATTGCGGTCGCATATGTTGCAATGGCCTAAGGCCGGCCCTGGATAGAGATCTGATGTTTTTTAAAATATAATACATGGCAAATGCGCTCAAACCCTGTCATGTAAATAAATAGTGGAACAAGATGTGTTTAGCCTTGAAAATAAAAGGCAAGACATATAAGTGGACGTTTCGGCCAGATGCCTTCTTCAGCAGACGTCGCAATAAACAAAAGATAACATTAATTCTTTTTTTTTTTAAACACCCTTTTCATTTTTAATTGTATCCGTTGTTCCTTGTCTTTTATGTTCAAGCCCAAACATATTTTGTTTCATTTGATATGTAAAGACATTTCATAATTTTAAATGACGTGTTTAAATCTCAGTCACAGGTAGTATTGAGGTAGTTGAATCAATTCTGTACATAATTTATTAGTAATGTGATGCAATCATTAATATATTAAAACAGAACAATCACTCAAATAATCATTATTTGCATGGAACATTTTTTAATGATAAGAAAAATTATTTACATTATATCACACAATTTACATCATATACATTAATAATTAAATTATATTTTGACGATCGGGCTACATCCTAACATAAGCGTCTGTCTATCTCATGACTAAGACTGAATAATGGTAAAAAAAAAAAAAAAGTTGCACGATGTTGAGACAGTGGTAAAAAAGATGGTGTGAAAATGGTCATGGAAGTCATTATAAGGTAAATATCATATAAAGAAGGCTTGTGATGACCTGGAAGAAGGAACACACATTTTAACTTTACAATTTTTCTTAACAAAAGTGAACATTACTAAAGGGGCGAGATGGTTTAACGTTTAAAGAAACCATTGTCACAAAGCGCGAGCTCTTAATGCCCCCCGGCACACCTCCACAAGGGCCAGCCACCGGGTTTCCCCGCCGACAGACCTGCGGCGGCGCGCCGGGAACCTCCCCCCTGGCCTGGGGGACTTCCGGTCGACCGAGAACGCTGCGTTTAAAGCGTTCGCAGTCCAATCTCCCTAGGGTCAGGACGGGTTTGCTTCCATTCCGGAGGGAAGGTGTTGCGTTACCCCCCCCCCCCTCCCCGATAGCCCAGGGAGTCTTTCAGTCGGGACGGAAACCTGGGACGAAAAGAAACCAATAAATAAATATAATTGTATGTGAGGTAAGAACATTTTTTCAAACAACATCAAAACCTTTCAGAGTCGTGTGAAGATCTGCTCTGGCTTAGTCGGGGCTCTAGGGGAGTCTTGATTTTTTTACAATGCCCCCCTTCAGGATATTTAAAAAACACAATTAAAACATTATACTTTTTTTTAAAAAAATTTGTTTAGTTACCCCTTAAGTATCACGCCCTCTTCAGCAGACGATACAAAACAAGAAACAGCAGGTAATAATTTTTCAGCAGACGATACAAAGCAATAAACAGCAGGTAATAATTTTTAAATTTAAAACAACAAATTTAAATTACACAAATATTTATTTAAAAAAAAAAAAAAAAAGTCAAATGGTCATTTTTAGTTTTGAAAGTGCCAACGATAACTTGTGAGGACAGCCTGTTTGCATTCCTGTCTTGGCTGTTACACGCGGATCATTTTGATTTCCGAGGCTGTTGGTTTGGATGTAGGTTAATATCTGAGGGACAGGAGATGAAAAGCGAGTTGTTGTTTTTTTTATTCCTTACTCTATAATTTACGTGATGTGTTTCTGGTTGGTTAATGAAGGAATTTTGAGCTGGGCCCATGGTGAATCATGTCCCTTCTAATGTAATGAATTAAATAATAGTACAACTGAGAGGTTTATTAAAACAACTTATATGTACCCACATCTAAGAAAGAATTCCTTTTACTGATAAAAATGAATTGAAATAATTTCAGTGTTTCCTATTTAAAGAATTTGTAGATAATTGTTGTAGCTAAATTTGAGATATCTTGGAGAAAATAGAGGTGGTTTTTTTTGTTGTTGTTGTTGTGGTTGATGTTTTTTGTGGCTTTTTTCGGGGGGGGGGGGGGGGGGAGAGAGATTTCCTCTCTTGTTTGGCCTTAAAATCTAGAAAAATTATTTTTGTCTAATTGTTAATTTGTAGAATAAAAATTGCATGATCTAAAATAATAATAGTCACTTACCATCTTCACCACTTAACAGCGGCGTTCCTTCATTAATTTCTTCGGGTTCATTCCGACCTGGTGCGGGGGCTGTGGCCTCTGCTCTCGGTGACTCGTCGCTTGCTGAAATATCTCCACTTACATTTCCGCTATTGGGACGACTCGCTTCCGTCGTCGATGAATGTGTTCTGAACTCTGGCCCGCGTGATGCAAGATCTTGGCTTGATTCTCGGTGCTCACTTGGCGGTGTCAGCTGGTTGATTTCGATATCAGCGTGTCTTTGCGAATCCAAACTTAATGGATCGCTTGCGGCTTTATTCGTATCAGATTTCATGGTCCTTTGTAGAATTACTTTTAATAAATAATCGCGGTTATTATTTAAAGAGTCACCGCTTGTTTGTTCAGCGCTCAAAAGATTTCGTTCCTTGAACTCGTTTAAAGAGTTGTCTGTGTCGCTTAGAATTTGCCCGTCACTTAATTGGGTATCACGGTCTCTTCGTCTGTCTAATGAAGTGGTGGGACACACTGCTTGTCGATCGGGCGATGTTGTCTTCTTAGCTCTTTGATGGTCAGATGATGCTGTATTATTGGGTGTTTGTCGATTACTTGATGGCATATCACTAGCAATTTGTCGATTACTTGAAGGCGTATCACTAGCAATTTGTTGATTACTTGATGGCATATCACTAGCAATATGTCGATTAATTGGTGGCGTATCACTAGCAATTTGTCGATTAATTGATGGCATATCACTAGCAATTTGTCGATTACTTGAAAGCATATCACTAGCAATTTGTCGATTACTTGATGGCATATCACTAACAATATGTCGATTACTTGATGGCATATCACTAGCAATATGTCGATTACTTGATGGCATATCACTAGCAATATGTCGATTACTTGATGGCGTATCACTAGCAATTTGTCGATTACTTGATGGCATATCACTAGCAATTTGTCGATTACTTGATGGCATATCACTAGCAATTTGTCGATTACTTGATGGCATATCACTAGCAATATGTCGATTACTTGATGGCATATCACTAACAATATGTCGATTACTTGATGGCATATCACTAGCAATATGTCGATTACTTAATGGCGTATCACTAGCAATTTGTCGATTACTTGATGGCATATCACTAGCAATTTGTCCATTACTTGGTGACATACCACTAGCAATTTGTCGATTAATTGATGGCATATCACTAGCAATTATTCGATTACTTGATGGCATATCACTAGCAATTTGTCCATTACTTAAAGGCGAATTATTAGTACTTTGTACATTAGTTGTACAGCAAAGGGGGCAGGCGTGACAGCAGCCGCCAACAGCCGTGCCTGGGGTTACAGGTGATGAGGAAGTGCTGTTACCATCACACGAAATACCTTGTAGCGGTTGTTGGTCTCCGTCTCTTGTCCCAGAGATCCACTCTTTGAAACCTTGTTACGGAAAAAGACGCAGACAAAAGTCAACAAAGTTTTTTATCTTAGTATTTTTTGGCGTGAGATTTAAAAAATAAATATTTCATACGTTTTATTTGTCCATCATTATCATGAACTTGTTTTTATCACCACAAACATACTTTTAGAAATAGTCATGCTTTTAAGCTCTGAGAATGGCTTATAATTTGCGGCGATATATTTTTTTTTTGATAACAATAAATCCACACCAAAACATTTCTCAATTTCAAATACTACACTGTTGGGGCCATTCTGGCATTAAGCTGATAAATGAGTAACCTAAACGTGTCACACTAAAATGAGACACAGTGGTTACCATGGCAATGCTGTCACACTGCTGGAGTGGCTTGTGTTGGTGACCTTTGGAACTTATCGTTTCTCAAACTTAAATACTTTAAAGACCACCCCCCCCCCCCCCCCCAAGTTATGATAATATATGTTGGGAGGAATCCATAATCTGTTTTACGGTAAAGCTACATTTTGTACTTCCTTCTAGTAATTTGAAGTCATCCACACACAAAAACTACAACAAGCGAAAAGCAATCCCTCCACTGATCCATTGAGAGTCCACTGCTCTACGTGTTAGTAGACTCATGAAGTATGACAATGTCATTAATGGGTCTAGTAGCTGACTAAATCGCCAAGGTACAATGCATTGTTAGCTGCATATATGGATGTTTGTTTGTTGTTGTTGTTGTTGTTGTTGTTGTTGTTGTTGTTGTTTTGTTGTTGTTGTTGTTTTGTTGTTGTTGTTTTGTTTTTATTCTGGGGGGGGGGGGGCGTGTTTAGTTTGTGTATTGTTTGTTAGGGGTTTTTTTTTAAAATATTTTGTTGTTGTTATTTTTAGGAGTAATGTTAATGTTAAATTTAGATAGTCCTGATCAATGCACTTACTGGAAAACTTTTGTCGAATTGGTTTCCGGTTGGAGTAAATTAAAAGCATGATGGCCCCCAGTGCGATGACGAGGAGAACAATCTCGGCAACTAAATAAGGGAAGTAAGAAAGAAACGAAAAAAACCGTATACAAGTTTTCCTCCTCAAGGTTCGGCACAACTTCTGGCTTGTTCTTACAACAGCAACACAATAATACAATGTACTGGATATCAAAACAAAACAAAAACCAAAAAAAAAATATATGATTATTTATTACATTTTTAAAAAAATTTATTTACATTTTTTGTTCTAATTTATTTAAATTACGTTTATTCTAATTTATTTACATTATTTTTGTTCTAATTTATTTAAATTACGTTTATTCTAATTTATTTATTTTGGTCATTTATGTTGGTTTTTTAAAAAATGTTTATTTATTTTGTTTGTTTTTTTTACTTTTATATATATATTTCGCTGACGTCACATGTGGACAGCACTAGCTTGAAAAAAAAAAAATAAACATTTGAGTTTCCGGAAAGACGAACCTGAAACATTGAGTATCACATTCCCATGACTGTTCGTGTCATTGTGTTGTTCTTTCGCTCTGAGGAACGCCGGCGATACAGCATCTGAAATAAATGATGTATGATCGATGTCACCATGATTGCAGTGATCACCGCATCGAACGTACGGATAACTGTATCTCAACGATTGGTTGCGAGTGTAAAAAAAAAATTTAATGAACGGAAAAATATTTTAAAAATCAACTAACTGTTTTTTTGTGGAGCAGTTAACCTGATGACAAAAGAATGAATATTTTTATTTGATGTTAGAATTAGTAGAGTTTGAACTCACGCATGTGTTGATCAATTTATAGAAATTAATTATTTGTTTTTATTTAATTATAATTTTTAAAATGTTTAAATCATTTATAGTATACGATTACGTTTATACAAAGTCAAGCCGCTTTGTGTGGTGGTTATAGTGTCCTGTAGGCCCAGGCGTTCTTTTATCGAGCTCTACCAATCACCATTCAGTGTAACTTTTAAATGGTTCATTTCATGATGTCGTTAATATTAAACTTTTTTTTTTGTCGTGAACTCACGTCCATTCATTACGACATCAACCCATCCATACCTGTAGAGAGAAGTCGTGAGCTCACGTCCATTCATTACGACATCAACCCATCCATACCTGTAGAGAGAAGTCGTGAACTCACGTCCATTCATTACGACATCAACCCATCCATACCTGTAGAGAGAAGTCGTGAACTCACGTCCATTCATTACGACATCAACCCATCCATACCTGTAGAGTGAAGTCGTGAGCTCACGTCCATTCATTACGACATCAACCCATCCATACCTGTAGAGAGAAGTCGTGAACTCACGTCCATTCATTACGACATCAACCCATCCATACCTGTAGAGAGAAGTCGTGAACTCATGTCCATTCATTATGACATCAACCCATCCATACCTGTAGAGAGAAGTCGTGAACTCACGTCCATTCATTACGACATCAAACCATCCATACCTGTAGATATAAGCGTAGCGGTGTTTTCCTTCCCGTCCTGAGACTCAGAGTTACCTCTTCCATGATCAGACGGTAAAAGGTTGCTTGCCGTGTGACCCGGATCTAGATGTAAATTTAATACGCATTTATTAGCATGCCCTACCTATTAACCCATGTGCCTGCATTACGTATTGAGGGGGGGGGGGGGGAAGCGCAAGAGTATGAATTGGCGACACATAATTTTTTTTTAAAAAGTAAAATACAATAAAGAAAATGTAAGAGATAAATTTATACCTTTGAAATCTGGGCGCTAAAACAGGGGTTTAAAAAAAAAGACTGAAGTACGACTCCTGGCTGCAAAGTAATATATCAAAAAATAAATTTGTGAAATTTCCAATATGAAGCTTACAAGATATCAACAGGTGAGGCATGGAGAGTAACTATTGACTACCTATGAGATCATGGGGGGCGGTGATCGAAGAGGTCATCACCATGTGATCGACTAACCTTCTATCACTGCCAACTGCACACTCGTGTATCGATCTTGACAAGCCAGCCGACACGCGCGGCTTCGCATGGATGAAACGTTGTGCTGGCCAGTGTACCTGCACCAGGCCAGAAGTCCAGACTCTGGTACGTCGCGAGGGAAACAAGACTCGCACAGCCCCGAGTGACAGAACTCGGAAGCGCGGCAGCACGCGCCGTACGGCAAACATTTAAACGGCTGCTCTGCAGGACAGTCGATATTTGCTATGTCATTCAGGGATGGGCCTGGTAGGGACAAAAAAATTAATAAACACAATTAATGCGAACTAATAATAAGAAGTATAAACATTCAAAAGACCACATGAACACGCTCTAATGTGGCATTACCTCCATGCACTTATTATTTGTGCAACCGTACGTCAATGTGGCCCGTAGCGATATTTAGACTTCGCAGGACGATGTCACAGGGCCTGGGATTTTTCTTTAGCTAGAAAACTGTAGAAGTTTTTCGTTCAGAATGCAATCCCAGGGAACTAGGGGTTAGTGCCGCCCGTGGGTGGGTAAGGCTTGTTGAAGCCTTCCCATGTACAAAATTCTTCAGTTGGCCGAAAAATCCGCCCCTCTATATAAAGGGGAATAAGTGCCCCTGGGGGGGCAGGGAGTACCACAGCCCTGCCTCTCCCTTCTATCCCCTGTGTGTGAGCGCCAAATACCATCATTTCATTCACATTATGCAGAAAGAAATATTATATACAGAAATTTCCCTTACCAACTTGGGCACAAAGGACAGTTTGAACTCCCAACAGCAGAGCCGATGTCAAGACGGCCACCACTTTGTCCTGCTTCATGTTTATAACTATGAAGACTCAGCTGGGGTATTAAGGCTTTTCGGCTAGATTCTCCTGTAAATACAGACGAAAGTGTTTGTATGGTCTACTTTTCTCTGTCTGTCTCAATGTCTCTCTGGTTGTCTTTCTCTCTCTGTATATGTTTGTTTTGTGTGCAGTGTTTCTTTCAGACAATATCCCCCCGGGGGGGGGGCATTTCAGATTTTGCGTGGGGGGCAGTGACAGTGGCAAGAGGAGTAGGTAAGGGGGGAAGAGGGGGACATATATACCCATGCACCATACCAGCGGGACGCCCATATGGGGGTGTGATGGTATTTAATACATCAAAATAACGGTTTTCAGAGTTGAGGAGGGGGGGGCGTGAAAAGGAATCAATGTCCCCTAGGGCCAATCACTTTAGCTACGCCTCTGCAAGTGACGCGGGTTGGGTGGTCAGCCCAGATGTCAATTTTTCTTTATATGGAGGGGAAGTATTTAATGACAAATGCAGAGTTTGTAACGTTAATTGGAGCATGACGTAAGTCTTGGCAAGTCTAGGGTAGCACTAACACGAGCTACTCCAGTAGGTAGTGTATCTATCAGTACTAACACTAGCTGCTCCTCTAGGTAGTGTATCTATCAGTACCAACACTAGCTACTCCACTAGTTTGTGCATCTATCAGTACCAACACTAGCTACTCCTCTAGGTTGTGTATCTATCAGTACCAACACTAGCTGCTCCTCTAGGTTGTGTATCTATCAGTACCAACACTAGCTACTCCTCTAGGTTGTTTATCTATCAACACAACTAACACTAGTTGCTCCACTAGTTTGTGAATCTATCAGTACCAACGCTAGCTACTCCTCTAGGTTGTGTATCTATCAACACTAACACTAGCTACTCCACTAGTTTGTGCATCTATCAGTACCAACGCTAGCTACTCCTCTAGGTTGTTTATCTATAAACACTAACACTAGCTACTCCACTAGATTGTGCATCTATCAGTACCAACACTAGCTACTCCTCTAGGTTGTGTATCTATCAACACTAACACTAGCTGCTCCACTAGTTTGTGCATCTATCAGTACCAACGCTAGCTACTCCTCTAGGTTGTGTATCTATCAACACTAACACTAGCTACTCCACTAGTTTGTGCATCTATCAGTACCAACACTAGCTACTCCTCTAGGTTGTGCATCTATCAACACTAACACTAGCTGCTCCACTAGTTTGTGCATCTATCAGTACCAACGCTAGCTACTCCTCTAGGTTGTGTATCTATCAACACTAACACTAGCTACTCCACTAGTTTGTGCATCTATCAGTACCAACACTAGCTACTCCTCTAGGTTGTGTATCTATCAACACTAACACTAGCTACTCCACTAGTTTGTGCATCTATCAGTACCAACGCTAGCTACTCCTCTAGGTTGTTTATCTATCAACACTAACACTAGCTACTCCACTAGATTGTGCATCTATCAGTACCAACACTAGCTACTCCTCTAGGTTGTGTATCTATCAACACAACTAACACTAGTTGCTCCACTAGTTTGTGAATCTATCAGTACCAACGCTAGCTACTCCTCTAGGTTGTGTATCTATCAACACTAACACTAGCTACTCCACTAGTTTGTGCATCTATCAGTACCAACACTAGCTACTCCTCTAGGTTGTGTATCTATCAACACTAACACTAGCTACTCCACTAGTTTGTGCATCTATCAGTACCAACACTAGCTACTCCTCTAGGTTGTGTATCTATCAACACTAACACTAGCTACTCCTCTATAATAGGCAGTGTATCTATCAACACAAACACTAGCTGCTCCTCTAGGTAGTGAATATATCATCAACAAAAACTATGACCAGTGCCAGCTGTACTGTCATTTAATTTACGGAAGAAGGTCAGAAATTGAGTGTTATGTTGGCTCTTGAGTAAAAAAAAAGGTTGGGGGGGGGGGGTCTGGCGAGTCTTCTCAAGCAACTTTTGGATTATTTCAAAATCAAATGGTGCATTTTGGAGTATACGTGAATTCAGTTTTTCTCTTAGACTATAGCATCTGGGCATGGAATTTTTCAATCGTCAAAGGGAGACATTATGGCAATTAGGGCCATACGTAAACTGAATTCACTCAGGTTGTGACGTACCCCAGGGTAATCATTTGGCGCAAGCTTATATTTAACCCTATACGGTAACATTGATCAGCGTGGGGGAAGGGGTGTAGGATTTGAGGTTGCTGTAGACAGTCGCGCATATTCAAAATGCAGGGGTGCATTTTGGTGCATAACTTGAATTTGGTGTTTCTTTCAGGCAATTTTGATGTAGAATTTTATACTTTCCTGTTTTGAAACGCTAAGGTTACCCATAATTTGGAACATCTCTTACTCTCTTCAGCCCAACATGAACTAAATACATTCCAATTGTGGCGCCCTTAATGGTATTTATTTTCCCTAGCTTAATATCGTCTATTAAATCTCTATTGTCCCCAGTAATTTTTTATAAATTAAATATAAAGGAATACATTTTAGCAAATACTTTAATTTAGTTTTGCAACAGGCTACACATGGGGACAAAGGAAGAAATGCTAGTTTAACGAATGTCGGTGTCACTTAACCTTAGAAACATCGCGTGATCCCTAAAGTGGGCCTCTGATATTTTAGGGCTTTAAGATGTGATGTGGATATTGCCTTATTAATCATCTTTCAGTGCAAAGTGGGGGGGGGGGGGGGACAAAACCAAAACGTGGCAAAGGGGGCCCCGAAAAGTCGCGTGACAACCCTGCATGACGTAGTTGTGTTATTCAAATATATTTTTTAAACTACAAAATAGTAATGTGGCTTTCATTTTTTAAAAACTTAAACCTCTTTGGGGTTTATCTACATAGTTAATAAATGAACTTTAAAAAAAAAGTTGTTTCCATCACAAAAAAGCACTACTAACATCTTTTTTATGTTCTAAACACAAATGAAAATAAAATTACTTATAATAATCAACTTACGTGAAATAAATAATTAAATTTGCTAAAATATTTACAAGGTTTACCATAGTACAAAAAAACCACAAAAAATACATATGTTAAGTATTAAGGCTATTACATTTTTATGGGTTATCAAAACTGGACATTTTATAAATCGTATATGAACGGTGTCATTATGTAAAGAAGACATGAGTTTGTACAAAATAGTAGAAATTTCCCAATATTCAGTTGATTGATTTTTTAAAATATGTTTCATTTTAAACTACTATAACATTTTTTTTCAGATAAATTGAACATTGCCACTTAGATATACTTTAAAACATTTTTTTCCCCCAAAGCCAAATAATTTATTTTAAATTGACAAATTAGGAACAAGAATTTCTTCAAAAACAAGTACCAAAAAAAAAATGGAATTGGCAGGATAATTTAAATGCTAGTTCATCTTCTTTATTTTAGCTTTCTGGTAGATTCTCATTTTGAAAATATATTTTTTTGAAAAGTAATAGTTGCAAACAGTTGTTTTTTTGTTGTTTTTTTTGGTTGGGGGGGGGGCAGTTTGTTTAATATTGGCTTTTTTATTTTTAAAATATGTTATTCGGGAAACGATGTTACAAAAGTAGCACGTTTTAAGAAAATACAAACCTTTCCGATATAATAATTAATGAAATGTTCACGATCTGTATGCGTCCGTTAAATTATTTATTTATTTTTTTTAATTTATTTTTTTAAATTTCTCTCAATTTTTGAAGTTTCCATTTTATATAACTCAAAATTCATTGAATCGATTTCATTTATATTTATAATTATGCCAATAAAAATATTTTTTAAAATGCTAATATCATCATCATACAATTTATAATTAACACCTATGCCTACTTTAAAAGTAATGCTTCTATAATGAAATATAAGCCGAACGTAGATTTCGTATGTTTGATACGTGGCAAGAAATATTATTAGAATTTCAGTCCTTGATCTTGATGTAAAGGTAGTTTAACACAGTGTTATTAAAGTCTTAAAATGTGTGTATTTGCAACAAAAAAATGAATTTAAAAATAACGATAAGTGCGAACAACAGGAAGTAAGACTTTGGCTTACAATCAGAAGCGGCCAGTACGATATTTATAATCGACTACTATAAGCCTTTAACAAGATTAGCCTTAAATATACGGATCATGAAATATATCGAGCATAGCGATATTTGATAGATTCCACTAATTGTAATAAGATAAAGCAACAGATACTATTCTTTTTAAAACTGTTTAAAATCGACAATTTAGTCGTTTTTAATTTTAAAAATATGTAACAGATCTATTTTTTCCCATTTTGCTCCGGGGGGCACGTGACTTTCCCCAGGGGGGCAGTGCCCCCCCCCCCCCGCCCGATAGATGCCTGAAAACTGAAAGAAACCCTGGTTGTGTGTGTTAGCGATTCAACTAAGCACTAAATGAAACAGGAATAAATATAATTTTAATATTAGGAGTGGATGAGTGGTACCTGGAACATGTGCTACGATCGGCATGAACTCTTGAGCTTATGCGGGGGAGGGAAATGTAAAAATCAAGACAATAATGGAAGTTTAGTCGAATTTACCTCAGTTTCAGTTTGAACAATTTATTATTTCTATAATAACTACACAAATTTCAAGGTCTGGTTTTTCAGCTTTTCATCTTGCTGTAAACACCACTGAACAATCCATGAATATTCATAAACACAAAATTACGTCCGCGTCTGTAACTATAAGCCGACAAATGTCAATCAATGGCATTCTAACGTTCTGACTAGTCATGATAGGTTATTATCTTCTTCAATTCATAATCTTCAGTTTTCCCGATAGGTTAAAAATAAACAACACATCCCGCCCCCCCCCCCCCAAAAAAAACCGGGAAAATCCATTTAAAATGAAATTCGCTGGCCCTTTTTATCTTACGCTACACTGACTAAATCTAAAACTTTTCATGTATTGTACAACATCGTGTATGTGGCAAAGATAAATATACACATATAAATCATAAAGACTGCTTGATGTTTTCGACTTATTAAACATTCACCCCCCCCCCCGTTAAATGGGAAATGTTAGACATATTCTGTCGATCCGTCGCAGTTACTGTAACGGGAAATACCGCTGTGCTGGCTGTAAATGAAAATCATATAAGTAATATCTAAAATAGCTACCTTACACTATCTATGTATAAACCACTTTTTTGTAAATACAAACAAACTAACTTTTATTTTTAAAATCTATCAAAATAAAACACATTTGGTAAACTTTGAAAATACTTACGTATGTATTGAAGCTGATTACTATGAAGCAGTTATTCAGCAGTATGACCCAAAGGCTCTGATTGAAATACATTTACATACATAATGGGTTTAGTACCCAAAGGGGAAATGGGGTATAGTCCCTATTAGTTCATTCAGAACCGTCGGGTAACGTTTTTGTTGTTGCTGTTTTGTTTTTTTTAATTTGTTTTCCCAGACCCCTGCATTCAAAGATCCCCCCCCCCCACACTCATCAAAACGGTTAAGCTTTAAGTTTATTCGAGCGCCCCCCTTCCCTTTCCCCCACACCTGAAGTCGCAAATAAAAAGTGGGTTCAATTAGTCAATTAAGAAGTAATTGTCCATGAAAGACAAATTTAACTAAATATAGATAATTTAAATTTTACTTCTTTTTAAAATTGATTTATAACACCTTTGTTATTGTTAACCTTGTTTTAACATGTCAGACTTGTGTTATTCTTGTTACTCTTCATACGATCATTAGCTTTGTTGTTGTTGTTATTCTTGTTCTTGCTATTTAAAAAAAATTCTGGTGTGTTTGTTTGTTTTATTCTCTTATAAGGTGGGGCCTAAGCTCTCGAAACCTTGGTCAATGTGTGACATATGTGACAGTCTGACCTCATAAAGCGGACAGCGCCGTGAAGTAATCCACTGACTCAGGCTCCCGGGTTCGACCTGTCTAAACCACCATCGGTTGGCGGGGCACTCCGCAATTAGGTGTCCCAACTGTTCTGTATTTTACTCGTGGCTACTCATTGAATGCCATCAAACTTCTGTGAAAATAGCTTGACCATGACTTGGCACAATGAAATCCATCAACCTTCTGTGTAAATAGCCTGGGGATGTCTTAGCCCATTGAAATCCATCACCCTTTTGTGTAAATAGCCTGACCCTGTCTTAGCACAATGAAATCCATCACCCTTTTGTGTAAATAGCCTGGCCATGTCTTAGCCCATTGAAATCCATCACCCTTTTGTGTAAATAGCCTGACCCTGTCTTAGCACAATGAAATCCATCCCCCTTTTGTGTAAATCAAAAGCGATTGATTTAAACATCCCGCTTGACTGGAATGAATAAGACAATGGTTTCAATCGTAAACAAACCTAACCTAACGTTGATGGGACGTAATCCAAATGAGTAAGCCATGGAGACCTCCTTGGTCGTGGGAGTTAATCAATGTAAGTGGAGAACTGACGAAAACAAAGTATAGGTTAATTAATTGATAGACACGTGATGCATTACCTCAGCGGAAGTCAACAAAGTAGACTATGCATTGTTGCAGTGGCGTAGCTAGAGTGTTTGGCGTCCGGGGACAAGATTCATTTTAAAGCGCCCTCTTTTCATTTTTTCAACTCTCAAACCCATTATTTTCATCAATAAAATAATACCAAAGCACATTTTGGCGCCCCTAACTAGCTGGCGCCCGGGTACATCTGTACCCCCCTGACCCCCTACGCTACGCCTCTGCATTGTTGTTAAGTTTTCTATGGATTTAAAAAAAACACACTTAATTTGACGTTGAAACTACTTTTTGGAGAAGCAATAAAGCAAAACAAATGATTGTTACAGAGATTTGTTTTTTTTTTAAGATTAATTGTATTCGAAAAGTACATTTTAGTGTTAAAATATACATTTTTTTTAAAGAAGAATTTGCAACCCCCTTCCCACCTTCCAAAGTGCCACCTGGGGTCGTTGCCCCCTTCGCCAACCCTAGTTTCACTACTGTAAGCTGGAAAGAATAGCTGAGAAGAAAATATAAATGAAGAGAATATTGGTGTTTTTTTAATGTTATTTGCAAATCTGGCACTCAAAAAAAAGAAAAAGTTTATTTATTCCAAAAGACAAAAAAGAAAAAAAAAAAAGAAGATTTCAGCTGAACACATTTGGGTAACGCCCCTGAGTTTAGTCCGTAGAGTACCCCAAGAAAACCCACTCAGAAATGTTTGAATCCGTAAGTAACACGCACGTTTTATTATTATACGAAGTTTTATGAAGCGTAGTACCCCAACCTAGGGCTGGGCTCACAACGCTGTACATATAATTTATTAAACATGATCATGATGGCAAATGCTCGATAACGGCACAACGTGTCCTTGTAGATGACAGCAAGGCCACCACCACGAGATGGACGAGGAAATGACCGGGCAGAATAACCAGGCGGAACGAGATCGGCGTACTTCCATTCATCACTTGTCTGACGAAACCAGGTCTCCTTCATAAACATAGTGTCAATCTGCCGGAAGGTGGAGAGGTGTTAATGCGAATTAACAGGACAGTTAATGTTTTGAAAGTGAGACAACGAAAAATTTCAATATATTCATTTAATGACATATAAATAAAAGTAATTATTATTTTATAAAATTTATAGACAATAATTATATCACCACATTGTTAACAGTCGCATCTCCTATTGATATAGAATAATATTTGCATTAATATCAACCGCATGATTTTTTTTTGTACATTCATTTGTCATATTTACAAAGCAATAAAAGATATTTTTTAACGCTGTCTGCGTTCACTGTATTTTGAACCGTACTTTAAAACATTGAGGAAGGATTTTCACTTTAAAAAATGAAGTGTAATAAATAATGTCAGAAATACAGTACATAATATCACCATTCGCATACTCTGCATATAAAAATATACAAGTCAATAATATAAATTATATGTTAAGTTTACAATGATGATTTACCTTTGTGTAACATAACATAGATATGAATCTATGGACTTTTCTTATCAATACATTCACCAATAAAGAATGGTCCATTATTTTTTTTTATTACAGTAAAGATTTAAAGTAACACAAATAAATAAATACCAATGTTTTAATAAATATTATGTGTTCCTATAATAATACTGCAATACATTAGATCACTCCAACAAATGTACAAACCCGAAGGGTAAATAACAGATCAATTTCATTCCATATTAAATCCAATCAGTGATTGCTACGTAATGGCTACAATGATTGGATGGCGTTGCTTTTAATAGGCTTTATTTAAAAAAATTCGATAAAAATTTTGAAAAATTCTCCTCTATTTCATTTCCCATTTTATTAAAAAAAATTTTTTTGCTTCCATAAAGAAAGAAATATTCTAACCGCATCGACTTAATGTCATAGCTATGACACATCCTACTCTACCCCCCACCCCACCGGCCACATATTAAAATTTGTAACATTATAATTTAGCATCTAGTAATGGTTCCTCTTCGCCCTGTGCTCCGCTACGTAAAGAGGGTTGTCGAATGGAGATATTTGAAGACCGATCAACGGAAACTTCATCTTGATCATCCTCTACAAGCATTCCTACAAACTCCTCCGCTGTTGAATGTTGGTTACCCTCAGTCTTCGCGTGGACCTCGATGTCAACTACCAGGTCCTGATGGGTTGTGCTGGGTTTGTGTCTTGTATCGTCAGGTGCGTGGAGCTCGATGTCAACTACCAGGTCCTGGTGTGACTTGCTGGGCTTGTGACTGGTATCGTCAGATGGCGTTTCATTGATGGGAACGCAGGATTTGGAATCACTGGTTGCGAGATTGCTCAACGCCCTCGCTTTTTTCTTATCGCGTGCAGCAATGTCGTCAGTGCTACTGGAAAGGTTCGGTTCTGATTTGCGTCTCTGTACATAAGGGTCATCGTCTGTACTTTTGTTTCCTTTGCCCTTTGCACATTCATCTAGCTCTTCAACCTGACTTCCCATGTCATCTACGGATGACTGTTTGCTCCCAACTGGGGTAGGCTTCTTAGAAGGGACTGGATTTTCTGACCCCTTTGCTGTAAAGTAAACAAGGATAAAGGTATATTTTTTTTTAATCGAAATGTAAAATAGTTTACAACACATTTATCTAATTCTAAATATTATAATTATTATTATTATTAGTAGTAGTAGTAGTAGTTTTATTAAGCGTGGTACCCCAGCCTAGGGCTGGGCTCACTACGCTGAACATACAATTTAACAAACATATTCATGAAATTAAAAATTAACATACACTATTTAAATAAAACAAAACAAATGTGTATTCGCTCCAACCATTCCATAAATTTTTACATTTACATGTCAAGCCATGGACGGCTCCCAGCAGCATCGTTTATCGGTCAGAGGGGGGAATCAGTCAGGATAGTAGAGTTTAAAGAGATGTGTTTTGAGTGCATTTTTGAAGGCTGTGGTGGTTGTTATATTGCGGATGTGTAGGGGAAGAGAATTCCATTGTTTGGGGGCACAGAAAGAGAGTCGTAGCTAAGGGGGCAGGGGGACAAATGTCCCATGGTGCCAGACTAGTTAGGGGCGCGAAGCTGTGCTCTGACATTATTTTGTTGATGAAAATAAATGGTTTGAGAGTTGGAAAAAAAAAGGAGGCTCTTTAAAATGAATCTTGTCCCCGGGCGCCTAACAATCTAGCTACGCCTCTGAAATATTGACGATATCCCATATTGCTTTTTTAGTTTTAATATGTTTCTCTCTCTCTCTCTCTTAAAGGTTATTTAAAAACCGTTCCGTAAGACTGTAGTTTCAACTTTTAAGACCACGAGATGAACGGTAGTGATTGAAAGCTAAACTGATATATACTCACATCTCCTTTGGTTTCTGAGTCTGCAGATGACGTAGACTAGACCGATGATTATAAGCAGGCTGACTACCAGACATACAATTAGCCCTACATTTACGGTGATCAGGTCTGAAATATACAAATAGATATGTTGTGTTTCTGTTTTAATGGTTGCTGTTTTTATTGTCATAATGTTTCATGTCATACTAAACTTAATTTTTTAAAGTTATTTTCTTCTTTTTTTTTTTTAAAGCATAAAAAATGGTTCTCAAATGAATAGAACGGGAACGGTCACATTTCAAGTTTAAATCATAAGCAAATTTTATTTGATTGATCCAAATAAATGGAGGTGTTTTTTTGTGGGGTGTTATCATGTTGTTGTTTTTTTAAATTGCTATGTACAAATTTATTTTCGGAACATAAATAATTATTCTTATAAAGACAGCAACAAAATTAATCAGAAAAACTTTAATACAACTCATCTAAATTATTTTACAAAAGCTAAAAAAAAAATAAAAAAACACCCTACTAATAGATCTTCAGCCCCCGCCCCCCCCCCACTTATGTTTTGCTGGTGGTATTGACTTTAAAAGTGGTCACCCAGACGGGGCTGGCCTTAGGCCACTGCAACCTATGCGGCCGCAGTGGGCCCCGCACTTTCATAGGCCCCGCGCTAATTTTTTTTTCTAATACAAAATCTTTAGTTTCACTTATTATCCTTATCCCTAGCCAAGACTGGGCCTCGCGTAATCCGTTTTGCATATGGCCCCGCAATTGTTAGGGCCGGCCCTGCATCCAGATATTGTAGAACGACCAACTCCAAGACAACACATCTGCGGCTTTAGTTTGGTTTTGCGGTTGACTGTGTTAACGCGGCTTCAAAGTTAGACTGTAGTCTTAAATTTAACATCTAATTATTTTACTTCTTAAAGATAACGTACGGTGTTCGTATATGTCCATTTCTTTCATTCGTCTGCTTGGCGGAGCTGTAGAATTTGTTGACCCGTCGAGAGGCGCAAAATCTGCTGGGGAAAAAAAATTAAATAAATTACACTATAATGTAAATAGGAAAACGCCAATCGCTGACATCGCCGAGAGTGACAGAAATGACAATAAACAAAATATAGGTCTTTAAGAAAATTTCCTGAATGGCTTAGAGCGGCCCTTCCTTTGTGACATTCTTCACTTATTTTACGAGAATTAACCAAAAATTTTGAGGGAAAAGTGCGTGAGTGTGTTGTGTAAGGGATGGGGAGGGTACCAAAGAAATATCTCATTTTCAAATTGCAGCTCTTTAAAACGATAGAAAGTTATCAAAGCACCACGACGAATTTATGCTTGAAGTATTTTTTTAGAACGTTACAGCCATAACAAATACTAACAAAGCAAACAACTCACCATAAACCAACTGCGTGGAGTTAAACACGTCCTGACAAGCCAGACGGCAGCCGTCGTTTCTCATCAACGAGACGTCAAACTGCCCCTTCTCCCGGCACCAGTCCAACAGCGCCCCGTCCTGGACGTCGCGTGGAAAACACGACTCGCACATGCCAGAGTAGCAGAACTCAGAGCCCTTGCAGCACGCTCCATAGGGCAGGCATTTAAAGGGTCGATCGGAAGGACAATAAAAGGAAATTAAGTCATTCAGTGTTGGTCCTAGAATAAGAGAAAAAAAAATTAGGTAGAATCGGCATAAAGTGATATACAGGCAGAAGCCTAGGAGGAGCAGACGGCTCATCGGTCGACCAAGACTGAGATGGATCGACGATGTAGAGAAGGATTTACACCAGTTGGAGGGCTCGCGCATGGAGACGGATAGCCGTGGATCGTTCCGAATGGAAGGATGTGGTGGAGCAGGCCCGGGCCTTACATGGGCTGTAGGGCTACTGATGA